>CM041782.1:274702547-275166713 GCA_023374045.1 Limonium bicolor | reverse complement strand
AGTTATGTGGATCGGAGACACTCCTTCGCTAAATTATCACAGGTAGACTCTAACTAGTAATGGAGCGACTCCCACTAATTTTCACAATAAAGAGAAAGGAGATACAATACAACTGTCATTACCTCAAGAGAGTCATTCCGATTTCTGAGTGGAGTGCCTCAAAGCGTGCAGTAGGTAGAGGCTTAGTGAAGATGTTTGTCAGCTGGTTTTCTGTTGGAGAAAAGTTAATTGAATTAGCTAACGTTCAACACAATCTTTTAAGAAATGATAGCGGATCGATGTGTTCAGTGCGAGGGTGTTGAACTAGGTTTTCTAAAATTTTGATGGCACTAGTGTTGTCACAACAGATAAGGATGTTGTCTTGAAAGATGTGAAAGTCTTCTAATTGTTACGTCATCTAGAGTAGTTGTGAGCATTAAGCTACAACAAAAACATACTCTGCTTCGACAGTAGAGAGGGCAATGGAAGTTTGCTTTTTAGAGGACCAAGACACCAAGCACAAACCTAAGAACTGAGCATAACCGGAGGTACTCTATCGATCTAAGAGGGACCCCGTAAAATCATAGTCACTATATCCTTGCAAAGTAAAAACAAAGGAATGAGGGTACCATAAACAAAGATCGGTGGAGCCTTTAAGGTAGTGAAAGATTCTCTTCACAACTTAAGGTGGGATTGCTTGGGTGCTGCATGAATGTGTGCTTACAGGCAAACAACATGTAGTATGTCGGGTCTTCTGGCTGTGAGATAGAGGAGTGAGCCTATCATACCTTTGTACCCAGCCGCGTTTACCCCGACTCCATCTAGATCAGAATGGAGTCTCTCTATCGTACTCATAGGAGTATACATGCTCTTTGCTTTATCAAGTTGATACTTCTTCAGGAGCACTTTGATATACTTCTGTTGATGAATCTTTGTACCAGCCTCTTCTTGAGAAACCTGTAATCCTAGAAAGAACTTAAGTTCCCTCACTTCATCCGTGAAGAACTCGCTTTTCATGAGATTTTCAAAGTGATCACAAAGATTAGTACTTATAGATCCATAGTGTAACACCCCAGATTTTACCTCATATTAAAGACAAAATGTTACCAATCCAACACCACAAATGGGAATGAAAACGGACATCAAACGAGTCTCAAAACCGAGAATCAAGGTTTGTCCGAACTGGTGTCCGTACGTTGATGTTCGGACACAAGTTGAGAGTTAAACCAGTTGAGAAATCTGAATGTTCGAACTTGTTGTCCGGACATTGAAGTTCAGACACAAGTCGAGGATTTAAAAACAAGTCAGGAAGTGTGATATGTCCAAACTTGTGTCTGGACGTTGAAGTTCGGACGCAAGTCGAGAGTTGAAAACACATTGAGTCTGAACATGTGTCCGAACATATATGTTCGGACATAAGTTTCGATAGAAATCCAGTACGTGGTCCGAACATTGGTCCAGACATGTAAGTTCGGACCAATGCCGAGACTTACAAGCCAGACTCGTCCTCGCATGCAGTCCGAACATGTAAGTTCGGACAGATGTTCGGACACCACTATACTGCGAAAACAAAATAACTCTTGGACCTCTTCTAACTTGTCTGTCCGGATGAACGTTCGGACAAGTCCAAATTTGCAAAAATGAGCAGAAAACATCCTTGGAAAATGTACATTAATATCATAACTTCAATTGCAATCTTAAGATGAATAATTCATAAGTAGAGTATGTCAGAGTATACCCTAAAACTACAGCGGAATGTTATAAATCTAGGGCATTACCATCACACTCAAACACTTGAGTGCTCAGGCTAATCTCAAACCAAACATCAGAATCTCAAGAATCCAAAAATTTAAAACAATGTCATCTCAACAGCAAGTAAATATCCTAGCATCTATGTGGCAACGTGATCCCAACCCCAAGTCTTAGCCATCCATACCTGGCATCAGAAAACATATACAAACAAGAAGGGACCACATAAATCAGTGAAACTGAGTAAATTCTGCCTCAATGCCTAAAATACATTTTGAAATTCTGTTTAGCAATCAAGCAACAAATAGAAGGAATCAGAAACCAACGATCCGAACATTCTTCCAGCAGGCAATATCCATTAAAATAACAGGGGAGCTTTCACCAGGAACTAATCACAAAGTATACACGGGCGGACATTCAAATTTGGGCCGCAACAATAATACCACCTCACCCTAAGTCCTTAAGTGTGTAAACCCCCCAGAAGGTACTTCTGACCTAAAGGAGTATCATAGAGCTTAACTGAGTTTCACTTTTGTAACACCCCTACTACGCACATAACATTACTTGAAATCACATCGGAATTTAAACAACTAAACAATAACAAACAATGGTGCTACAACGCCGTCAACCACCCACGTGGTTAACAAGGCTGAATAAATACAAGTGTATCGGTCTGATGAACAGACTCCAGAGCATAGAACTAATAATTACTTATACATAAACATAATACCGAGTATTTATTTACATCCTTCATTGTAAACCATCACTGTAAACTGTTCACAACCAAAATATATAACGCCACGGGAGCACAGGCGTATCTCGGGCCAACATCCAAAAGTAATCAAAAGTAATCCTGCATCCTAGAATCTAAAGCCATTCCGCTTCTTCGATCCTCATCCTGCAGTAAAAGAAATATGGAGCCCCCGAGGGGGTCAGCAACCCTTGGCTGGTATGGTTAACGCGCAGCCCATCGCTACCGGGATACGCGCAACTAATTGTCAAGGTGACATGGCATTCATTTTAAACACACAACTTATACATATATCATAACATTGGTATTTACACAACATCACACATAACACACAAGAACAAATCCTTTAAGGAAGAGAACCAACACAATTAGTTCCCATGGAGAGCCTAGAGAATGTTGCCATACTCATGCCAAGCTCGTTACATAACTCGTTACCGTCCTGTTAGATTGAACGGATAACTTAACACAAGGTGCCTCGGATATAGTGATCCAAGCACACCGAAACAACACATAGTATGCCCTTGTGGCCCGACGTGAGTCAGTAAAATAGCCTTGGTTAAGCTAAAGGGAAGGTTGGAAACCAAATTGGAAAAACAACCATAACATACAAAGAGAATCGAACCGTTATGACATCGACTCCCATACTCACACGCGTGGCCGGAACAGACCGGACTCCTCACTTCCCCCGTTAGCACTTGTTAGTAGTTCATCATTGAACTCAATAAACAATTCACAATAATAGGTCAAGTCTTGTTAGACACACACAAGGGAAGAGAGAGTTATACTTAACAACATAATAATATTTAACAACTGTAAACTCTTTACATGGTTTAATCTTACAAAGTCATTAACACACAGAAAACAAACAACACACAAGCCGGTGTAAACCGTAGGCAACAGACTGCAAGAAAACCATACCTTGGTCCTTGCTTCGATTTGTTTCCACCGTAGGTCACCCCTATACATGATTAATAACGTCGGTTAATTAAACGTACTAGTTCGTCAGTAGTTTATTACTTTACATTTCTAGTTATTTTACTTTTCACCATTTTAATTGCCATTATAACACTCCTAACATGTCTTAATTAACCTCATATCATCATTACTAACTAATCACCATTTTTAGACAACTTTCCGAACCTTAAACAACATTTTTGGCCAAAACAGTGGCATGTCTGAACTTGTATCCGGACTTCCCAAGTTCGGACGCAAGCCGTGACTTAAAACTGGAAACAGACGCACTTCGGAAGTTCGGACATGGGTCGAGAAAAATTCAAAGTAAAACCTCTTGTGTCCGAACCTGTGTCCGGAATTCCGAAGTTCGGACACAGGTTCGAGACTCTGAGAATTTTTACGCAACACGGCCTGTCCGAACGTCCATGTCCGGACGGATGTTCGGACAAGCCAAAACACTCATTTTCTAAGCCTTTAAACACTTAACCAGTTTCACCAAACTTCTCCTAAAGCCTCATAATGTTTTCTAACATCATTTGGTACACTTACACCCTCATACAACATCCATGGAACTCATTTTCTATCTCCTTAAACTTACTCACTTCATACCAAAATTCCTACACTTATGATATTTTCTCCTTGGTTTTCTAAGTGGTGTTTCATACCTATGATAACCACTATGCCATAATATTGTTTCCTCACCACTACAACATCATCTCCAAAGCATCTTTTCTTCCTAAACAACTCCTTGAACATCTTTACAAGTTTATAGCTTCCCATGCACAAATCACTTCATCCTTTTTTTTCACCAACAATCCACAAGTACTAAATACAATCTCACTATGATCATGAAATGTCCCCACACAATCTTTTGCAATCTAAAACCTCTAGAACATTACCTAAGCCCTTTTACATCTTTAAACACCTTAATGCATGTTTCTTTCACTAGGAAAGCACTTAACCATTCTAAACATTTCCTAACTTATCAAACTCATTTTAAACCCTTAGAACTTCTTGTTTCTTACCTAAATTTTGACATGAACTCTCCTAGAACATTACTAACCAAAACACATTGCTTTCACCATTAAACAACCAAAAACACTTAAAACCCATCAAACACATTTTCACACACAAAACTTCACTCATTTAGCACCACATCACAATAGTGCATAATTAAATTGCTTGGCACTTAGGCCCTTAAATAACTTGGCTCTTAGGCCCTTAAGATGCATAAATCTTAAACACTAAATTTCCACAATATATTTGCCTTTGCCTGCAAATACACTCAACAATACATATGCCTTTTACTAAGCCCTTGAGAGCATTCTTCTAAGTCATTCACAATTGGCTCCTTAGATCATTTTCATAAGCAACACAAGCTCATTTCTCCTAAGACTTTAAACCACATTAGGTTAGCACATTTACCTCTTTTCCTCACAAACTTCTTTCTTGTTTCCTTGACTAAATTGGCAAGGCTTTTAGTTGCTTGTCAACTTCTAAACATTATACAAATGATATAATGAGTATACAAGCTTTATTGCTTCATCTCATTGTAAACCCTAGGTTTTACATTGTTTCAAAGCATTAAGATAGTTGTTTTACCTTGGTTTTTGAAGAGAGTTTGAATATCTATCAAGAGAGGACTCCACCTAGTCCTTGAAAGGTTGGACTGAAGCTAGAACAAGGCAATATAATGAGCACCATTAATGGTGATTCTCGGTCAAGATAAAAACATGGAAGAAACATCATTTTTCTTTGAGATTCCTTACCTAGAAGCAAAGGAGATCAATAATATGTAGAAATATAAGCTCAAGCTCCTTCAATGGTGGAACCCCATGGCACCGAAATGGGGCTCTTGAAATTTTGAGAAGTAGGAATGAAGAGCTTGATGAGAGGAAGAGAATGGTGGTGTTTGTTTTTGATTTGGTTAAGTGAGCTAGGAAATACAAGTGGTCAAAGATGGAGTCTTGGTGTTACTATTGCAAACCGTAAATGGAGAATGAAGAAGAGGTAGAAGAGAGCTTGGAACCGTGTGAAATGAAGAAGGAAGGGAGAAATGAAGATGAGTTTTGCTTTTAGAAGATATTTGTAGTTATTAAAGCAAATAGTAAGTTAAGTAGTCATCTTTATTTACTAAACAAGTTAACAAGAGTGGTGAGTCACCACACTTAAAAACCGGCCCCCAATAGTTACTTAGGGGTATTTTAGTCTTTATTGATCAATTTAATTACTTATAACAACATATGTTACAAACTAGCTTATTAAAGTCACTATTCATAAAACAGGCGCATAGAAGTGAAATTTTTGATTTCCCATTGATATAGACTTCCAAATGTGATACTATATAGTACACATGTTAATTAAAGAGTAATGATGGACATTTAGCCATTCAAACTCATTTACAAGACAATTTTTCCAAAATGTGCTTTAAGACTCCTTAAAGCACATTTTGTGTTTTAACTTGTTTCCAAGCTTGGTTTTCTTTGCTAATTGGTTTAATATGTTCATTAGTATATAAATAAGGTCTTGGTAAGTTCATTAGGTCTTAACCAAGCTTATCCCAAGCTTAGAGCACATTTTGGCTTTATTGACCTTAAAGCACATTTTGTGTTTTCTATGGTTTAAATTGCTTACTAATGTTTCTAAGACTCTTTTTAGTCTCACCACACCTTATTTTAGTGTTTAAACAACATAACTAGGTTTGGGGTATTTCAATCTACCCCCTTAAAAGAACTTTGTCCCCAAAGTTCATACTTCCACATATCCTAAATATAGAACACGGGAACACATATCAACAACACTTCCATGACAACATTTACAACATCTTTACATAACATCGGACAAAACATCACAACATCATTCAGACTCAGCGGTCTGTAACATAACAACATAACATTATGACAACACACACAGACAGTGTATCCAAGTACATGTCGTACACACATAACGAAATGGCTCTACCCCGCTTAAATAGGGGTACGCCCCGTACCCTATACATACAAAGGCTAAGAAGTAAACAATGACGGGTACTTCGCCTTCATCTTATCTTCCAGCTCCCAAGTGGCCTCCTCAACGTCCTGGTTAGACCAGAGAACCTTCACTAGTCTCACAGACTTATGGCGAGTGTCTCGAGTCTTAGTATCCAGAATCCGTACCTGAGTCTCCACTGATCGCATGGTCGGCTCTAAGGTTAGCCTTTCAGGCTGAAGTACATGAGACGGATGAGACATATATTTCTTCAACTGGGACACATGAAATACATCATGTACCTTGCCCAGCTTGGCGGGTAAATCAAGTCTGTAAGCTACCGGGCCGATCCGCTCCGTCACAACATATGGCCCCACATATTTTGGGCTCAACTTGCCTTTCTGGCCAAAACGAAACACTCCTTCATGGGGGATACTCTCAAAAATACCTGATCGCCCATGGCGAACTCTAGGTCACGTCTGCGCACATCTGCGTACGACTTCTATCTATCCTGAGCTGCCTTCATGTTAGCCCGGATCTGGCGAACTTCTGCCTGAACTTGTTCCAGATACTCTGGTTCTATAATGACCGTCTCACTCGACTCATCCCAGCATAATGGTGTGCGGCATGGTCTACGTACAAAGCTTGGAAAGGAGACATCTTGATCGAAGCATGGTAACTGTTGTTGTAGCTAAACTCGATCAGATGTAACTTGTCAATCCAACTGGTCTGAAAGTCAAGTGCACATGCACGTAACATATCCTCAAGTGTCTAGATGGTGCGCTCACTCTGACCATCTGTCTGTGGGTGAAACGCCGTACTCAGCTTAAGTTCGGTACCCAGTGCTTCTCGTGTGGATTTCCAATACCTCAATAAGAATCTGGTATCCCTGTCAAATACAATTGTTTTTCGGTACTCCATGATGCCTTACAATCTCTATATCGAAGAGCTCTGCAAGCTTAGCTACTTCCAGGTGTCCTTCATCGGTATGAATCGAGCCACCTTGGTCAGTCGGTCAACAACAACCTAAATCATATTCAGACCTCCCTTGTAGGCGGAAGCCCTACTATGAAGTCCATAGAAATGTCATGGAACTTCCACTCAGGCACTGGCATTGGCTGTACCATACCACCAGGCCGTCGGTGCTCAAACTTGACCTTCTGACAAGTGAGACACCTCAACACATAGTCCTTCACATCCTTTTTCATTCCAGTCCACCAAAAATAACGTTTCATACACTTATACATCTTTGAAGCTCCGGGGGAATCGAAGTATAAGACAATGGGATTCACTCAATATGAGCTCCTTCAGCTCAGCGCTACTCCTCGGTATACACAGTCGGCCATTAGCCTAATTCAGGTCATCATCGTGGAGTCTGAAGTCGTACTTCTGACCCTTGAATGTGCCATCAACAAGCTTCTGTCTAATCTCCATCATATACTGATCCGTCCTCTGAGCACTCCGCACCTCTTCAACCAAGCTAGAATGAGAGACTAGCGAACGGAGAGAGTGTGCTCGGCGACTCAGTGCGTCAGCTACCACATTTGCCTTACCCTCTTTGTACTGTAAATTGATGTCGTAGTCATTTAGAAACTCGACCCACCTTCTTTGTCTCATGTTCAACTCCTTCTGAGTGAACAAGTACTTTAAACTCTTGTGGTCAGAATAAATCATCACACTTACCCCATACAAGTGATGTCGCCATATCTTCAGTGCGAAGACAATGGCCCTCAATTCTATGTCGTGGGTAGGATAGTTCTCTTCATGCTTCTTCAGCTGTCGGGAGGCGTAAGCGACGACCTTCCCGTGTTGCATCAACACACAACCTATACCTCTGCCTGATGCGTCGCAATACACCTCAAAACCATCTGGACCGTCTGGTAAAGTCAGGACTGGTGCAGATGTCAGAGCATCCTTGAGACTCTGGAAAGAACTATCACAGTCGACTGTCCACTCGAATGGTGCATCCTTTTTCATCAAGGAAGTCATCGGCTTCGAGACACTGGAGAAGTCCTTCACAAATCTCCTATAATAACCTGCCAGACCGAGGAAGCTCCTGATGTCGGTAACTGTCTTCGGCCTAGGCCAGGTGTGCACTGCATCAATCTTTGCCAGATCAACAGCGATCCCGGCCTCAGAAATCACATGTCCAAGAAAGGATACTTGGTTCAACCAAATTCACACTTTGAAAATTTCGCATACAACTGATTCTTTCTCAATGTTTGCAACACACTTCTCAGGTGGCTTTCGTGCTCACCTCTCGATTTCGAGTACACAAGTATATCGTCGATGAAGACTACCACTGACTTGTCGAACTGATCTTGGAACAAGCGGTTCATTAAGTCCATGAACTTGGCTGGTGCATTGGATAAACCAAACGGCATAACCGTAAACTCATAATGTCCATACCTTGTTCTGAATGTTGTCTTCTCAATATCACTGTCACGAATAGCAATCTGATGGTATCCAGATCGTAGATCTATCTTAGAGAATACTGATGCTCCCCTCAACTGATCAAATAAGTCGTCGATGCGTGGTAAAGGGTAACGGTTCTTCACCGTGACTGCATTCAGCTCTCGATAGTCAATACAGAGGCGGAGGCTACCGTCCTTCTTCTTCACGAAGAGGACTGGCGCTCCCCATGGTGAAACGCTAGGGCGGATAAACCCCTTGTCGAGTAAGTCTCTCAGCTGCTCCTTGAGCTCAGTCATTTCTGCTGGAGCCATACGATAGGGCGCCTTCGCAATTGGTCCGGTGCCCGGAACCAAATCGATCTCAAACTCAACTTCCCGTGCTGGCGGCATGCCCGGCAGTTCCTTGGGAAATACCTCAGGAAACTCCGACACTACCGGCACATCAGGACTAAACTCTGGGTCTCTCTCTATGTCCTGGACATAGTAGAGGTATACATCACTTCCTCGTCGTAGTTCACGACACACAGCCATGGCGGTGATGATCTGAGTCGAAGGCTCCCTGGGCCTCTGGCGGTAAGATATGGTAACCCCAGTGATAAGTGTCTAAATGAGCATGTTTTATGGGTGTATTTCATATATTATATCAGCACTTTTTCTGCTCATTTCTCACTTATCGTATGTTTTTCCTCTAGTTTATGTTTTATTGATTATCTCACAAATTTATTGTTTAAACATGAGGAAAACCAAGCTGGGAGTAAAGTAAACGAAGAGACGAACACATAGACGCAAACGGCTCAGAAAACGGAGTCCGAACGAAGAATCTAGAGCCGGTCAAAATTCGTAGAAGAAATAAGCCTGTACGTCGTGAAAACAGGCGGACAAGAGACAAGTGCTACCGCCTGTTTGGAGGCGGACTGGGCAGGCACAACCGCCTGTTTGGAGGCGGACAAGACCACAGGCAACCGCCTGTTTGGAGGCGGACAGGAGCAAAGCCAACCGCCCCATAGCATGCGGACGTGAGAGGAGAGGAAATAGAGGCGACCGCCTGCTTGCACGCGGACAAGGAGTAGAGGTGACCGCCTGATTGCACGCGGACAGACCAAGGCGCGGGACGGGCGCCAGTGTTCTTCTTCGCTCGCCCATCGTCTGCAACTTGCCGCCGACTGTCTGTCTGCAACTCGCACGCTGCAACTCGTCCACTGTCTCCAACGCCTACCTTAATTCACGCTTCTGCACACGCTCTGTCCCCTGCATTAAATGAAGCAATCAGTCTGCAATCAAATTCGTACGGATCTTCTTCTCCTCTGCCTCTATATAAACTCACCCCTTCAACACCATAAAAATACACCACGCACGACACCACACACGACGGGAGTCTGAAGAAACCATTCACCACACTCACCCATTCGCTTCCACTTATTTTCCTCCCGTAACACCACAACATTCCACACTCATGCAGTAACAAAAAATAGAAGAGCAGCAGTACGAGCGAGAGCAGACCAGTTCTTTCTCTGAAATAATGTCAAAATCTATCTGTGCAATCTTCTTATCTCCGTTAATGTCTGAGTAATTTTCATTTGTATCCTAGGATGGGGTTTATTTCTAATATTACGTAAACTAATATTTATCACCTGTCTCTCTTATTTTAACTTGTTTTAATTCCTTTCAGCAAATATTGTTAAATGCTTTGCGTGACAAACAACTGCATTTATTTGGTAACTATCAACATATGATTTTGAGATAGTCTAAGTACCACAAAGGAATTAATCTTAGTATTTACACTCCGGACTGAGCAGGAAAATATTAAGGCTATTATTAAGAGTTCGTAACTGACAATTATTAACTCTAATAGACAATAAATAATTGAGACATGGTTATAAATATGTTTAAGTAATTTAGAAATTCCCCCGCTATCCTAGGATACATTTTTCCATCCACATCACTTAATTCACCTTTTTACTGTTTTTATTATTTCTGTATTAATCTAACAACAAATCAAGCTTGCCTCCGGCTAAACCCCTTTTTACAGTTTTTAATTAACTACCAAGACTAGGATAATTGAACAATCTCCCTGTGGATACGACACTTGTTTTACTACTACGACCGGGATTTGTTTGCAGCCCGACGTTTATTTTGAGTTTTTATTTCTTTTCTTTTAATTTTACACCAGTTTAACCACTCAGAAAATAACCTTCTGCAAATTGGCGCCATTGCCGGGGAGATTGATTCCATCAATTTCCCTAGTTTCCGGTAGTTCACTCGCTATATTATAACAATCTGTTAATACTATTAAATTGTTAATCCCGGACATCTGACTTGGACATCTGACTTGGACATCTAACTTCGGACATCTTAATATTATTGTTATTATTTCTGTCATTTCTTTCCATTGTCATTCTTTCCATTGTCCCTAACTACTACTTAAAATTTCCTGTCATCTCTTTCCATTGTCCTTAACATTTCATTCCATTGTCCTTAACATTTCATTTCCATTGTCCTTCAAATTTCTGTATACTAACTACTAACTTATAATTTCCAGTATACTAACTCCTAACTTTAATTTTCTGTCATTTCTTTCCCTTGTCATTTAATATTCTGTCATTTTACTCTTGTTAAAAAAAAACAAAAAATATATCAGTGTTGTTTAACTAACGTTTATCAGCCTAACCATATATTTGCTTTTCTTTATCTATTTACTAATTAATTTTGCAGTTTCTCACAAACCACAAGTTATCTTCTGTGCATGCCAAATACTCGAACCCAAGGCTCTCCACCAATCAGTCCGAGCCCCGAACCCGAGCGCACTTTATTACAAGCACAAAGAAACCTGAGAAACCAAGCCATGGCCAATAACGAAGTTATAAATGAAATGGACCATGCAAATCAACCAGAACACCGTGCTCTCTCTGACTACCACCACCGAATACCGAAGGAAGAGCATCAGCCATAGTTCTCCCTGAACTAACACCACAAGAAGCCGGACGATGGGTTTTCAAAACCCACTACATCACCGCCGTCCGGGATTTAGGCAAGTTTAGTGGAGCGAACCCAGATGAAGCCCCAAATCATCTGAGTCTCTTCCTAGACTTCTACAATTCCTTTGGTCACACCGGCAACGTCAAAGAAAGAATTCGTCTACAACTATTTCCTCACTCATTGTCGGATTCAGCAAACAGGTGGTATCGAAGCCTTCCCTCCCGATCAATCACCACATGGCTGCAAATGGCCCAAAAATTCCTTGCCAAATACTACCCAACCAGTAGAACAAGGCAATTGATCGGTGAGATCAACACTTTCTGTCAGGAGCCGGGAGAAACGTTGTACGACGCATGGGACAGATTCAAGGATATGCTAATGAAATGTTCCCACCATGGTCTCGACGATCAATCCCTCTGCCTGTCATTTTTCAATGGTCTAGATGATGGAAACCGACTACTCGTCAATTCCTCTGCAGGAGGAAGTTTCATGATGAAATCTCCTAAAGAAGGAATGGACCTTCTCGAAACCATGACGAGCAATACCAGACAGTGGACGAGATCCAAGGGAAGAACGCCACGAGCAGCAGGCCTACTCCACGTTGAGCCTACAGATCATTTATCAGCCCAGATCTCGTCCCTTGCAAAGATGGTGGAAAAGCTAACAACATCTCAAAACGAAATTGTAAAAACAATAGCTTCCCCACCTACAAGTTCACCATCAGTTCCACCTACAGAACCATGTGTCATATGCGCCGGTCCTCATGAAACCCATCAGTGCGAAGGCAAAGGCCAGTACGAGGATGTACAATTCATAGGAAACCGCCCCGGTAATTCCTACAACAATAACATCAACAACAACTACCCATGGAGAAATCACCCGAATTTCTCATGGAAAAATAATGATCAGAACCAAGGAGGGCAGAACAACAATTCCAATACCTATCAGGGAAACCGACCCCAACCAAACTCTAATATGGGTTATAGAGCACTAGGTGCCCCTCCAGGTTTCCAACAACAGCAACAACAACAACCATCTTCATCCTCTGTTGATCCAAACGCAGAACTCAAAGAGATGATGAAGGGTTACATGACTATGACTCAGAACCAGCTTTCTGCACAAGAAGCCTTCAACCAGAAAATCGAAGGTAAATTCAATCAACTTGCAGAACATCTTGCTCGAAGACCGCCAGGGGCTCTCCCAAGCCAAAATGAACCAAATCCAAGAGAGCAAGCCAAATGCATCTATGTGAAGGAGCACGATGAAGAAAAGATGGAGGTGGCTAAAACAGCTAAAGTTCCAGAACTACACCCTTCCCTCCAAGAGTGGGTTGTAGCAATCGAAACTTCCAAAAGGAATGTAGCTGAACTTGAAAGCACCGCCAAAGTCTATAATAATCGCATTCAATCTGAGAATACCTATCTTGAGCACTTGGTGGCCGATTATGAAAATGAAAAGCTCGACTTTGAAGAAGAAGAAAAGAAGAGGTTAAGGCGATAACCTTGAGAAGCGGTAAGAAAACCGACGAGATTCACATCCCGCAAAGATCAGAAGAATCCAAAGAGGATAGTGAAGAAAAAGCTGAGGTCCCAGTAGAAAAACATCTCCCACCATCCTCACTTTTCCATCAGCTTCAAAACCTTCTTCACAAGAACCGCCTATACCATTTCCCCACCGACTCCAGAAGCAGAAATTGGATAATGAATATGGTAAGTTTCTGGCAATGCTGAAACAACTAAACGTCAACATACATTTTGTAGACCTCATTGCCAAAATGCCAAACTATGCCAAATTCCTCAACACCTCATATCCAACAAAACTAAATTGGCCGAAGTCGGTACGGTACCTCTCAATGTAGCTTGCTCAGCTATTCTGCAACAACCACTGCCTTCAAAATGCAATGATCCGGGTAGCTTCACCATTCCAGTCACAATTGGTAGCACCTCAGTTCCATACTCCTTATGCGATCTGGGTGCCTCCATAAATTTGATGCCCCTCTCCACTTTCAAAAAGCTAGGAATTGGAGAAATGAAAAAGACTAAGATGACCCTTCAACTGGCGGATGGTTCAGTAGCTTACCCAAGCGGAGTGGTGGAGGATATTATCATCAAAGTGGAACACTTATACTTCCCATGCGATTTTCATTCTAGACATCGAAGAGAACTCCACTACACCTCTCATCCTTGGACGACCATTCCTTGCCACAGCCGATGTGCACATTTGGGTAGCCCAGGGGAAAATCACCCTTCAGGCTTATAACGAAAAGCTGGAGTTTGCATCAGGAAGATCTCCAGATAGCAAATCCAAAGATCTCAAGTTCGTAAGGGATACTCAATCATCATCATCCCCACTTCTGTTTATCACCCTTCCAGACGGCATGTCTATTACAGAGATACCACCACCAATCCCGGACGAAGAGCGGGATAAGAAAAGAAAACATGCATCCAGGTGGACACTCAAAAATACCATCGAGTCATGCTTTGGATCTCCTCCTCATAACCACCCCCCAGGATCGATCTAACGACAAAGCGTCTAGCCAAAGACGTTAAAGAAGGGCAGCTTTCCGGGAGGCAACCCGGACGAACTTATCTTTTATATGCTTTTATGCTGTTTTAATTTTCAGGTTCCCTTTAAATTTTGTTTTTGCTAACTCTTAACCCCGTTTGTATATGGTTGCTTCTAGTGTCTTATGCAGGTGCAATTTCATGTCTACACCGCAACCAAGCTACGCTACTTGAGGCTGAAGCTCAAGTGTGGGGGAAGTCAATACACGCAGCAAAAAAATCTCAGGGAGTACCAGTTTCTTTAATTATGCTTTTATTTAAATAAATATGCAGAGGAGAGTTTATGTGCTTAAATGATTATTCGTGAGCTTCGTGTTCTCTCTATTTTATCTACTTACCGAAAAGGCCTTCTGAAACCTTCCCTTGTTTTTCTGGAGAACAATGAGGACATTGTTCAATCTAAGTGTGGGGGAGTGTGCCCTTTTCGGTGACATTTTATGCTAAAATGCTTAATCTCTCTGCTTATCTTGCGTTTGTTCAAATTCAATATCGTGGACCCTTTATATGTGGGTTGTTCTCTTTAAGAATAAATACTGTTATGAATTGTGGGATAAATGATATAAATGGGTACAAATTTTAAAATTTTGATTACTTTTGAGGAGCATTTTTATGCGGTGTGACCAAATGATCTGAAATGGATGAATTTTTATTACTCAGGGGTTCTTTCTGTCTTCTTTCTTAGGGATTGCTAAGGGGTGCTTCTCTGTCAAAAAAGAAAAAATAATAATAAATAAGGGACTTACGAGACACCATTGGTAACCAACAAAGAGAGTTGAGTGTTCTTTAAAATACGAAGGCTTAATGCCTACATATTATCTTCTCATCTCTTATGCAAAAGTGAAACAAATGCATAATTCTATTTTTCCTTTTGTTTTCTCCTCAATGCCCATTCTTGAGAGAAGTTGGCCATGGTAAAAGTTCTCAAAGTCACCTTAAATCAAGAAGCATTGAAGTACTCCGGATCATACCCCGAAACTCTAATTTTATTTTTTGCCCTGAGTACACACCTATGCCACCAGTAGGTGATGGATCACACTCCTCTAAAAAGTTTAAGATCATGTACTATTGACTTCTTTATCCTACCCTTCATAATAGTATTTGTTAATATTGAGCATTCCCTACTTGTTTGGGTACATGGTTTTGCTCCCAGATGGACTCCGAAGAAGCAGGTGATGCTCGACATATAGGATTCTACCCTTGTACCGCTCCAACCAGTTCATCCCGACAATCACATCAAAACCAAGTCCGTCGAACTCTATCAGGTCGATCAAAAACTCTTCACCTCTGATTCGTACAACAACATCTCGGTGGTAGCGGGTACACCTGATCCGCTCTTTCGACGGGAGAGTGACTAGGAAGTTTGGCACCTCATCACCGTCTAACCCCAGCCTTTTTGTAAAGGATAGAGAAATAAAAGTATGTGAGGCTCCGGAGTCGAACAAGATCGAAGCGTCCACGCCATTGACTGGAAAGGTACCGGTGAGGATTGTGCCGCTCTTGCCGGCTTCTGCCTCATTGCAGACACTCAGTATACCTCCCGTTCCGAGAGCACAGCCTAATTCATTGGCAAACTAATAAGTATTGGGTAACAACACGGATGATATACTTCAAACAACTCCACTTTATTCATTAACACACTCTTTTTACAACATTCGTTGGCTTATACTGTCGCCATAATTAACACTTACAACATTCTTAACATACACTGGTTCAACACATCACATAATTATACAAGGCTTAAAACTGTCTGAAGGTCAAATTCAAACGTCCGGGTTTCATGTGAGTTGCATTGATCACTGCTGACGGTGCGGTATTCAGTTTGATCTTCCTAATGCCATGATATAGCATCCTTGACTGCCCACCCATGATTAACACATCTCCTGATTTCAACACTAGCTTCTTTGCAAGATCAGCACGCTTCTGCTCGCCATACACAAACACTGCGGTATCACCAATGGACCAAGACACCACCGGCACTCCCTTACTTAGAGACTCGGGTGACTCATCCTTATCTTGGTGTAACCCTAACCGTCCACCTTTCTAGTAGAAGTTCACAATACACAGATCTGCTTTAACATTTGGAATTGAATCCGTTTCAACTTGCTGAGCAATTTCCACGGCGTGGTTAACGACCGCAAGGAATTCCTCAGGTATACTTGGTACAGTTGCTCCATCTTCAGCTCGCACTTCTTGATATGTCTTGGTGTAAGGGTTCCAGTCCTTACCCATGCACATCATCTTCAATTTCATTCTTGATCCGCTCGGGTATTCGGGTGTGTAGAAACCTCCAGGTTTCGCTCCAAGTTCATTGCATCGTCTGATGATGTGGACTTGTGCTTTCGGTGTCAGGTATCCATTTAAGAGTATCACACCTGATTGGATGACCTGACATTGCTCCATTGGAAAGTCGATGATGTTGATGGTGGTTTCCTCAGGGTTTGGTGTGGGTGGGATTGGATAGCAAATATTGAAGGTTCCTAGATTTCCAAATTACCTATTTAGGTGTCTTTCACACTATACTTTAATTCTTTACTCACATGGTAGTACACTTGGACTGACTAACACATACATGCATGAAATGCGGTATGCAAACACTTATTTCACTCAACAGTTTAGGCGGTACCTGGTCTAGAAGAGGGCCCTGTCGCCTCAGACCGGTCCACCACATTCAGGGCGGCCTTGCCGGACCCCGACCCCTTCCCCTTCTGGGAATCTGTGTACCTCTGATCTGGGGGTGGCTGATTTGTCGTCTTCGGGCCATCGGTGGTCGCAGTGGCCTTACCCTTCCATTGCCCCTTGGGCCTGTAGTTTCTACTGTTCGGGTTCTGCTAGCACTCATAGTCGCGGTGCCCCATCTTTTTGCAGTATCGGCACTGCACATCATTGCCCTTGCAGTCCTTGTTGGGATGGTCTCCGTTACACCACTTGTAGTAATAGTGGCGCTCCGGTCCAGCGCCCGTGCTAGCTGCTAACACATCACACACTCAGTACATACTTCACAAGTTAATAACACACACTTAATTTCGGCAGTGGAATTTATTAATTACCCTTGGGTGGGTAAGAGCGTAAAGGCTTGGCCGCATATGCGTAGGTGAGCTGCAGAGGCTCCTCAGCAGTGGTGGTCTGGATTTGGCCCTTGCCACCCTGTTGCTGTCCTTTCTGGGACTGGGGGTATGGCTTCCTCTTCTTTCCTCCCCCTTGCCCTTGCGTGCCCTGGCCCTCGCTCATGGCCTTGCGCTTGAGCGCACTCTCCTCGTCCCTCAGACGGACGGTGATCTCCACAATTGCAGCGGCATGGTAGCACTCCTATATTTAGGGTGTTAGTTATGCCCCGCTAAACAAATTCACATCACATTAACATACTATACATACTCATTCACTTATACTGTAGTTCATTACCTGCAAGGTAGTATACCCGCTCGGCCCTATGCCGTAGCGTAAACGGTAGCTCAGCCCGTTGTAAAAACGGTTCACTAAAATCCGGTCTGAGTAGCCCAGATCCGGCAGCAGATGGATGAGTCCGATAAAAGCGGTGTAGTACTCATCGACTGTCATCTTGTCTCCCTGTCTCAAACTGTCAAGCTCTAGGCGCTTGGCCTCCTGAACGTGAATAGGGTAGTACTTGGCTCGCAGCAGGGCCGTGTACTCCCTCCACTGGAAGGTAGGATCACCAACTCTTCCCTCCCTTACCAGCTTCCACCATGTCTGAGCCGATCCCTTCAGATAGTAAGCGGCTAGTCGGACCTTGGCACCAGCAGGAACGTCCAAGGTCTCGAAGGCGGTCTCCATCTCGGAGATGTACGCCTCCGGCTTACTAGGGTCGGTCTCCCCACTGAATGACGGTGGTCTCAGATCCGCCAACGCCTTGACCCAGTTGGTCTCGCGCGGCTGTGGTTGCGGCTGTGGCCCTTGTTGACCCTCACCGCCTTGCTGCTACTGCTGCTGCATCACAGCTACCAATTGGGGTACCATCTGGGCTACGGCGGCTGCTACTGCCTCAGCCATAACCTGAGCCGTAGTATTCTCGCCCTGGTCACCCGTATCTCCATTACCGTGTCCATGGCCTCTACCTCTCGGTCGACCTGACATCTGAATTCACATGAACATTCATTAGCAATATGCTTGCACACTTATCGGTCCAACGGTTGTAACGCTTTTCCCGACTATAAGGTATTTCCACACTTAGTGGTTAACCTATCGACAACTGCTCACTTGATAACTATTGCTAGATTTCCTAACTCGGTATATCCCTAAGCTCGGTATTCTAGTCATCAGAGCGATACTTCGCTCTGATACCACTTTTTGTAACACCCCTACTACGCACATAACATTACTTGAAATCGCAGCGGAATTTAAACAAACGATTGGTGCAACAACGCCGTCAACCACCCACGTGGTTAACAAGGCTGAATAAATAGAAGTGTATCGGTCTGATGAACAGACTCCCGAGCATAGAACTAATAATCACATATACATAAACATAATACCGAGTATTTATTTACATCCTTCACTGTAAACCATCACTGTAAATTGTTCACAACCAAAATATATAATGCCACGGGAGCATAGGCGCATCCCGGGCCCAACATCCAAAAGTAATCAAAAGTAATCCTCCATCCTAGAATCTAAAGCCATTCCGCTTCTTCGATCCTCATCCTGCAGTAAAAGAAATATGGAGCCCCCGAGGGGGTCAGCAACCCTTGGCTGGTATGGTTAACGCGTAGCCCATCGGCTACCGGGATACGTGCAACTAATTGTCAAGGTGACATGGCATTCATTTTAAAACACACAACTTATACATATATCATAACATGGGTATTGTACACAACATCACACATAACACACAAGAACAATTCCTTTAAGGAAGAGAACCAACACAATTAGTTCCCATGGAGAGCCTAGAGAATGTTGCCATACTCATGCCAAGCTCGTTACATAACTCGTTACCGTCCTGTTAGATTGAACGGATAACTTAACACAAGGTGCCTCGGATATAGTGATCCAAGCACACCGAAACAACACATAGTATGCCCCTGTGGCCCGACGTGAGTCAGTAAAATAGCCTTGGTTAAGCTAAAGGGAAGGTAGGAAACCAAATTGGAAAAACAACCATAACATACAAAGAGAATCGAACCGGTTATGAAATCGGCTCCCATACTCACACGCGTGGCCGGAACAGACCGGACTCCTCACTTCCCCTGTTAGCACTTGTTCATAGTTCATCATTGAACTCAATAAACAATTCACAATAATAGGTCAAGTCTTGTTAGACACACACAAGGGAAGAGAGAGTCATACTTAACAACATAATAATATTTAACAACTGTAAACTCTTTACATGGTTTAATCTTACAAAGTCATTAACACACAGAAAAACAAACAACACATAAGCCGGTGTAAACCGGTAGGCAACCGACTGCAAGAAAATCATACCTTGGTCCTTGCTTCGATTTGTTTCCACCGTAGGTCACCCCTATACATGATTAATAACGTCGGTTAATTAAACGTACTAGTTCGTCAGTAGTTTATTACTTTACATTTCTAGTTAATTTACTTTTCACCATTTTAATTGCCATTATAACACTCCTAACATGTCTTAATTAACCTCATATCATCATTACTAACTAATCACCATTTTTAGACAACTTTTCCTAACCTAAAACAACATTTTTGGCCAAAACAGTGGCATGTCCGAACTTGTGTCCGGACTTCCCAAGTTCGGACGCAAGCCGTGACTTAAAGCTGGAAACAGATGCATGTCCGAACATGTGTCCGGACTTCGGAAGTTCAGACATGGGTCGAGAAAAATTCAAAGTAAAACCTCTTGTGTCCGAACCTGTGTCCGGACTTCCGAAGTTCGGACACAGTTCGAGACTCTGAGAAGTTTTACGCAACAGGGCCTGTCCGAACGTCCATGTCCGGACGGATGTTCGGACAAGCCAAAACACTAATTTTCTAAGCCTTTAAACACTTAACCAATTTTCACCAAACTTCTCCTAAAGCCTCATAATGTTTTCTAACATCATTTGGTACACTTACACCCTCATACAACATCCATGGAACTCATTTTCTATCTCCTTAAACACTTACTCACTTCATACCAAAATTCCTACACTTATGATATTTTCTCCTTGGTTTTCTAAGTGGTGTTTCATACCTATGATAACCACTATGCCAATAATGTTTCCTCACCACTACAACATCATCTCCAAAGCATTTTTTCTTCCTAAACAACTCCTTGAACATCTTTACAAGTTTATAGCTTCCCATGCAACAAATCACTTCATCCTTTTTTTTTCACCAACAATCCACAAGTTCTAAATACAATCTCACTATGATCATGAAATGTCCCCAAACAATCTTTTGCAATCTAAAACCTCTAGAACATTACCTAAGCCCTTTTTACATCTTTAAACACCTTAATGCATGTTTCTTTCACTAGGAAAGCACTTAACCATTCAAAACATTTCCTAACTTATCAAACTCATTTTAAACCCTTAGAACTTCTTGTTTCTTTCCTAAATTTTGACATGAACTCTCCTAGAACATTACTAACCAAAACACATTGCTTTCACCATTAAACAACCAAAAACACTTAAAACCCATCAAACACATTTTCACACACAAAACTTCACTCATTTAGCACCACATCACAATATAGTGCATACTTAAATTGCTTGGCACTTAGGCCCTTAAATAACTTGGCTCTTAGGCCCTTAAGATGCATAAATCTTAAACACTGAATTTCCACAATATATTTGCCTTTGACCTACCAATACACTCAACAATACATATGCCTTTTACTAAGCCCTTGTGAGCATTCTTCTAAGTCATTCACCATTGGCTCCTTAGATCATTTTCATAAGCAACACAAGCTCATTTCTCCTAAGACTTTAAACCACATTTGGTTAGCACATTTACCTCTTTTCCTCACAAACTTCTTTCTTGTTTCCTTGACTAAATTGGCAAGGCTTTTAGTTGCTTGTCAACTTCTAAACATTATACAAATGATATAATGAGTATACAAGCTTTATGCTTCATCTCATTGTAAACCCTAGGTTTTACATTGTTTCAAAAGCATTAAGATAGTTGTTTCACCTTGGTTTTTGAAGAGAGTTTGAATATCTATCAAGAGAGAACTCCACCTAGTCCTTGAAAGGTTGGACTGAAGCTAGAACAAGGCAATATAATGAGCACCATTAATGGTGATTCTCGGTTGTAGACACCAAAAATTCTCACCCCATAAAAACAAAATTCAAAAAAAATAAATAAAATAAGATGATCGTCGTCTTCCTTTTCCAAACCCTATCTATGTGCATACCAAAACGAAACCATCATTTTATGACAAAATTCTTAAATCTTTTTTTTGGCATTCTCGTTTTTTAAAACATTAACGTTTTAAGAACCTTTTTCGGTTTGAGCTAATGCTCTTATATTTTTCCACGTTAATTTGACAAGTTCAATTAATCGTGCAGTTGGTTAGTGGATGTCACAAGCTTGAGTTTGATACTTGCCATGGGCAACCTGATGTCATTATTTTGTCTTTCTCCCTGGGTCAACCCGCGTCCAGTGGTCTTGGTTTTCAAAGTCCAGTACAGCCTAGCCCATACTAAGCACAGCCTAGCCCATACTAAGCACAGCTGAAGAACCCTCACCCTCCCTGATCGATCCATGGATTCACCGTCTTCTACCCTCCTCACGGCTTCGATGGATGGGAGGGAAACAAAAGAAAAAGAAACCCTAGTCGACAAACTCTCAGCGGTCTCCCTCGTTCTTCTGGTTGTTCTTCATCCTCAAAAAGAAGCAGCCGCCTCCACTGTCTTCTTGTCTACGGTCGACTTAGAGCTCTGCTCCTAAACCCACCAAAAGAGAGACCTGCTTCTCTCTCTCTCATCCCATTTTATTCCCATCGTCAAAACCAGAGAGCAAAGCGGCTGCCTCCTTCATTCTCTTCGCTGGTAATTTTGCAACTCAAACGAGTGACCCAGGAGCATGGATGCTCCCTCCATCGTCATTCTCTTCATCCACCATTTCGTGAACCTTACTGGCGAACAAGGGACGTCGTACTCCATCGTCCCCTACATCCCCATCATCGGGCTATGGTTGTGAAATTTTCTTCGCCTTCTCCCTCTTCTATTCGAACCTCTATATTTATGCAGCAAAACCACTCTTCGATTTTAGCTATTATTCTCTTGGTTCATCATCTATTTTTCTCTTCGAATCTTTGTTTCAGCGGCTAAATCGATTTCTGGTTCATCAAATTTTCCCTGGTTTGCTGGCTATTTTGAGTTTACGGGGATTCTTTGGTTTAATTCGAGCAGATGCAAGTCCATCTGTTTAATTTAGGCTCTGCTCTTTGTTGCTTTGAACGATCTCACGTCATCTCTGCAACCTGTTAATTAAACAAACGTCTCTTTTGAATCACACCCTTTACTGCTATCTGGTTGATTTGTCCATTGCTATGTCGGGTTTAACGTTGGCCTGGTATCGAGCCTTCGGCTCTAGTCCCTGCGTATTGTACATCTTCCCCTTTTGAGCTGATGCCTGCGAATTAGTCTGGTTCCATCTGTTGGATTTGTCAATCTTTTGATGATAAGTTTACTCTGGATTGGGCTGATCGACTTGTTTGCCTGACCGATTACGAAAGATGTTCATTTTTAATGTTGGATCTGAATATTTGGACTGAGATTCTGAATTTTTGGCCTCTGCCCTTTCCCGGCCTTTTGGGGACATGAGGTCTGTGATTGTTGGTTCCAAAAAATAATTGGAGATGTTGACTGCTGGGTCTCGCTCAATGCACGTCCGATGAGTTTTTAACGTTTTGATTCATGTTGGCCTATCACGGGCCCATTAATTCTGGTGATCTGGGTTTATTTTTGTTATGCCCCTTTGCGTTGTCGGTTTAATTCGGCTCATTATTACTTTCTGGTATCATGCCCGACTGAGGTATATTCGGATTGAAACATGGGCTGGACTTTGCTTGCTGGACTTAAACTTATGAACTTCTGGGTCCCATGGCTGATCCTCATGAATTTGGTTCTCGGTGAGCTTCAATGATTTTGGCTTGGAGATTATGTTGCTTAAAACTCTATGGCTGGCTCCTTGGCGCACTGATATTGGTTTGGGAATTACATAACTTCTGGTTACCCAACTGCTCCCTTGTTCATAAGATGTCGTTTATGAATTGATTAAAAAATCTATTGATTATTGTTGGTTATTCGACTCAATTTGCTCACTACTTTACTTCATACCTCTGCTGATGTACATGCAAAATCGATGAGACCTGGATCGGATGTGCTTGGCTTGGAAATGACTGGACGATATGTTGATGGACTTTGGGCTTCATAGCAGACTTCGATGGGTTTGGAAATTCTACTTTTGGCCTTTCTTTTACTATAATCCGAGCGCCTTCGGTATTTTGATTGCTCCTTGCGCATTGTTTCGGTTTGGAAATTGACATTTAGCATAACTTGACCCTCTGCGCATGGATATTTGGTTTGGAAATTAGATTGAAACTAGCATCACCTGACCCTCGCGCTTAGATAAGAGCATGAATTGAGTTATAGTTGCCCTATGCTATAATTGTTAAGACAAATCACTCATTGGTTGGATGGTAACTTATTAATTTTTCATCTCAAGGGAAATGATATAAATCCTTCTAGGTATGATCCCACATGACTCACAACTTTATCTCTTTGATACTACACTTCGGTTTGAGTCATAATCTAAGATGTTGAATTAATCTGCGTAGCAACCCCAATGTTTGATTTATCTTACAATTCATAGCATTTGCTGGCAGCTTGAAACTCTTTTCTATGTTCTCGGTTGGGGTGTGGGAGATGATTAGATTGCCCCCTTTCCTCCCATTGAGAGGGGCCGTATGATCCCATTGCACACATCCCAATCCTCTTCTGTTCTTTGACTAATGCAGTTTTCCCCTCTTGGTTGTGTTTTTGACATGTACATAATGCTCGTGAAACGGGAAACTACTCTAAGACTGAGGAACGGGGTCTTGGCTTGGACTACCAGGGTCTCCACTTAAAACACATGTAACGGTTGGTGCACTTCTTGCTGATCCTTTCAGCTCAAGTGAGGCGGCGTTGATGCGACCCCCCATAGCAGCTTTAGATTTAAACTTTTCACTTGTATTTGTATCAATTTGTAATTCGTTTGTTTCACTTTCGGTTGTAGTGTTGTGACTTATTCATTTTTGTGACTTCATCCCATAACCATTACATTATTCTCTTGCTTGCAACCTTTGATTGACTTTTGAAAGATAGTAAATAGGATAAGACTAACAATTGGTTAGCAACCCATATAGTAGGACTCATCTTGTTAGTTGTGAGAGTTTTAGATTTAAATAATTCTGATTCGTTACCTAGATAGCTTTGATGATTCGTTCTTGTATATACATTTCTCGTACTACCTCTGAAATTCATTTCATACGTACAATAGCTTAAATTTTTAAAAACCCATGTCCACATGTATGTAATTACTCAGACAGATTCCGAATTCTTTTCTCACATATATTTGTTTTATTCGGATGGCTTTTGAAATCCATGTTTGTATGTATATTTGTTTATATAGCCTTGGAAATTCATCTCCACATATCATTTGCTCATCATTCTTTGCCTATGATTTTGTAAGTGTATGGACTGATCCTGTTTGTGCCCATGTAACTCTTAGCCCAAATATAATTTTGTTCAGGTTCGGTCCATAACCAGCCAAACGGGCTGGAACAGGTGGCCCTAGAAAGCCAATCAGGTTGCCCTCTTAGTGCATTTTAGAAAAGCCCTAGGTTTGGGGTATCCTTAATGCATACGGGTCCTAGACACAGTCCATGTGAGGAATACCCGTTTCCCTTAAAATTTTTCAAATCATCCTCTAAAGTCAGAATAAAATTCACAATCAATCAATCATCCAATTCCAAATCAATTTAAAGATCCAATGAGGCAAACTCCACTTCAAAATCAATTCTTCTCACACTCTTTCATCAGACACACTGAAAAACCGATCTCTCTCAAACTCTCTCATCAAACACACTGCAAAACCAATCTCTCTCATACTCTCTCATCAAACACACTCCAAAATCAATTCCTCTCACACCCACTCGTTATACACTCTTCAAAACCGATCCTCTCATACTCCAAAACCAAATATTCTTCAAAATCAAAGCTTTTCGCACCCAACATTAAATACTCTTCATACACTCATTAGACACACTTCAACCTCACAAAGCATTTGAAATGCTTCCAAAAGTTCTAAGATCAAACTTCAAACTCCTTCCAAACTCCAATTGTCTCATAGATTCAAATCATCTTCCAATCTCAATTTCAAAGGCCAAACCAAGCCCAATTCTAAGCCCCAAATCCAATTTCAAGGGTCCAACCCGGCCCAATTTCAAAGGTCCAATCCGGCCCACATTTCAAGGCCCAAATCCGGCTCATTACCTCCATTCGATCCCGGTTTAGTTTCAAATCCAATTCAACTTCAATTCCAATTCAAATTCAATTTCAATCCAACTCCGATCCAGAATCAATTCGATTTCAATCCAATTCAATTCAAAATTCTTTTCATTCCCAATTCAATTCAACTTCATTTCAATCCCGAATATTTCTAAACATCATAAATCTCGAATTCCGGAAAACTTCAATCTCCTTGAAGTCAAGTATCTCGAATCTCTAACCGTCTCAACAGCTCAACAGACTCGACCGTCTCAGCAGCTCAACAGACTCGACCGTCTCAATAGCTCAGCAGACTCGAACGTCTCAGCAGCTCAACAGACTCGACCGTCTCAGCAGCTCAACAAACTCGACGGTCTCAGCAGCTCAACAGACTCTACCGTCTCAACAGACTCGAATGTCTCCGCAGTTCAACAGATTCGAACATCTCAATAGACTCATCAAATTCAAACACCTCGAAAACCCTCAGCTCCTCAAAAAGCCGAACCCCTTGAAATTTGGTAATCCTTTCAAGCCCCAAATGTCTCACAGACCCGAGCATCTCACAGACGTCATCATTTTAGGATTTCGAATATCTCACCGAGTCGAGTACCTCAAACTCCAAAACAAACTCGACAATCCATCAAGCCCCACGAAATGGCCACAAAACCCCATTGACCCCTCAAAGACCCAAAAGGTCAAAATCCTAATTCCTTCAAAAACCTCAAAACTCCCCAAATCCCCAAAGGCCGTGAACTACGTAAGGTCTGATCTCAACAGGAAGTTGAGTACGTAGGCAGCTCACACAGGGTGCGACCCCGCTCCAAATAAAAAACCCTTTTCCCATACTAAGGTGTTCTCCATACCTCTCAAAACACTCAAACCTTCTTTGGCTCCCGCAAACTTCAAACCATCAGACACTAAGTCTTGTCTATTCGCTCAACCTCAGACTTTTCCTAATTCTCATCCGAATTCACCCATTCTTCTTCTTGGCGCTAGCTTGGCAGAAAAGCTCGCCTCATCCACTCTCTTCCTCAGCCCCCACTCAATCCTATCCTTTGGCTTTAAATGAATCTCTCTAAAAAGGTTTTGAAAGAAGACAATCCCGACAATTGGAGACCGAGGTTTCCTCGGGCACCAATCCGAAGTTGTGGTCGTTGCCACTTCTAAGGGGTGTAACCCAGTGCGAACCCACACAGAATCTCTGACATGACCAGATAAGTCCTATCCATAGGCAATAATCTCAGAGTCAATTAACGGTTCTTAGAACCCTCTTTCCCTTTCCTTCCTAGTTCTTTAGGTCAAACTAGGTGGCGACTCTAGTCAATTCCGCCTTATAGAGGCATAAGTCCGCGTGGGGCCCATTGAGAGCGGGTGTAGTGCTCACTAGCATTCCCCTTATGCTTTCTGGGAAAGACGGACGATAGAGTAGGTATTTGAGGGATGCCAAGGTGACAGGTTTTCACCCTCCACAGAATGGCAATTTCTAGGATCTAGGCTTTTAGTCAGACCATATTTAGATAGACCCCCCTCACACCGAAAAATCACCCTCCACAGAATGGCGACTCTGCTGGGAAAACCTTGATTAAGTTGTCTCTAATCAAGGAGACTGAACTCCATTCAAGATTGTCGGGACTTCCCCACTTCTTTCAAAACCTTCAAGAGATTCATTCTAAAGCCGCTAGGACTACTCTAACCCACACTTAGAGTGTGCGCTGAGAGGATAGTTAGGATGAGAGTCCAGAGTTCGAGATTGGCCTTGAGTGCCATATGTGTGCTTTACCATTTGCATGCTTCACTTTTGTATGTTTATTGTTGTGTGTTTACTGTCTTATGTTTACTGCTCTTCATGCATGACATAATATTTATTGCTTATTTATTGCTTTTGTAAATGGGGCCTTCCTAGAAGGAGTCAACCCATTGTTGCATCGGGTAGCATAGGACATGCATTCCTCTGTGTCACCCGATTTGTCCACGAGTCACGGGATCCCAACCGGTCCACGGTTGATTCCCCATGAGTTGGGTCCTTCCTAGAAGGAGTTAACCCACGAGGTAATACGGTCCAAGACCAACGCCTTGAAGCTCATGATCCAAAAATATCCTCCATTACCCGAGTCTAAGCCAGCATATAGTGAGCCATGAGCCTTCAGTGTCCAGCTGCCTGGTCCAGTGTCTAGGACGGGTTTTATGGGTAGTCACCCCCTTGTATGCCGCCTGTCTGACCACCCTCTGCCTTACCCTGAAGATTGCATGGGCTCAGTTCTCCATGATTCCTCTGCACCACGGGTGTCTTTAAAGCCCAATGTCGCGCTACAAATTCATAGCGGATCCCGTATTTACGGATACCCATACATGACAAAGCGTAGTCAGTGAATAATTTGGACTTTAGACACACCTTATCGTGCAGACGAGGGGAGACCCGTTCCCATGCAGTACTTCCCCAAGTTTCCCAAAAGTGAGTATGTTGTGATAATCCCTGGCCGTGGCTCGTGTGACTGTATCACTTCGGGTATCCTGACCTTTCGAACTTAAGCACTCCGGACTTTCTTGATGACGTGCCCCACAAGGCATAACAGAGATAAATCCCGAGAGATGAACAGTGAAGGAACGACGGTTCCCCCGGTGGTATGGAAGTATTGATTGACCTGGAAGGTGATTATCCCAATCATTCACACTCAGCTCCACATAAAATCAGCCACGATTTTTATTTTGCGCTTACATTTGTGTGATCACGTTTCAAAAATGAGCAAAAATTTGAAAATGAATCAGTTTGAACACTCTAATTAATTATCTTCAAAGTCCATCTCGAATGATTTCAAAAAATATATAATGATTTTCAAAATTGTTATTTCCAAAACAGTTTCAATCAAAGTCTTCTAAAAAACAAACTTTGTCAAACGGTTTGCAAAAGAATAGATGTTTTTCACAAATGTAGTTTCAAAAACTATTTTCACAAACAAATTTCAAGAAAACCTACTTTACACAAACGAATTTCGGAACAACATTTTTCATGGATCATATTTCAAAATAGTTTTTGAAAACAATTTTCAAAATTGATTTTCACAAATGTATTTCAAAATAAATGATTTAGTCCCCATGTTGTGACTTGCTATTTTTGAAGTTCAACCCACCTTCAAAAGCAGCGGTCATTACCGTGGAGCGTACTACTCATTTCGTGTTTTCACAAAAGTGGTGGATTTTCACAAAGAATTTGTGCTCGATCATTCACCTCTCATTTCTCAAAAAAAATGCCCCTCATTTTCCTCATCGAAGCAGGTAGAGTGCATGAAGATCAACAACTGCAGTCTAAATCGAAAATCAAAAGTGCACCAACCCGAGTCGAGCTACATGAAGACCAACAACGATTGTTCGAGTGCAAAATTTCTGAGAGCCAAAAGAACACCAACCGGCTTTGTTTGAACACAATTCCGCTTCGCTGCAAGAACCCAAAGATGAGCGAGCAGCCGGTCAAGATCCCGAAGACGAACGAGTGGCCAATCAGAAGCCCAAACATGAATGAGCTGCCAGTCAGAAGCTCACAGACGAAGCAGAAGAATTCGGGAGAAGTTTTTAAGCTCAAACTCCCCCATTTAATGACTTTTAGAATTGGTGTATAGGTTTTCCCCTAGCATTCTTTTCTCTCTTGTCCGTCTCTGAATAGATTACATGTATAGGTTTACACATTCCCTTTGAATTTATTTAGATCAATGTGTATAGGGTTCCCCATTCCCTATTTTATTTGCGAATGATCGAGCGTCAAAATTCATATTGAGAAAATCCACCACTTCGAAAACACGTGTTTTCAAAACTATTTTCTTTAGCACATACGACTTACTTCTTCCCATTTTTGGTCACTTCATATTCATTAATCATGCATGAATCACACCCATCTCAGAAAAATTGCATAATCACATGTTGCATTCTCAACTCACCACACACAAGCATTCACCTCATTTTGTTTAAAATAGCATACTAACATTCACATTTGTCATATTCTTTTTTCTATTATAACGGTTGTGTTTGCAGGTGATCAACCGTATGTACCCACGAGTGAAAGCGTGACCCTCGAAGCAATAACAAGAAATACTAGGGATTCAAGCATCTTCTCATTCGGCATGCCATGTATATAGACACCACCAACAACAAAAGAGCATATACCAATAAATCATACATCCAAAAAATCATATTCCAAAAAAAAAAATTCCCAAAAATGCGTACATCCGAAAATCCAAAAAAATGCATACATTCAAAAATCCAAAAAAAAAATCATATATCCAAAAAATCCCAAAAATGCAGTCACTGTCATGTCGCGGGACCACCATGCGGGAGTGGTCACTCCCTAAAAGTCTCAAAACTCCAGAAGCCAATCATCAACCGAATATCTTTCTGACACAACCTCTCTCACATCACACCTAACAGCTTCTCTCACATAGACCATCTTCGGGGCTTACAATGACGGGATGAGCTTAATAGACCATCAACTGGAAACGACTCAAGCGAGACTAGCCATAACCTTACCACTCATGCATTGCATCAAAAAAAACACTCAGTCAACCATCTTCATTCATCATTTTCAACATTTCATGCATCCTATACATAGTAATTCCATATTACCACAATACATCGCATGGTAGAGAATTGCATTTGCATACTCCCATATCGATTGACATCTTCGGGAAAATCTTGAGAGATTGATTGAACAGAGTGCTTGAACCACTAAACTCTCGACCCGTCAATGAACACAAGGGTCTAATCAAAATCAGCACCACAAACCAAGTGAGTAGTGTGCAAAGAACGATATTTTCCCTTGAATTTCAAATGAGTGTATTGGACAATCCACTAAGCGATGAGGGAAGATAGAGCGAGTCTATAGAGGTAAAACCACGAGCGACATGTGCATTCCTTCATCACATGGAGAGGCATAAGTCAGAGTAAGATCAATGTCGATAGCAAGTCAGGAACTGTGATCCATGCAAAGATCTGAGAATAGTAAGAAAACAATCATTGACTAATGAGAATGACGAGGCACTTAGGAATAACAATCTTCACAAAACCAAAGAGCTTTGACTGCCTTGTACATAATCCCTTAGTGAGCCCCGCTGAGCCTTTCACGATAAAACTTTTTCTGTGAACTCCACAACATGCCAACCCACGTACATATACTTACTTGGCCTTGCAATAGAGGATCTCAAAGGAGCCGGAGCCATGGCCCCTCCCCACCATCTATTACAAAAACAACAAATGAAATGTTTGAAGAAATCAGTGAGTCAAGGAAACTCCAAAGCCAAACACCAAAAAAGAACACTGAAAATGTTCAAAAAGATCGATGAGTCAATGCAACTCCAAAGTTGAAAGCCAAAATACAAAGCAGAGAATGCTTGAAAAAGTTGATGAGCCAAATGCAATTTCAATAACACAAAAATGAGAAGAAAGTTCAAATCGTACGCCAGAAGAGGCAAGAAGGGGAAATCCAAACCAAAAGGACCAATGATGTCCCGCAGAAACCGACAAGGGGTTATCAAAACCCTTCTAATCATTCCACCCATGGCAAAGGCGAAACATGTCCTCTATTGCACAAGAGCTCCACAATTCCTAAACAAATCCTCCAGTCCCATGTGACATACATCATACCCCTCAACCCCGTTATAACCCAATAAAAGACCTCTAACTCGTTAGTTGGTGAGCGTTAACTGAAAGTATCGGATCTGAAACATGAATCATAAGCTTCGTGCTTGTTATCAACATGTCCCACCTCACAATACAGGGACTATGAGTGAATGAGTGCGACCTTACTTCACAAGGTCTTTAGAGTGCGAGTGACTCTTCAATTAAACTACCAAATCATAATCAGCCTACCCCATTGCAGGTGAGGAATTTGTAAGGAACGGAAAGTTCATACCCTCAAAAAGAAATTCTCAGGAAAATATTGCTCTGAGCATCAAGAGTATCATCACGACATTAGCACACACGGCCATACTCACGAGAGATTGACCTACATCCCTTCAAGAGAGGAAGGTGATTCACGCACTCCAGTTCAACAATCACTCAAGATCGAACTAAAGATGTCTTATATTCGTAAACCTCATATTAATAGAGATAAGGAGCATACTCTCCCTCCAAAACTGCATATGCGTCTTGCATCGTATCTAACATTTAACGTATGTATGCATCATAAACCCATCTTCCTCATCCGATTGGCAAGGACTTTGCCTAGTCTCGCTGAAAGTCGACTACAGTTGCAATTATTGAAGCACAACTCCCGATCAAAAGAAGTCAAACCTGGAGCCATCCCGAGGCCATATCGAAATCATACAAGAGCTCCTTAGAGCCATGCGGAAACCACCCCAGAGCCATCCAGTGTCATGCTTGAGCCTCATCGACATCACTCCCAAAGCCAAGATGGAGCCATATGGGAGCCATCCTCAAATATTGAAACCATCTCCAGAGCTACGCGGGAGCCATCCCAACAGTTCGAGAACAATACAGAAGCCACTTCAAATCCCTGTCGGAGCCATTTCGTCACCAAGACCTTGCTCACAAAGTTATCGAACTACGTATGGTCTGATCTCAATACGGATTGAGTACGTAGGCAGCCCGTTCAGGGTGCGACCACATCATAGACGAAAACTTCCCTTCTCCCCTCGGCGTCATCGAAGTGAACCAACCAAAGCATCGTCATGCTCAATCAGCACAAGGTCATCCCGAAGCATCCTGGAATCATGACGGAGCCATCCCGGAGCCATGATTAGAACCACACCAGAGACATCCAATTATGTTTAGCCATTCACTCATTGTTTAGTCATTCAACCACAACAAAATCCAAGGAAAGAAAACCCCATCAAACAATAAATCCATCTTCGGAGCCATCAAACCACCCTGAAAAAAAAAATCTCAAGGCAAATCAAAGCCCATAAACGACCACAAAATCACCAACCATGTCAAACCCACTAACCACCCCGAGACCATTGGTCACATCGAGGCCATCAGTGTATACCGGAGCCACAGTGCATACCGGAGCCATCAATGCATGCTAGAGCCATCTCAGATCCATGAAGCCATGCCGGAGCCAACCCAAAGTTTTGATGTAACTCTAGAGCCATCTGCTCACACAAAAACCTACACCCACGAACAGGGAGTTTAATTCAATTAATACATTGGTTAATCACCTCACATCGCATATCACTTGCATATACCCACAAAATTTGTTCACTATCTAATGCATCTTTACACCCGCTAGGCAGCTATTGCGCTACTAGTGCGGTCGCTTTTTCGTTTTACACCCGTTAGGCAGCTATTGCGCTACTAGTGCGGTCGAATTTTTCGTTTTACACCTGCTAGACAGCTATTGCGCTACTAGTACGGTCGCCTTTCATTTTACACCCGCTAGACAGCTATTGCGCTACTAGTGCGGTCGAACTTTTCGTTTTACACCTGCTAGGTAGCTATTGCGCTACTAGTACGGTCGCCTTTTGTTTTACACCCGCTAGACAGCTATTGCGCTACTAGTGCGGTCGAAATTTTCATTTTACACCTGCTAGGCAGCTATTGCGCTACTAGTACGGTCGCCTTTCGTTTTACACCTGCTAGACAGCTATTGCGCTACTAGTACGGTCTCACCTTTCATTTTACACCCGCTAGACAGCTATTGCACTACTAGTGCGGTCGAATTTTTCGTTTTACACCTGCTAGACAGCTATTGCGCTACTAGTACGGTCGCCTTTCATTTTACACCCGCTAGACAGCTATTGCGCTACTAGTACGGTCGCCTTTCGTTTTACACCCGCTAGGCAGCTATTGCGCTACTAGTGTGGTCGAATCCTTTCATTTTACACCCGCTAGACAGCTATTGCGCTACTAGTGCGGTCGAACTTCTCGTTTTACACCTGCTAGGCAGCTATTGCGCTACTAGTACGGTCGCCTTTTATTTTACACCTGCTAGACAGCTATTGCGCTACTAGTACGGTTGCCTTTCGTTTTACACCCGCTAGGCAGCTATTGCGCTACTAGTGTGGTCAAATTTTTTCGTTTTACACCTGCTAGACAGCTATTGCCCTACTAGTACGGTCTCCTTTCGTTTTACACCTGCTAGGCAGCTATTGCGCTACTAGTACAGTCACCTTTTATTTTACACCTGCTAGACAGCTTTTGCGCTACTAGTACGCAATGTTTTCAGGATCGCGATCCTACCGCAGGATCGTAATGGACCCCTAGGATCGGATCGTGGGATCGAATCGTAGGATCGAACGATCCTACAAAATTTGATAAATATAAGTTCGTAGTTCATGTTATATTGCATATTATGAAACTTCAATAAGAAAAAGCATGAGCCAACTTAAAAATCATATAGAATTTTACAGCAAAGATAACATATAGTTTCATCATCTTAAGCAATCGATAAACAAGATAATGCTCTTACAATATCAAAATATTAGCATGTGGAATCACAAATCCCATAATTCAGTTCTTAAACAAAAAAAAGTTAGATATGATACATATCAATCAGCTGGGACTGTCAAACATGCTTCAACATCTATGTTGGTGCCAACGAGATGATGTTTCCGGCTTTCCGCCTATAAATACCCCCTACACACAATGTTGCAATACATGTACATGCACTTTACTTTTTCAGTAGCACGATCAACCTCAATACCTTGTTCCCATCCTGGATCTGATCTATTACTAGGAACAATTTTCCTTCTACCTACAACACAACCTTTAGGTTCTGCTCTAACTAGAATTTGACATTGCTGCTTGCCAGCTTCAAAACTTAAAAGTCCCACTACATGTTTTATACTAGAAGATAATAAGAACAAATTAAGTAATTATTATCTATCCACTAGCTTTATGAGATTTCAAATAAGCATTTCAATCTAGTAGTTTGCCACTACGATTGACACACACTACTGTAACGCTAGTGTCTTTGCATCATAATAGTCAAAAGAAAAAATGAACCATTAAACTATAACAGTAACATTAAATTATAATTAGATAGTAGCCAAATTGATTCTGGTCAATTATGCCACTGTAATATGCTAGATATTGATTAACATTTAGTTATAAAAAAACAGCTGTTAAAAAAGAAACCAATTGTTCGCTGTTGTGTTGTTGTTCGCTGCTATTTTCTGGTTGAATGAAGAGGAAGATTGAAGCTGATGTGCTGCTGTTCAATTTTGGATTAAAGTTGTTGTGTTGCTTTCTCTTTGCAAGTTGAACAAAGAGGATTGAAGTTGTTATGCTGCTTCGCTTTGCTGGTAAAATGAAAAGGATTGAAGCTGTTGTTGTTGAATGAAGTGGAAGATTGAATAAGTTTGGGTTATAATTTAGGAAATACGAGTTAAGTCATTAGTTGAGGACGTGAGGTGATATCAGTGAATAAGATAAAGCTCATTTTATGATTTTTTTTATATATTTGTATGTTCTAAAATGTAAAATGGTGGGATCGGTGCAGGATCGCGATCCTGAACGATCCCACCGATCCTACCCGATCCTACCACGATCCTACCAAATTCCGAGTCTAGCACCGATTCAACTCGTATTTATGAGGTGGGATCGTAGAATCGTACGATCCTACGATCCGGATCGCGATCCTATGAACATTGCTAGTACGGTCGCCTTTCGTTTTACACCCGCTAGGCAGCTATTGCGCTACTAGTGTGGTCGAATTTTTCGTTTTACATCTGCTAGACAGCTATTGCGCTACTAGTACGGTCGCCTTTCGTTTTACACCCGCTAGGCAGCTATTACGCTACTAGTGTGGTCCCGCCGTTTTTCCTCCACCAGGCAGCTATTACACTACTAGTGCGAGATTGTTCATTTCATAACCCGCTAGGCAGCTATTACGTTACTAGCGCGGTCCCGTCTTTTTTCCTCCACTAGGCATCTATTACGCTACTAGTGTGAGATCGTTCACCTTATAGCCCACTAGGCAGCTATTACGCTACTAGTGCGGTCCCGTTTTTTCCCCACTAGGCAGCTATTACGCTACTAGTGCGAGACCGTTCACTTCGTAACCCGCTAGGCAGCTATTACGCTACTAGTGTGGTCCCGCCGTTTTTCCTTCACTAGGCAGCTATTACGCTACTAGTGCGAGATCGTTCACTTCATAACCCTCTAGGCAGCTATTACGCTACTAGTGCGGTCCCGCCGTTTTTCCTTCATTAGGCAGCTATTACGCTACTAGTGCAAGATCGTTTCTCACCCACCTGCTAGGCAGCTATTACGCTACTAGTATGGTACACAATCAAAAGTATTATAGGCTCGTCATAAGTCCTATAGCTAGATGTCAAGAGGTCTAGTTGAGGCTCTCCTAAGTCCTCGTACTTTCAATTGCATTCTAGGCACGTCATAAGTCCTAGGACTGGATGTCAAGAGGTCCAGTTGAGGCACTCCTAAGTCCTCGTGCACCCTAAACCAATCTATTGTTAGCATTCTAGGCTCGACATAAGTCCTAGGACTGGATGTCAAGAGGTCCAGTTGAGGCTCGTAATAAGTCCTCGTACATTCAACTATCATATCACTTCCCGTCGCATTCATACATTATCTTTCTCGCGGTCACCTCCTTGTGCACTACAAAGTCATAGTGAGAATTTTTGGCGCCCTCTCAACCTTGATCCAATTCTGCAAGGGCTTGCAAAATTGAATCAAGGGGAGCCATCTGTAGACACCAAAAATTCTCACCCCATAAAAACAAAATTCAAAAAAAATAAATAAAATAAGATGATCGTCGTCTTCCTTTTCCAAACCCTATCTATGTGCATACCAAAACGAAACCATCATTTTATGACAAAATTCTTAAATCTTTTTTTTGGCATTCTCGTTTTTTAAAATATTAACGTTTTAAGAACATTTTTTCGGTTTGAGCTAATGCTCTTATATTTTTCCACGTTAATTTGACAAGTTCAATTAATCGTGCAGTTGGTTAGTGGATGTCACAAGCTTGAGTTTGATACTTGCCATGGGCAACCTGATGTCGTTATTTTGTCTTTCTCCCTGGGCCAACCCGCGTCCAGTGGTCTTGGTTTTCAAAGTCCAGTACAGCCTAGCCCATACTAAGCACAGCCTAGCCCATACTAAGCACAGCTGAAGAACCCTCACCCTCCCTGATCGATCCATGGATTCACCGTCTTCTACCCTCCTCACGGCTTCGATGGATGGGGGGGAAACAAAAGAAAAAGAAACCCTAGTCGACAAACTCTCAGCGGTCTCCCTCGTTCTTCTGGTTGTTCTTCATCCTCAAAAAGAAGCAGCCGCCTCCACTGTCTTCTTGTCTACGGTCGACTTAGAGCTCTGATCCTAAACCCACCAAAAGAGAGACCTGCTTCTCTCTCTCTCAGCCCATTTTATTCCCATCGTCAAAACCAGAGAGCAAAGCGGCTGCCTCCTTCATTCTCTTCGCTGGTAATTTTGCAACTCAAACGAGTGACCCAGGAGCATGGATGCTCCGTCCATCGTCATTCTCTTCATCCACCATTTCGTGAACCTTACTGGCGAACAAGGGACGTCGTACTCCATCGTCCCCTACATCCCCATCATCGGGCTATGGTTGTGAAATTTTCTTCACCTTCTCCCTCTTCTATTCGAACCTCTATATTTATGCAGCAAAACCACTCTTCGATTTTAGCTATTATTCTCTTGGTTCATCATCTATTTTTCTCTTCGAATCTTTGTTTCAACGGCTAAATCGATTTCTGGTTCATCAAATTTTCCCTGGTTTGCTGGCTATTTTGAGTTTACGGGGATTCTTTGGTTTGATTCGAGCAGATGCAAGTCCATCTGTTTAATTTAGGCTCTGCTCTTTGTTGCTTTGAACGATCTCACGTCATCTCTGCAACCTGTTAATTAAACAAACGTCTCTTTTGAATCACACCCTTTACTACTATCTGGTTGATTTGTCCATTGCTATGTCGGGTTTAACGTTGGCCTGGTATCGAGCCTTCGGCTTTAGTCCCTGCGTATTGTACATCTTCCCCTTTTGAGCTGATGTCTGCGAATTAGTCTGGTTCCATCTGTTGGATTTGTCAATCTTTTGATGATAAGTTTACTCTGGATTGGGCTGATCGACTTGTTTGCCTGACCAATTACGAAAGATGTTCATTTTTAATGTTGGATCTGAATATTTGGACTGAGATTCTGAATTTTTGGCCTCTGCCCTTTCCCGGCCTTTTGGGGACATGAGGTCTGTGATTGTTGGTTCCAAAAAATAATTGGAGATGTTGACTGCTGGGTCTCGCTCAATGCACGTCCGATGAGTTTTTAATGTTTTGATTCATGTTGGCCTATCACGGGCCCATTAATTCTGGCGATCTGGGTTTATTTTTGTTATGCCCCTTTGCGTTGTCGGTTTAATTCGGCTCATTATTACTTTCTGGTATCATGCCCGACTGAGGTATATTCGGATTGAAACATGGGCTGGACTTTGCTTGCTGGACTTAAACTTATGAACTTCTGGGTCCCATGGCTGATCCTCATGAATTTGGTTCTCGGTGAGCTTCAATGATTTTGGCTTGGAGATTATGTTGCTTAAAACTCTATGGCTGGCTCCTTGGCGCACTGATATTGGTTTGGGAATTACATAACTTCTGGTTACCCAACTGCTCCCTTGTTCATAAGATGTCGTTTATGAATTGATTAAAAAATCTATTGATTATTGTTGGTTATTCGACTCAATTTGCTCACTACTTTACTTCATACCTCTGCTGATGTACATGCAAAATCGATGAGACCTGGATCGGATGTGCTTGGCTTGGAAATGACTGGACGATATGTTGATGGACTTTGGGCTTCATAGCAAACTTCGATGGGTTTGGAAATTCTACTTTTGGCCTTTCTTTTACTATAATCCGAGCGCCTTCGGTATTTTGATTGCTCCTTGCGCATTGTTTCGGTTTGGAAATTGACATTTAGCATAACTTGACCCTCTGCGCATGGATATTTGGTTTGGAAATTAGATTGAAACTAGCATCACCTGACCCTCGCGCTTAGACAAGAGCATGAATTGAGTTATAGTTGCCCAATGCTATAATTGTTAAGACAAATCACTCATTGGTTGGATGGTAACTTATTAATTTTTCATCTCAAGGGAAATGATATAATTCCTTCTAGGTATGATCCCACATGACTCACAACTTTATCTCTTTGATACTACACTTCGGTTTGAGTCATAATCTAAGATGTTGAATTAATCTGCGTAGCAACCCCAATGTTTGATTTATCTTACAATTCATAGCATTTGCTGGCAGCTTGAAACTCTTTTCTATGTTCTCGGTTGGGGTGTGGGAGATGATTAGATTGCCCCCTTTCCTCCCATTGAGAGGGGCCGTATGATCCCATTGCACACATCCTAATCCTCTTCTGTTCTTTGACTAATGCAGTTTTCCCCTCTTGGTTGTGTTTTTGACATGTACATAATGCTCGTGAAACGGGAAACTACTCTAAGACTGAGGAACAGGGTCTTGGCTTGGACTACCAGGGTCTCTACTTAAAACACATGTAACGGTTGGTGCACTTCTTGCTGATCCTTTCAGCTCAAGTGAGGCGGCGTCGATGCGACCCCCCATAGCAGCTTTAGATTTAAACTTTTCACTTGTATTTGTATCAATTTGTAATTCGTTTGTTTCACTTTCGGTTGTAGTGTTGTGACTTATTCATTTTTGTGACTTCATCCCATAACCGTTACATTATTCTCTTGCTTGCAACCTTTGATTGACTTTTGAAAGATAGTAAATAGGATAAGACTAACAATTGGTTAGCAACCCATATAGTAGGACTCATCTTGTTAGTTGTGAGAGTTTTAGATTTAAATAATTCTGATTTGTTACCTAGATAGCTTTGATGATTCGTTCTTGTATATACATTTCTCGTACTACCTCTGAAATTCATTTCATACGTACAATAGCTTAAATTTTTAAAAACCCATGTCCACATGTATGTAATTACTCAGACAGATTCCGAATTCTTTTCACATATATTTGTTTTATTCGGATGGCTTTTGAAATCCATGTTTGTATGTATATTTGTTTATATAGCCTTGGAAATTCATCTCCACATATCATTTGCTCATCATTCTTTGCCTATTATTTTGTAAGTGTATGGACTGATCCTGTTTGGGCCCATGTAACTCTTGGCCCAAATATAATTTTGTTCAGGTTCGGTCCATAACCAGCCAAACGGGCTGGAACAGGTGGCCCTAGAAAGCCAATCAGGTTGCCCTCTTAGTGCATTTTAGAAAAGCCCTAGGTTTGGGGTACCATAATGCATACGGGTCCTAGACACAGTCCATGTGAGGAATACCCGTTTCCCTTAAAATTTTCCAAATCATCCTCTAAAGTCAGAATAAAATTCACAATCAATCAATCGTCCAATTCCAAATCAATTTAAAGATCCAATGAGGCAAACTCCACTTCAAAATCAATTCTTCTCACACTCTCTCATCAGACACACTGCAAAACCGATCTCTCTCAAACTCTCCCATCAAACACACTGCAAAACCAATCTCTCTCATACTCTCTCATCAAACACACTCCAAAATCAATTCCTCTCACACCCACTCGTTATACACTCTTCAAAACCGATCCTCTCATACTCCAAAACCAAATATTCTTCAAAATCAAAGCTTTTCGCACCCAACATTAAATACTCTTCATACACTCATTAGACACACTTCAACCTCACAAAGCATTTGAAATGCTTCCAAAAGTTCTAAGATCAAACTTCAAACTCCTTCCAAACTCCAATTGTCTCATAGATTCAAATCATCTTCCAATCTCAATTTCAAAGGCCAAACCAAGCCCAATTCTAAGCCCCAAATCCAATTTCAAGGGTCCAACCCGGCCCAATTTCAAAGGACCAATCCGGCCCACATTTCAAGGCCCAAATCCGGCTCATTACCTCCATTCGATCCCGGTTTAGTTTCAAATCCAATTCAACTTCAATTCCAATTCAAATTCAATTTCAATCCAATTCAATCCAACTCCGATCCAGAATCAATTCGATTTCAATCCAATTCAATTCAAAATTCTTTTCATTCCCAATTCAATTCAACTTCATTTCAATCCCGAATATTTCTAAACATCATAAATCTCAAATTCCGGAAAACTTCAATCTCCTTGAAGTCAAGCATCTCGAATCTCTAACCGTCTCAACAGCTCAACAGACTCGACCGTCTCAGCAGCTCAACAGACTCGACCGTCTCAATAGCTCAGCAGACTCGAACGTCTCAGCAGCTCAACAGACTCGACCGTCTCAGCAGCTCAACAGACTCGACCGTCTCAGCAGCTCAACAGACTCTACCGTCTCAACAGACTCGAATGTCTCCGCAGTTCAACAGATTCGAACATCTCAATAGACTCATCAAATTCAAACACCTCAAAAACCCTCAGCTCCTCAAAAAGCCGAACCCCTTGAAATTTGGTAATCCTTTCAAGCCCCAAATGCCTCACAGACCCGAGCGTCTCACAGACGTCATCATTTTAGGATTTCGAATATCTCACCGAGTCGAGCACCTCAAACTCCAAAACAAACTCGACAATCCATCAAGCCCCACGAAATGGCCACAAAACCCTATTGAACCCTCAAAGACCCAAAAGGACAAAATCCTAATTCCTTCAAAAACCCCAAAACTCCTCAAATCCCCAAAGGCCGTGAACTACGTAAGGTCTGATCTCAACAGGAAGTTGAGTACGTAGGCAGCTCACACAGGGTGCGACCCCGCTCCAAATAAAAAACCCTTTTCCCATACTAAGGTGTTCTCCATACCTCTCAAAACACTCAAACCTTCTTTGGCTCCTGCAAACTTCAAACCATCAGACACTAAGTCTTGTCTATTCGCTCAACCTCAGACTTTTCCTAATTCTCATCCGAATTCACTCATTCTTCTTCTTGGCGCTAGCTTGGCAGAAAAGCTCACCTCATCCACTATCTTCCTCAGCCCCCACTCAATCCTATCCTTTGGCTTTAAATGAATCTCTCTAAAAAGGTTTTGAAAGAAGACAATCCTGACAATTGGAGACCGAGGTTTCCTCGGGCACCAATCCGAAGTTGTGGTCGTTGCCACTTCTAAGGGGTGTAACCCAGTGCGAACCCACACAGAATCTCTGACATGACCAGATAAGTCCTATCCATAGGCAATAATCTCAGAGTCAATTAACGGTTCTTAGAACCCTCTTTCCCTTTCCTTCCTAGTTCTTTAGGTCAAACTAGGTGGCGACTCTAGTCAATTCCGCCTTATAGAGGCATAAGTCCGCGTGGGCCCATTGAGAGGGGGCGGGAGCGGGATAAGAGAGTATTTGAGGGATGCCAAGGTGAGGTTAAGTAGGTAGGTGTAGGCTTTTAGTCAGAATCTAGAGTACAGATTTTCACCCTCCACAGAATGGCAATTTCTAGGATCTAGGCTTTTAGTCAGACCATATTTAGATAGACCCCCCTCACACCGAAAAATCACCCTCCACATCGGTCAAGATAAAAACATGGAAGAAACATCATTTTTCTTTGAGATTCCTTACCTAGAAGCCAAGGAGATCAATAATATGTAGAAATATAAGCTCAAGCTCCTTCAATGGTGGAACTCCATGGCACCGAAATGGGGCTCTTGAAATTTTGAGAAGGTAGGAATGAAGAGCTTGATGAGAGGAAGAGAATGGTGGTGTTTGTTTTTGATTTGGTTAAGTGAGCTAGGAAATACAAGTGGTCAAAGATGGAGTCTTGGTGTGTACTATTGCAAACCGTAAATGGAGAATGAAGAAGAGGTAGAAGAGAGCTTGGAACCGTGTGAAATGAAGAAGGAAGGGAGAAATGAAGATGAGTTTTGCTTTTAGAAGATATTTGTAGTTATTAAAGCAAATAGTAAGTTAAGTAGTCATCTTTATTTACTTAACAAGTTAACAAGAGTGGTGAGTCACCACACTTAAAAACCGGCCCCCAATAGTTACTTAGGGGTATTTTAGTCTTTATTGATCAATTTAATTACTTATAACAACATATGTTACAAACTAGCTTATTAAAGTCACTATTCATAAAAACAAGGCGCATAGAAGTGAAATTTTTGATTTCCCATTGATATAGACTTCCAAATGTGATACTATATAGTACACATGTTAATTAAAGAGTAATGATGGACATTTAGCCATTCAAAACTCATTTACAAGACAATTTTTCAAAAATGTGCTTTAAGACTCCTTAAAGCACATTTTGTGTTTTAACTTGTTTCCAAGCTTGGTTTTCTTTGCTAATTGGTTTAATATGTTCATTAGTATATAAATAAGGTCTTGGTAAGTTCATTAGGTCTTAACCAAGCTTATCCCAAGCTTAGAGCACATTTTGGCTCTTATTGACCTTAAAGCACATTTTGTGTTTTCTATGGTTTAAATTGCTTACTAATGTTTCTAAGACTCTTTTTAGTCTCACCACACCTTATTTTAGTGTTTAAACAACATAACTAGGTTTGGGGTATTTCACTGTTCACAACACAATAAAAAAAATTATACACGGGGTACAAAGTACCATCAATTTACACGGAGTACTAAAGGTACCAAAAATTTATACGGAGCACCTGCAAACGATAAATTTGACCTATTAAATACCAAGAAATAATCTTAGAGAATAATAAATCAGAAAACCGTCAGGTTGCAAAAATCCTGGTTATTGTAGTAGAGTTTATGGGAACCAGGTATCGACCCGTGGGACTATGTGATAATTATCTAGACTTAGCAAAGGTTATAAATTGAGGGGGAATTTTGTTTTGTTCTAAACTGTGAATTATAATAAAGACAACAAGAATTTAAATAACAGCTAATAACTAAAATAACAGAATACTAAAAGTGGTTGTGAATATGGAAGAACGGACTCTGGGTTCAGGTTTTACTCGTTTGATTAATTATGCTATTCTACCGGTTTAATTAAGAATAATTTGGCAAAATTCCTTTTATAGTCTTTAGATTTAAATCCTAAATTCTAATGACCTCGTTTACCAGAACATGCAAGGTTTGATCTAAACTCAGGCAAAACACATGTAAACGGCTGGGTAAAAGGAGTATAATTTTGCATCTGAAATACTATATTTATTCAATCAGAATAAATTTTTCCACAGACATAACAATTAATATGACCTATCTATTTATCACGGATCTGATCAAAATAGATTTCGTAAAGCATTAATAAACTCATGTAATTTATTAAAAAGCGAATATAACATTATCGTATCAAATTATAATTAACTTAAACCGGTAAATAAAGTGCACAATTAAAACAAACTAATAATAACCATCTCCCAGAGTATAAATAATCTAACCGGACATGTTAAATAATGATGCAGAGGTAAGATAAAAGAAATCATCTGTTTCCTGACTCTCAGCTCCGTTATTCTTAAAGACACAGCCGAGGAAGGAATTGAGGCAGATGATAATATATGGAAAATGGTCGAGCGTGGGTTCTGTGGTGGTGGTCGAGTGATTTGTGAATTGTGAAATGGGTTTGTGAGTGTACGTAATGTGTTTGGAAAATGGAAAGTAAAAAGTGATGGTGGGGTTTGGACAATTGAATGTGGGGTTTGTTTGATGTAAATGAAATTGCGAATGAGTGATACGTAGAGTAGGGAATTGAAATGGAAAAAGGAGTAGTGGGTAGTGTGTGTATAGTGGTGTCGAGTGAATTATGGAGAAGATGGATGAAGGGGTGAGTGAGTGAGTGAGTGAGTGAGTGTAGGTGGGCGAGAGTGTGCTCCGGTGAAAGATGGCCATATGAGCAGTAGTTGCAGCTCTATTTATAGATACACGTGGAGCGGGATGCAGACAAGGAGATGAGGGCGGTGCAGTAGTCAAGGGCGGTGAAGTTGGTGAGATCGTGGAGATTGCAGACAGATTTCATCCGTCATCGGCAGCAGCAATTGATCACGCGTGCACAAATTAGGTGGGGCGTCTGTCTTAATAAATGAATAGCAGTTGGAGTGCGGGCGCCGCGAAGAAGGAAGAAAGAAGACGCGAAATTCTGTTCGGTGTCGAAATTCTGTTCTGGCGTGCGCATGTATGCTGTCCGCCTCTTGTGTCCGCCCAGGCGTCCGCCTGGAATTGATGCGGACGTGACTGAGTCCAACTCCCGCGTCTTCTTCTGTCCGTGTCCGCCCACAAGACCGCCACCTTGTCCGCCAGTTAACCAGGCGGTTGCAATACTGTCTTGACCGCCCGTCTCGTCCGCCTGTCTATCACGCGGACACAGGTGAGGTACGAGAGGTCGTGACTTTATTTTGTTCTACAACTTTGACCGGCTATAGATTCTTCGTTTGGACTCCGTTTTAGCCCCGGTCTATTGCGTTGGAAAGCTCGTGAGGAGAACTATGCATTTCTGTCATCATTTCCTGATTTTATCATATAAATTGGAATTAGTTCCTACCCAAAGTAAGAGTTACAAAAAACATAGGATAAGTGTGAGAAGGTGCGTAAAAAGTTACATAAAATAATGACCAAACACCTATAAAACTATATAAATTTCACACTTATCAAATCACCCCACACTTAGTTCTTTGCTTGTCCTCAAGCAAAACTCTCAAACACGAGTTCAAGTCAAGCGAATGAAACTCAACTCAAAAGGAAGGACACAGAAGAAAGATTATTAGTTTTACCAATACAGGGGCATTTTTCCTTTTCATAAAACAAGAAGTCATTCAAAGCTAATAATAGAGAAACAAAACCATAAGAACCTCGCCTTTAGCAATGAGCCAATCCACCTTTACATTCTCAAACCGTTAGAACGACAAGGGGCATGAAGTAAGATCTTATTCCATCATACCTTTCAATGCCACATACTCTTGATCCATAGAGAAGATTATATTTTCATTTAGCACAATGATTGCACATTTTTTTTTTCAATTTAAGCGCTTTTAAGTTCTTTCACCACAGACTTTTCTCTCCACCCATGTAACGGCTTTGGGCCAACTATCCCAGATCACAAGGACCTTAGGTAGCTAGGTGATGAGGCACCCCAAAGGACTTAATAACCAAGTGGACGAGGCCTGACTTTGGATCAGAATTAAAATTAAGCATGCTTAGGATCAGCGGAGTACCTTGCCTTGTTCTTTTTTTTCAACCATTTCAATCCAGACATTCCAAGGCCCAAGGCTAAAAACAGGGTTCAGATGGTGAGTATTCTCAATCATTAAAGCATTAACAGAACATAGACTTCATTTTAATCAGTTAAAACCAGAAAAATTTTAAATTTTGCACCCCATGATCAGCTAACCAATTATTCTTCCTCTATGGCTTTCTTCCAAGTTGAGCAACACAGCAGGAGTCAAACAAATGCAAGAGAAAAGAGCTCAAAGATACACAAAAGATAAGCTACGAAGGAGGTTACCCCACCCCACACTTAGAGTGAAGCAATGTCCTCATTGCTTTGGAAGTATTAACATTGTGCAAGCAATCCAACGGGAAACAAAAGGAAGATATATAGCAGCGGGAGTATGTATAACATTAAAGAGTTAAAGGATTTAGAATACTCCCCAGAGTCCGTTCACGGTGTGTTGCATGGTCCACCCCACACTTGAGTTCAGCTGTAGAATTGCGCAAGATGTGCCTGGAAAGAAGATTCTAAACAGCCAGAAGAACTCAAGTGATTACTGCCTCATGTGCTGCCACTACTTAATGAAGAAAAATAAGCAAATAGACTAATATCATTATTATATTTATATATATTTTTTTTTATAATATTAGACAAATTATTGAAGCACACAGAAAACTTGAAAGTGAATGTAAGTTCAAGAAATAAGATAGAGAATTCTTCCTGTAAATTGAAAATAAGTGGTGGGTTGCCTTCCACCAAGCTGCTCTGTTTTATAGTCTCCAGCTAGACTCATCAGTCCGATTAGGAGAAAGAGGGAGAGGAGTGGGAAGAGGTCCCACAACTTCCTAGAACTAAGTTGCGCAGCTTTCGGAACTTATGCTTCAATCGCCATGGTAGAGACTTTATCTTAGGCGGTGCTGGCTCCGGAACAGGGGAAGAAAGATCCTGGTGTACCTGGACAAAAGAAACTCCAAGCAAGTTAGTAGAAACATCAGCAGGACAAGTATACCGCTTCAGACGGGCCCCATTAACTTTGAAGGTTTCACCCTTCTTGTTTTCCAGTTCGTAGGCTCCAAATGAAGTAACCCCTACCACCTTAAATGGTCCTGCCCAGTGAGACTTAAGCTTTCCTGGAAATATCTTCAATCTGGAGTTGTAGAGGAGCACCCAATCTCCAACTTTGAAGTCACGTTTCTGGATCATTTGATCGTGGAGCTTCTTGGTGCGTTCCTTGTAGATTCGAGCACTGTTGTAAGCTTTATCTCTTAGTTCTTCAAGCTCTGAAAGCTGAAATTTGCGTTTCTCACCAGCAGCAAGTATGTCAAAATTCAGGGCCTTAAGTGCCCAGTATGCCTTATGCTCCAACTCAACAGGTAGATGGCAAGATTTCCCATATACCAGCCTAAAAGGAGACATCCCGATGGGTGTCTTGAATGCTGTCCTGTAGGCCCAGAGAGCGTCATCTAACCGTAGAGACCAGTCCTTTCTTGAAGAGTTTACTGTCTTCTGGAGAATCCACTTCAACTCTCGATTGGATACTTCACTTGTCCATTTGTTTGTGGGGTGATATGGTAGTGCAACCTTATGACGTACTCCGTACTTAGCCAACAAGGCATCGAATGAACGGTTGCAAAAATGTGATCCCTCGTCACTGATAATTGCTCGTGGAACTCCGAAGCGAGTGAAGATGTGCTTTTTGATAAACTTGACCACGGTCTTTGAATCAGCATTCTGGCATGGTATGGCTTCAACCCACTTGGACACGTAGTCCACTGCCACCAGAATGTATTGATAACCTAATGAAGAAGGAAATGGCCCCATAAAATCGATACCCCAACAGTCAAAAAGTTCGACTTCCAAAATGCTTTGCTGAGGCATCTCATGTCGTCTTGAAGTATTGCCCATGCGCTGACAGCTATCACAACTAGCCACAAAGGTTTGGCAGTCTTTATGGAGTGTGGGCCAATAGAATCCGGACTCCAAAACCTTGGCTGCCGTCCGATGGGATCCATGATGGCCTCCAGCTTCTCTGGAGTGACAAAACTCCAAAACACTAGGTACCTCATCATCAGGGAGACACCTGCGAATTAAGCTATCTGCACACACTCGAAACAAGTGAGGGTCTTCCCAGATATAATGGCGTGAGTCAGAAAGGAATTTCTTTTTCTGAGCATATGATAAGTCATGCGGAACAACTCCAGAAACAAGAAAATTAGCCATATCAGCATACCATGGCTCTTGCACCTTTTTCAAACTGAAGACGGCTTCATCGGGAAAAAATTCATTAATAGGAATACCGTCGTCAGGAGTTACCATCCTAGAGAGATGGTCAGCAACAACATTCAGTTTACCACTCTTGTCCCTCACTTCTATATCGAATTCCTGTAAAAGAAGAATCCAACGTAGCAAGCGAGGCTTGGCCTCTTTCTTGGCAAACAAATATTTAAGAGCAGAGTGGTCAGTGTGGATAATCACTTTACTTCCCCATAAATATGATCGAAATCTATCTAAGGAGAAGACCACTGCAGGAGCTCTTTCTCAGTTGTTGTGTAGTTTCTCTGGGCATCATCTAGAGTTTTGCTGGCATAAGCAATAACTCTTAACACCTTATCTTTCTTTTGGCACAGGGCTGCACCTACTGCAAAGTCACTAGCATCACACATTATTTCAAATGGCGATGACCAGTCAGGAGAAACAACGATAGGGGCAGCTACCAATTTTTGCTTAATTAAATTAAAAGCAGAAATACAATCTTCAGAAAATATAAATGAAACATCTTTCATTAGCAGATCAGTCAAAGGTTTAGCAATTTTAGAGAAGTCTTGAATAAAACTTCGATAGAAACCAGCATGCCCAAGAAACGATCTTACTTCCTTTACACAAGTGGGAGCTGGTAGCTTCTCTATCACTTCGACTTTTGCTTTGTCAACCTCAATCCCTTTAGCAGACACCTTGTGGCCGAGCACTATCCCATCCTTTACCATAAAATGGCATTTCTCCCAGTTGAGAACTAGGTTGGTCTCTTCGCACCGTCCAAGGATAAGATCAAGCTGTGCTAGACAAACATCAAAGTCAGAGCCATAGACAGAAAAATCGTCCATAAATACCTCTATACTCTGTTCAATGAAGTCTGCAAAGATGGCCTGCATGCAGCGCTGGAAAGTGGCAGGGGCATTGCATAAACCAAAGGGCATTCTTTTGTATGCAAAGGTACCAAATGGACAAGTAAAGGTAGTCTTGTCCTGGTCCTCAGGTGCAATAGGAATTTGAAAGTACCCTGAAAAACCATCTAAAAAACAGTAATATTCCTGCCCAGCCAATCTCTCTAGCATTTGATCAATAAAGGGGAGTGGGAAATGATCTTTCCTGGTGGCTGAATTCAAACGCCTATAATCTATACACATACGCCATCCAGTGATCTTTCGTTGGGGAATGGACTCACCTTTGTCGTTATAACAGCTTCAAAACCTCCTTTCTTAGGACTACCTGTACAGGACTTACCCATGTGCTGTCGATATAGGGTAAATGATCCCAGCGTCCAGAAGCTTCAACACTGTCTTGACAACTTCCTTCATGTTAGGGTTGAGCCGACGCTGGGGTTGTCTGACAGGTTTGTAGTCTTCCTCCATATAGATACGATGTGTACAGAAGGCCGGGTTGATGCCTTTGATATCAGCTAGAGTCCATCCGATGGCTCTCTTATGTCTTCTCAGGACTTCAAGTAACCTGCTTTCTTGCCCAGAAGTCAAAGAAGATGAAACAATGACAGGCAAGTAATTATCATTAGCTAAAAAGCAGTACTTGAGATTAGAGGGGAGCTCCTTAAGCTCAAGTACTGGAGGTTGCTCTATAGAAGGAACAGGTCTTTGGATTTCTTTATCAAGTCTCTCCAAAGGAGGGCGATAGGCTTGAAAACCTGGTTTTCCTCTCTCTACATGTGCTAGAGCTGTATTAACATCCATATTAAGAGTTTTATCCTCAACAGAAGATATAAGAACATGTTCTAAAGGTTCAAAATCTGAAAAAGTAGAAGAAAGTATAGAATAAATCTCATCATCAGTAGAAAGTTCACATACCTCGCCATCCTCATCTTGCATACTTACCGACATAACTGAATGAGCTGAAGTAGAACTTAACTTCATCATCTTTTTCATATCAAACTCTATCTTCTCATCTCCGTACCTCAAGGTGATTCTGCCATCATGCACGTCAATGACCGCCTTGGCAGTACTTAGAAAAGGACGACCCAAAATGAGTGGGACCTCCACATCATCATCTATGTTTAAAACAACAAAATCCGCAGGAAAGATGAAGCGGTCAACTCCCACTACAAGATCTCGCACAATTCCCATCGGTTTTATCTCGGATCTGTCGGCTAGCTGGAGTTTAAAAGGGACTGGGTGAAGCTCTCCTCCTTTTACCTTCAAGAAGGTTGCATATGGCATGATGTTGATGCTTGCACCCAGGTCACACAGGCCACTTCCACAATCTATATCTCCGATAAAGCAGGGAACAATAGGAGTGCCTGGATCCTTCTGTTTGGGGGAAGTGCTCGAAGTAACGCGTAGAGCACTCTTCTGTAAGGTGGACAGTCTCCTTGTCCTGCTTTTCTTCCTCTTTGTACGAGATCCTTCAAAAATTTTGCATAGTTAGGCATCTCCTGAAGAGCATCAATTAAGGAATATCAATAGTCAGTTTCTTAAATATGCTTAAGAATTTATTGAACTGCTCATCTAAACACTTCTTTTTCATCCTGTTTGGAAATGGAAGCTCTATTCGCTTAGGAGTAGAAGAAGGTACATCAATTTGAATAGAAGATGGAGAAGGAGAAGAATTGATTGGAGCCTGTATCTCCTCAGAAACTACCACTGGTGGGACCGAAGGCTCTGGTGATTCATTAGAATGGGTGATCTTTTCACCAGTTTGTTGTGCAGTCACTTGCTCTTGATTATTCCCAGCTGCTTGCCACTTCTTAATGTCACGGCTGCACTGAGCTCATCCTCAGGTTGGATTTCGAGGATGTACCACATTGCAGATCCTAAGGCCTTGGCCGTCTCTCTGGATTCTGCTGAGTTGAGATGGAAATGAGCCGGCTGCCTTTGATGCTGGTTGTTAAGTAGCTGGTTCATCTGCTGCTCCAGATTTCTCTGGCTATCCATCAAGGATTGGTTGAGAGTTTGTTGTTCCTTCTGGTTGGTAGCCATGGAAGTAATTATATCTTGGAGCTTTTCCATCTTTTCATCAGATGCAGATTTAATAGGTGGCTGGTAAGAGTTCTGGCCCTGTCCCATCTGCATCTGAGGACGAGCTTGATTGTATGGTTGCCTAGAGAAGCCTGGGGGTCCCTGCACATTACTTTGTAAAAGATTCGAATTTAAGCATTGTTGGGATTACCATACCTGAGATTCGGATGTTGATTTCGGTTCCAGGGCTGTTGGTAATTCCCTTGTCCTACAAAGTTGGCTTCTTCAGCGACCCGTATCTCCTCCAGATAAGGGCATACTTCAAACGAGTGGTCACCACCACAATGAGAGCACAGAGGCTCAGATGAGGATGAAGAAGCTATCCTCTTTACCTGCTGAGAAGGCTGACCATTAATTAGAAAATCATCAAATCTTTTACTAGTGAGCTTACCAGTGTGGATTGTTGAGCTTGTGACTCTGCCATCTGCTCCATCCAAGGATCTATATTTCTTGCACCTTTGGCACCCATAGTCATAGTTCTGCCACCTTCGGTGCCCCACTGACGAACTTCTTCTATGTACGTCTCCATGGCCGCCATGAAATCATTGCCGGATCGGTTGAGGATGTTTCCTCCCAAAGCTGATCTAACTTCGGCTTGATGTATATGCTGCAACCATTAAAGAATGTCATAGCTATACAAGTGAGATCTTGTCCGTGATGAGGACACTGTCGGAGCATCTCTTTAAAACGATCCCATGCTTCACAGATAGTCTCAGTACCTCCCTGTTTAAAAGCAAGTAAAGCAGCAACCAAATTCCTAGTTCTAGAAATAGGATAATATTTTTCATAGAACCTGGTTGTCATCTCCCCCAACTAGTGATAATACCAGAGGGAAGACAGTAGAACCATTTCATTGCTTCACCGGTGAGGCTGCTAGGAAATAAACTCATTCTAGCATACTCCAGGAGACTATCTGAGCACCCAATTTGATCAATATTTATTAAAATCGGTTGACATGATCTAGGGCGTCGTTGGGGTTGGAACCGTCAAATGTGCCTGAGGGCATCTCTCGTATGACTTGTTCTGATGTGAGGCTTCAGATCCTTCCATTCCTTCATTAATTCAGGTGGTAGCGTAGGAAGAGCTACTGGGCTTCTTCTTGGAATGGCGCTGGTCTGCTAAATTGCTTCATTGCTTGGCTACCGTTTGTAGGAGTTGCCATTTGTATTTCTCTTTGGAACCTCTGTTGGCGTCTGGCTAGCTGAGCGGTACGTTCGATTTCCGGGTCAAGGATTCTGTCCCATCGAGATGAGTGTCTGACCAAGAACGAGTGTACACCATCAACAGTCTGCAAAAAAGAAAAATAGATTCCACAAAATTTAAAAGTAGAGTAAAATAAAATAAAAATAGATAGATACAATAATAATAGTAATAATAATAATAATTTTTTTTTTAATTAATAATAACCCAAGCTAAGGACTAGACAGGAGTCTAGTCCCCGGCAACGGCGCCAATTTGCAAACGATAAATTTGACCTATTAAATACCAAGAAATAATCTTAGAGAATAATAAATCAGAAAACCGTCAGGTTGCAAAAATCCTGGTTATTGTAGTAGAGTTTATGGGAACCAGGTATCGAACCGTGGGACTATGTGATAATTATCTAGACTTAGCAAAGGTTATAAATTGAGGGGGAATTTTGTTTTGTTCTAAACTGTGAATTATAATAAAGACAACAAGAATTTAAATAACAGCTAATAATTAAAATAACAGAATATAAAAGTGGTTGTGAATATGGAAGAACGGACTCTGGGTTCAGGTTTTACTCGTTTGATTAATTATGCTATTCTACCGGTTTAATTAAGAATAATTTGGCAAAATTCCTTTTATAGTCTTTAGATTTAAATCCTAAATTCTAATGACCTCGTTTACCAGAACATGCAAGGTTTGATCTAAACTCAGGCAAAACACATGTAAACGGCTAGTTAAAAGGAATATAATTTTGCATCTGAAATACTAGATTTATTCAATCAGAATAAATTTTTCCACAGACATAACAATTAATATGACCTATCTATTTATCACGGATCTGATCAAAATAGATTTCGTAAAGCAATTTAATAAACTCATGTAATTTATTAAAAGCGAGATAATAACATTAATGTATCAAATTATAATTAACTTAAACCGGTAAAATAAAGTGCACAATTAAAACAAACTAATAATAACCATCTCCCAGAGTATAAATAATCTAACCGGACATGTTAAATAAATGAGCAGAGGTAAGAGTAAAAGAAATCATCTGTTTCGCTGACTCCAGCTCCGTTATTCTGACAGCCCGGAATAGAATTGAGGCAGATGATAATATATGGAAATGGTGGCGGGTTGTGGTGGTGGTCGAGTGATTTGTGAATTGTGAAATGGGTTTGTGAGTGTACGTAATGTGTTTGGAAAATGGAAAGTAAAAAGTGATGGTGGGGTTTGGACTAAAGTGGAAGTGGGGTTTGTTTTATGTAAATGAAATTGCGAATGAGTGATACGTAGAGTAGGGAATTGAAATGGAAAAAAGGAGATAGTGGGGTAGTGGTGGTATAGTGGTGTCGAGTGAATTATGGAGAAGATGGATGAAGGGGTGAGTGAGTGAGTGAGTGAGTGAGTGTAGGTGGGCGAGAGTGTGCTCCGGTGAAAGATGGCCATTGAGCAGAGTTTTGCAGCTCTATTTATAGATACGTGGAGCGGGATGCAGACAAGGAGATGAGCGGTGCAGTAGTCAAGGGCGGTGAAGTTGGTGAGATCGTGGAGATTGCAGACAGATTTCATCCGTCATCGGGCAGCAGCAATTGATCACGCGTGCACAAATTAAGGTGGGCGCCGTCTGTAATAAATGAAGTAGCAGTTGGAGTGCGGCGCCGCGAAGAAGGAAGAAGAAGACGCGAAATTCTGTTCGGTGTCGAAATTCTGTTCTGGCGTGCGCATGTATGCTGTCCGCCTCTTGTGTCCGCCCAGGCGTCCGCCTGGGATTGATGCGGACGTGACTGAGTCCAACTCCCGCGTCTTCTTCTGTCCGTGTCCGCCCACAAGACCGCCACCTTGTCCGCCAGTTAACCAGGCGGTTGCAATACTGTCTTGACCGCCCGTCTCGTCCGCCTGTCTATCACGCGGACACAGGTGAGGTACGAGAGGTCGTGACTTTATTTTGTTCTACAACTTTGACCGGCTATAGATTCTTCGTTTGGACTCCGTTTTAGCCCCGGTCTATTGCGTTGGAAAGCTCGTGAGGAGAACTATGCATTTCTGTCATCATTTCCTGATTTTATCATATAAATTGGAATTAGTTCCTACCCAAAGTAAGAGTTACAAAAAGCATAGGATAAGTGTGAGAAGGTGCGTAAAAAGTTACATAAAATAATGACCAAGCACCTATAAAACTATATAAATTTCACACTTATCAGCACCATCTGGTACCAACAAAGCAATCATTCCAATGAAAGGCTCCCAAAATAGTAGTAAAATCTCAGTTGTAAAATCTCAATCATCAGTTCATAATACGCGGGGGAATAAATTCCTAATTTCCAAATCCTTAATCAGGGTTTCAAATCATCTTTCAATAAACACAATCCATGTAATAAATAAATTATGAGCACAGAAATTTACCAAGAAGAGATAAAGGAATAAGACACCCCTGTATCAAATAAAACTCAAGCAGGGGTACCAAGAACAGAGAAGGTACCTGCTAGGACTTCTGCCTCAGCGTTAGCCTTGGCACGACTCATCACATTAATTCCCCGACGCTTGATAATTGTTACCTCGATCATCTCGTTGACCCTTATGACCTTCATTCGCCCCATTATCATTACCACGCTGGGAGGTGTCCCCATACTAGTTCTGGTTCTGGCCTCTACTCTGCAAGTCTGGTTGCCTGAAGGGGTGGTCACCACCATTGCCTCTCTACTAGTTGCCTCCCTAAGGATTCTAGAAGCATTCAAACGCCTGGTGACCCCCTGCCACATCTAAGGTAGGTAATCAGATTCCGTACACAATCCTTCGTAGGGTGATCCCTGTTGCACTTCGTACAATAGAAATTCCTCTCACATCTCGGCTCCCCTCTTTGGGGCTGATTCTGGGACCGGTCGCCCCACTTCTAATAATTCTTCTAGTTCCCTCTGAATCTCTACTACCCATCATAATTGGGCTTCCACCTCTTCTCCTGATTCATCCTTCCTCTAGAACTGGTCCTCACAAACACGGAAGTCCTCTCCACTATCAAACTTCCTCTTGTTGCCCGCATGGACCTCCCTCCTCTTCTGTTGCACTCTATACAAGTTAGCAGCCTTCCCACAAGTGTCCCAAAGGATAGAAATAGTAAGAATGCTTAGGGCCTCCTGTAGGCTCCAGTTAAGTCCGTCAAAAAACCTCTACACCTTGGAAGCCTCGTCGGGAACCATAATCGGTCTGAACCTTGCCAACTCCAGGAACTTGCAGTGGTACTCCTCCACGCTCATAGTCAACTGCTTGAGTTCGGAGAACTCCAGGTACTTCTACATTCACACATGCTCAGGATAAAAGCGCCTCCTCATCGCCATCTTCAGTTCCTTCCACCCAAAGTCGGGCTCAGCTAGCAGCACATCTTTGTCGGCTGACCACCTGATATCAGCTTGTACTTTGAAGTAGTACAATGCCCTCATTAACTCATTTGTTAGCTGGGCAGTTGACTACGTCAAAGATCTTGTTGAACTCCCTGATTCAGTCCTCCAACAACACTGGATCCTCCTCTCCTGCAAAGAAAGTCAACTTCAAATGGGCAATCCTTTTCATATAGTCCTCTGGTATGTTGTCCCTCTGAGCCTCCCTCTGAACAATCTGCCCCGAGCTCAAGGCTAGTTCTTGCAATTTCCTCAAAGGGTCATTTCCTACCATTGCTGCTTGTCGGGTTCTGCTTGTGCGATATGCGTAGCTAGATCGGTCAGCCAGTCCTGCACCCCTGGAACTCAAATCTGAACTCCTGATCATGAACCACTAATTATCGTCAATAATACTCAATTCCCAAACTAATTCTCTGATTCCCCATAACTGATTCCCATACCTCATTGTAATCTAATACTAACAATTCCCTTATAGTGTATATAATAATAATAATGTACATATAGATATATATATATATATATATACGGAATACCATCCAATATCCATAACAACTCATTCCAATACATCACATAGTACACGGGAGTACATAACTCAACACATTCCAGCATAATATAATCAAGCACACGACATAGCACACAAACGCAATCCCCCCAAAGACGGCTTATTTCAAATTTTAATCTTTTTCAACCAATTCTTATCTTATTTCAAAAGCGCAGCTCTGATACCATCTTGTAACACCTTGGATTTTACCTCATAATAAAGAACAAAACGTTACAAATCCATCACCGCAAATGGGAACTAAAACGGACATCAAACGAGTCCCAAAACAGAGAAAAAAGGTTTGTCCGAACTTGTGTCTGGACGTGATGTTTGGACACAAGTCGAGAGTTAAACCAGTTGAGAAATCCGAATGTCCAAACTTGTGTCCGGACATTGATGTTTGGACACAAGTCGAGGGTTTCAAAACAAGTTGCGAAGTTTGATATGTCCGAACTTGTGTCAGGACGTTGAATGTAACACCTCATCTCGATCCAATCGTGGTTATCACAAACTTATCACCATATATACAACTCTGCAGCGGATACAAATACATTCCAGGACCTTGCCACGGTCTGACTACAGAATATACCGAACATTAGTACGTACAAATCTAAACCAAATACATATCCTTCTTACAAACCCCTCACATTCTATACATCTTACTAACTCAAATGCCATACGAGTGTACATGCACACCTCGTAGGCCACACTTAACGCATAACACTTGTACCCCATCTTACTCTCGTGACGGCCGCCTCCTGATGCTCACCTGTGTAGTAAAAACAGCCCCCAATGGGGGTCAGCACAAATGCTGGTACGATCCTCTCATGGCCCCCAAGCTAACGTGGCTACGACGACTAATTGTCGATAGCATGGAGGTTGATTAGATGCACAACATAATAGAAAGTGCAATAAACAACAATCCAAATATGAACAATCAAAGTTCAAACATAATGAACGACTTAAATGCGTTCCCTTAATTAGAGAGTTAATTATTTAACTCCTTAAGTTATGTTTCCTCTTAATCTTAGTCCATCCTTATCTTACCTCAATCTTAGTCTTATCTTAGCCTTAGAAACAACCATCCTTTAAAAAGGAATGGATGTAGCTTATCTTAGTCTTATAATACAAACCATCCTTTAAAAAGGAATGGTTGCAACTTATCTCAAACCTTATCTTAACCTTAGAATACAACCACTCTTTAAATAGAAATGATTGTATCTTACCTCAATGTTTATTTTTGTCGGGTCAAAAGCAACCCTAGCCAATGAGCTATTAACTCCATTGGTTGAATAAACAACTTATCTTATAATTTAGGATTTAGGTGATCCTACCGCACCATCTTAATGCCACCTACCTTGGGCTGTATGTCCAACGTAGCTGGGCCGGCAACCGACCCTAGGCAACAAGTCCGAAGACAAGTCCTTAATCGGAAGTCGGATCTGCTATAGATACCGACCCCCTTTTTCCTTAGCATGCATGACCGGAGTCAATCCCGGGTTCCTCACTCCCCCCTTAAGTTCCAGTTAGTAGAAGTCTCAAGACAATGTTTGTTGGTTAACCTCTTTCGGTTTACAACAAACTAATATTAGGGAGCGTTCCTTAGTCTCACTCAGTTCCTTACTAAACGTTGGTTAGTAAGTTCTCACGGTAATTTGTGTTAGTTTTCAAACGTCACACAACAATACAATAAACATAATGTTTCAGTTGCATGCTTTATCTTGTTTAGTGAGCACACAAAAACAAATAGCACACAAGCCGAGAGACACCTCGTTAGCAAGCAGGTCACAAGAAGAACTGTACCGTTCACCGTTGGTCGTTCGGTTGCTTACTCTCTTCCGGAGTCCGAATTCCCAAGTCCTAAAACATTCATTCAGTTTTAGGTTGTTAATCACTTAACTTAATTCAACTTACTTAACTTACTTAACCCTTAATGATCCCCACCTAACACCTCTTAAGTCTTACAACTTGATCTTATAACTTATCCTTAAACGTATAAGTTTATGCTTAACTTAGTCCCCCAGGTCTTTAGGTTTCTAATCCCCATTGCCCTCTCAATGGTGTACCATTAGCACCATTAAGCATCCTTAAACCTTCTCTTTTTTTTAAGGGTCGTCCGACCCACCGTCCGACCCAACCAACTGGGTCGGACCATCCCAGAAATTTTCCGTCTTCTAAGACTCACCCGTCCGACCCATGTCCGACCCAAGGGCCCTGGGTTGGACCATTCCAGAAAAATTACAGGTGACTTAACAGAGGACGTCCGACCCATGTCCGATCCAACCAACTGGGTCGGACCATTCCAGCACAATCCCAAAAATTGTCCAATCTTCTCCAAACTTTTCCTCAAGCCTCCTAATGTGTTCTGACATCATTTAGACCCTTAAACCCACCATTAATCATCCTCCAAACTCATTAAAATAACCTCCAAAGATCATTCCAACCTTTTACTCAATTCTTGCAAGAAATTCCTAACACTTGTTAATTAATTCCTTATATTTCCAACATGTACATTTTGTCTAAAACTTCAACTAACCAAAGTGTTTCTTTTCAACCCATATAACTCCTCCTTAACATCATTACACTCCATCTTTGCTTTGTTAAACCTTCCAAGGTCATCTTGCATGTCCATGCACAATTTCTCTTCTTTTCATTTGTTACTCATCACTCCTAAACTCTTGAGCTTACTTATACATTTCTTTCCATTACCTTAACACCTTGACGTTGTTCTTCATTTACCTTGACCATGCAACACCCTCCTTAGACATTTCCACCTCTTTTATGCAACTTACTTACCATTCTCATGATCATACACTCTTATACGTTTCTAGTCAATTTCCTTGACGACTTACAACATTCTCCTACAATTTTCACTTCCATCACCCAAGTCCACACATTACCATTTAAACTAAACCTTACTAGTCCACTACTAACATCACCACCTCTTACACAAACTTCCCGAAACTCTCATTGTTTTACTCTCTAGTTCATACCTAAATCATCTCAAAGCATTATACATCATTTCCTCCAGATTTTTGCACAGGTCCTACCATTCCTCATAACCTGACTTTGGTGTGTTCAATACACCCACCAATCCTCTAATTTCCTCCTAGGTCATTCTAAACCTAAATAACTCCTTAGATAACTCATTTCCACTCAAATTCCTTTTTATGACTCCTAGTAAATCCTAGGTCATATTAATTCACCACCATCACCTAAACACTTATTTTCTACTCAAATTTCGCCATAGCTTCTCTAGTATCTTATCATGCCCAAACACATTATTTTCCTCATTCAACCATCTCACACACATCAAGTTCTTTCTCATCATATCTCATCACCCAAACCAACTCATTCATAACAAACTCAATATATTGCAATAATCTTAAATTGCATAGCACTAAGGCTCTTAAATGGCATGGCTCTTAAGCCCTTAAATAACTTAAACTTAAACACTGAATTTCCCACATATAAAAGCCTTCAACCTGCATATACACCCATCAATCTCATAGTAGTTATAATACTCTTAAAATCCATCTTAAACTTATCTTACTAACTCATTCCCATTGGCTCCTTAGTCACAAGTTCATAAGCTTGTTTAAGTTCTTTTTCTTAGGTTACATAACCCATTACCTAATGTAGCTTAAAGCTACATTGGTACTTATCTAAATACCATCCCTTAAAACTTAAACCACCATTAGGTAAGCATTTTACCTTGTTTTCTCAAGCTTATCTTAACTTCCTCCTTAGACCTTCTTCTTGAATGAATCTCGGCCACCCATTAGATTTCCTTTGCCAATGTTCTAATCAATATTCAATGACTCACATGAGTGCTAAACAATACACTAACCTTAAGGAGTAAACCCTAGGTTGAAAATGTGTTTTAAGGTATTAAATTGAATGTTTTACCTTGGATCCTCAAAACAAGCTTGGGTATGAATCAAGTAGGACCTCCTCTAGCCCTTGGAGAATATAATCAAGCTAGAAAAATGGATAAAACAAGGCTCCATGAGTGATGATTTTCGGCCATCTAAGAAAAAGGATGGAAAGTTGATTTTTCTTTCACTTTCATTACCTTGAATGAATGGAGAACCAAAAGAGCTCTTCAAACTTGATTTTCCTCCATCAATGGAGTTTTCTCATGGCACAAAACTTGAGCTTTGAAAGATTTGAAAAGGTAGAAAGGTAGGTCTTGGTCTAACTAAGAATAATCTATGCTTATTTTTGGATTTGGTGCTTAAATGAAGGTTTGGTGAGCATTTGAAGATGGAGCATCCTTGGAGCTGCTTGGAACGGTTTGAGAGGATGAAGAAGGTGAAGAAAACCGTGGGATAAGAAGAGAAATGAAGAAGAGAGGAGAGAGGTAGGTTAATATAAGGTATTTTACTTTTATAAAGCAAATAGTACTATTCTCTCTTTTACTCTTCTTTTCCTTTTTTTGCTTAATCATGTGGTGACTCCCCACATCAAAACCGGCCACCCCCTTAATAACCAAGATATTTATGGTCTTGGTTGACCAACCAATTGACTTATGTTGACTAAAACTTAAACTAGGCACTATTTGGCACTATTCACAAATTAGTGCACATATTTCTGAAATTTTTGATTTCCCATTGATTTAGGCTTCCTAATGTGATACTAATTAGTACACATGTTGATTAAGATGTAATCATGGGCATTTAGCCACTCAAAACTCAATTCTAAGACAATTTCTCAAAAAGGTGCTTTAAGGAGTCTTAAAGCACATTTTGTGTTTAAGCTTGTTTTTGAGCTTGGTTTTCTTTGCTAATTGATTTAAAATGTCCATTAGCATATTACTAAAGTCTTATAATGGTATTTGGGTGCTAATCAAAGTCACTCCAAGCTTAGAGCATGTTTTTGCCCAAATTGCCCTTAAGGCGTTTTCTTGTGTTTTCCTTGGTTTAAATTGTCTACCAATCTTTCTAAGGCATATTCTAGCCTTACAACATCATAATTTTATGTTTACTTAGCATAATTAGGTTTGGGGTATTTCAATCTACCCCCCTTAAAAGAACTTTGTCCCCAAAGTTCCCATACATCTTATCTTATTAGAATACATGTCTTAACTCATTCCATAGATCATATAGATCATACTTATGTATACCTAAACTCATTGGATCATTAGATCCGCCATATTCTTATACTTAAATATCACAGAACATGCTTAAGCATGTATAGCACTCAAAATTCCCTTTGTTCCTTTGATGATTAAAACATTCACATAATTTCCAACGTATTCTCCCATGTCACCGGTCCGTAGACAATGGCTCATTCGTCCTCGTCACCATGGGCCAGAATACAAAACACTCTACTCTCCCCATGTCACCTGTCCGAAGACAAAGGCTCGTGCGTCCTCGACTTCATGGGCGAGACTCAGTAAAAAGGTAATCCTTTTTACGAGGTCATGTGAGGAATAATTCCTCTAATTAAAAATACAATCAACTCCAATTTCATTTTATCCTAATGCCTCTATCCTTAGCGTGATTTAATTGTGACCACTGGTAGGGAGTTTTAGGAATCATCCAACCCTGATGTGATCAGCATCAGTGTAGAACTATCCTTCCACCCCAATTTGTGTTCGGTTTCCCTTGATCCCTAGAAAATCAAGTTCCACCTCCCACGCCATTTTTAAACATCAAATAATTCACTCATGTCCAATTTTCTATCTTTTTAGTCTTTCTAATCGTAATTAATACATCTCCAAGGTGTGGACTTAGTCCATCAATCATTCCCAGTTCATCTCTTAGTAATTACTTCAAGACTTAAATTCCTACTAAGTTCTATAACCGTCTCATACCAATTCTCACCATCTTATATCTCATAGCATTACTATCTTCTTCCTTATATTCATATCGATCAGTATCCCATAGTGTTATCTTATTCTTATCTCACACATAGTCTCATATCGACTCATACCTCATATATTCCTTATTTCTTAAATCTCCTTAATCCTCTTCCTTAATTCTCTTAACTTGTACTCACACCAGAGTCAACAAGATAGGTACTTAATATGTAAGGTATTCACATCTTCTGTGTGCAATAACCATGATTTTATCTCAAAATTTTTATGTAAAACATATTCTCAAATTATTTTGTGCTATGCACACCGTAGTTTATGTACTCAGTACACAAACATATGCTAAGCAGTTTTCGCTCTACCCCCCTTAAAATGGATTACGCCCACGTAATCAACATTATATCATCCTTGAACATAAGTTCAAGATGTCTAATTCTTACCAAGCATTCTAGCTTCCATGCCGTTTATCTCACTTATAATTCGATCAGAGGGTCATAACTACGCTAATGACTTAGTCTCTGCATCGAGGATTCTTAACGGTACTTATACCATTTCCTTAACTTAGTTTGGTCTAATCTCAAAGGTAGTGATCTGCTAGCTTCCGCTGCACAACTCTGATGGTCTTAGGCTTAACTGCCTCACTTATCCTTTTTATAGTATTGTATATCTTCCTCCTTCGTGTTTATGGTTTAGCACTAAAGGTCCCTCAATGGTCACGTGTTATCTTTATATATACACGGCCTTGATGAGTTGTAGCTCGTCTATCCAGTCTCCCTGGAGATCTAATGTTTGTATTCTTAGTGGTTCCTCAAGTGTCTAAATCGTTCTTTCCATCTGACCTTTGGTCTGAGGATGATTCTTAATTTGAAACTACTGTTTAGTGCTTATTGCAATTTACAGTTTAATCTCTTACATCCTAAGACATGTCCAATGTCTGTACTTAACAATCCATGCTCTTCGCACTTCGTAGTCCTTAATTATTTGTTCTCTGATTGCTTTGTGTTGTTGGTTCAACTAAATTCTTCTCTTCGACTGTTTGCGGTAGTAGCTGCTCTTGTCTGATCTTGCGTCGTTGTCCGTGGTACAGAGTCGACTACTTCCCGTGTTCCCTACACCACTCGTCTACATGCATGGGGTACCTTACTGGTACATTACTACTTACCCAACTAACTCATAAATGAGCGTGTTATGCCTGCAAGCCCCTGTGGGGTACAGTCGTCCCACGTCTTGTTTTAGTAAACTCATAGTGTTCGTCACACGTTTAGCTATTGCTAATTATGAAGTATTCTGTTGTCGATCTCCCCTTTCTTCGTTCCATAATAACACTTATTGTTCTCCTTGAACTTAATCAAGGGAAATCCATTTACTGCGTTCTTGGGTATGGTATCCTCTAGCTCCTTTCTGTATTCCGTATTGACTCGATCTCTTAGTAACTGAGGTCTCTTTCCCTAGAGCCTCTTATCTTGTTTCTCATATTTGTTCTACTAGGAATGCACTTCTAGTTCCTTAAGGAATGGGTAGTGTGCTTCCTGTGAAATCTTACCTCACCTGATCTAGATCACTGGCGTCAATGCACAGTTCGTCTACCATCCCATTTTCTTACTTATATCGGTCTTAGCTTATAGATCTAATTGCCTCAGTGTCAATACTTGACGGCTTATACTTAATGGTCGCTTTATTGCGCACCATGACTTAATCCCCTTATATAAATATTGTACTCACGACCACTACTACCGTGGTAGTTGGCCTTTACCATGTTGTCCATTGATGGCGCAACTACTTACTCATTTACTCTAACATCTTATCTTACATTCAATCCCTTCTTGGTGTAAACACACTGGGAGTTCTCTAAATTTCGGTGTTTGGCGGATGGCGTACCATGTTGTAAAATGGTTATATCCTAATATGAAGGTGTTCTGCTTCAATCTCGGGTTCGTAAGTAGGTCAGTTTCTCTCACGTTCTTCCATCTCTTGTGATGTTATTTACCAAGTAATTTTACCGGTTACTGAAGAAGTCATCCGTTTACTCACAAGCTCTTCTGAGCGTTGGTGTAACACCCCTAATCCTAAACCTGTAATGACGTCATACCCGTAGCATAATAAATAGCAAATCGCAGCGGAAAATAAAACTATCTAACCTTGGTGTTACACGCCGTCACTCACCCTTGTGAGTAACAAGGCAACCTTACACTTTCCAACATTACAACTTCTCACGCTGTGATGAACAGATACTGAGCACTCTACTTATTACAATCCAAAACCAACTAAATGAGCAACTAACTGAAATACAACAACTCCAAAATACGATACATAACAAATCCATAAGTGTTTTAAAAAAAAAACACAGCGGCTACCCTGTTCCCCGCACTCCGGCTTGTGTACTCTTCAGTGACCTGAAATGTTTGGCCCAATGAAGGGCTCAGCAAACTATGCTGATATGCTAAATGTAGTCCTAAGCCTTCTAGATTCCTTAAGCCGTTTTAGCCATCTTGATATTAGATTCATTACAAGATAATCCGGTTTACAAGAATAACAGTAATACAGTAGACACAGAGTAATCACATAACGATTTACCTGCAAACATTTAGTGCATAATAATATACATCGAACAACAAACAACACCAACAACCACAACAATAACCACACAACAATAACCAATAATCACACATTAGTAAACCATAACAATAATCAAACAAGATACGCGTACTAAACTGTGCTTGTTAGTTGGTCACTTGGCTCTTATCCTTTAACCAATCATTTAACCTTTCCCAATTAATTTCCATCACAAGAGTCATGATAAGACAAACCTTAATAACCTGTGAAAACGGACAGTGTGTCCCACTGGGTTCCAAAGGAACCGTTACCAGTAGACCTTATGGCCCTGGATAAATATATGTAATGACCGATCCAGTCGAAACTGTGCACCAACGGCAGTGCATTCCGCCATCCCGAATGTGGCTGATGGATTTGGAGTGACTCCCTTCTTGAGTCCCTCATAGTGATCACAATGCGCAACCAGAAAGTCGAAACGATCTGGATTCCTCTCTTTATAAGTTAGTCCTTTTTGTCAGTGACATAATAACCAATACTCGAAATAAGACTATCACATTTGACCCTTGTTAGGTTCAGTAATACCTAAAGGTCAGTTAGTCTTTTTTTTCCAGTTTAGATGTATAAACTTTAGTCGCAAGACATTCGCGCATAAAATACAACGCAACAGTTTGGGCAATCCCACATACAATATCATTCACATAAAATCATAGATATCTTCTTAAACATTTAAACACACAATGTCTGGACCTTAGGATAATCCTTAGGACATTCAGACCACACAATTAACATACCGTTCACCAAGAAACTGCTAGCTTGACAAACTCCCGTTTAGTAGTCCCTTCCCGTACGCTGTTATTTAGACATGCAATACCGGGTAGTATTAATATAACTATTCACTAAATATTACAGTATTGTCACTGTAATGTTTATACTCGTCGTATAATAACTCCGTATGTTATTTATTTTTCCCCTGTTATTTTAACAGCGGTTCTAGATAACCTAGCAGTTCATCATTTTATGTGGAACTCACATGTGATAATGAATTATCTTTATACGGTATACCTTTATCCCCTTAATCATATATCCATAATTATTTCCACTTACCATTTATATCATATCATGTAGTTACCTATGTTATAACCACTTTTATTTTATAAACTTTATATTATACTTCATAATATACCATAATACATTATATTACATAATCTTAACTCCTTTCTTTATTAAACTACCAAAACCATCATAATAATTCGGTATTTATAACTTGTACCCAACAACTTTTATAAATTATCAAATAACCACATAACTTCTATTATTTACTAATTAACCACCAATTTTTATAAATTACCAATTAAACTCATAAGCTTTTCGGTTTATTCATGTAATTTCTATATTTACACTTTTAACCCCAAAACTTAATATAAGTTACATATTAACTTATAAACCATAGTTTTAATATTTAATTTCTTTAAGTAACCAAAGTAACCCATATCTTTTCTTAAATTACATATCCGCCCATATTAAATTCTACTCTTCATATATACTTCCATAAATTACATATTCACCCCAAAACTTTTATAAACTTAATATTTTATGTCATAAATCATTTTAACCCAAAGTTTTTGGTCAACACTTTGACCAAGACTTAATTTCACAATTAATACTTTAATAAACCCATAAAATCATAAGTAATTCTCGGCCACACACTAAATTTCCCAATAATTACAAAATAGTCCCCAAAACTTTATTAAATGTTATTCTTAACACTTAAACACTTATTTAAATTCACCAAAATTCATAATATTAATTCCTACCGTACATTATAATATAAATATACTAAACATACCCTTTAATTCTCGGAAATCATTATTAGTACACCAAACTTCTCAAAATTTATATTTTAGCCACATAACTTATTAAACTAGACATATAAATACTTGTAGCTATTTTTAATGTTCCCAAAATTTATAATATAAGTTAATACACTTATATATTTCGAAAATTCCCCAAATATCATATATAGCTCTCGGCTTTAGTTTAATTTTATAATATGGTTTTAAAACTTGTTTTAAACTTTATAATATGTATATAAACCATATAACACTTCTAAAAATTATGCTAATGACTTAGAATGATTATAAACTAAAAATAGAACACAAAATTCCTAATCAATTCGGTTTTAATATTTATGTAACATTAATTAATTTTTTTATGACCCTACTATATACCTTATGGTAATAATCTTACCTTATATGTTATAAATTATTTTCTTGACAATATAACCTATAATTCTCGGTTTTAATTTACGTAATGATTATACATAATTTTATACCAAAGTTTGTAGCTTAAATTAAACTTAAACTTAATAAGCCTTATTTATATAAACTTACCCTTAAATCAAGACAATTCTTGTGCTTGATTTTTCCCTTGGATTTCCAAGCTCTCCAAATGCTATATTGAAGTAGATAATTCGAACTCCTTGTACATAAGTAGGAGATCTATTTGTTAGACTTCTAACAAAGGTTTGTAAATAATATTTGTAGTAATTTTACAAGAGTTTACCTTAGGAATTTATCAAGGTATTTTTGATACACCTTGAGATAATTGTAGATCCAATTTTCCTTCATGAGATAATGAAGAGAGTATGGATTTAGAAGACTAATTATTTTCGGAAATTATATAGAATGTTTTATCAAGATTTTCAACATAATAATATACCTTAACTTGATCTTGTTGTTCCTTGTATTGTTGTTGAATTTAGGAACCTCCTTGGAGCATATATGCTTGGCGAAAATTGTAGAAATTCCTAGGATTATTTCTTGCTCCAAGACTTGATAGAATTAACTAGGAAATTACATAGAAATGGTGTTAGGATTTAATCCACCATTAATGGAGTTTATTAGAGCTTAGGAATTAACTTAGGAAATCAAGAAAGGAGAATTGAAAGAGAGCAAAGGACTTACCAGCTCGTGAATGAAGGTAAGGAAGAATCAAATGATCCTTACGTAAGTTAACAAGGGAATTAGGATTGATATATGTCTCATTATCCTATGTTATTGTTTATTACTTCTTGTTTTCTTAATTAGCTATTATTATCTTTTAGATGCTAGACATGCGGCTGTAATGGAATTTGGTATCTCAATTATGCATATTGAGTGGCTAAAAGGAATGGTCTCAATTAACTTAGATTACTTAATTATTGTTAGGCTTTAACTTAGGATATAATAGCTTGTTTTAATGTGTTAACTTGTTTATTTATGGCAGGTGATGATCGGTCACACATGGAGCAACCACTCCATGCTGTTACGTGATGTATAGCTAGATGGATTTTATTTGTGTTTGTTAATTTGTGTTAATTAATGGTTTAAGATTATTAAGTTTATTAATGATATCTCTTTGTCTTTCTTGCAGGTGGTGCACGGTTGAATTGAAAGTGGAGATTCCATTTGCACTTAATTTTTGTACACTTACGTAAAGAGAGCACATAGGTGAGTTTAATTCTTTTGTTAATTATAAGCTAAATGATCATGATAAATTAGGTAAGTTTCTTTTGAAGTAATCATACAGCACTAACCCATAATGGTCTGTCCATTCACGGTAATCATATCCCCAATACCAACTTGTTTAATTTGTTCACTAACAGCACTAACTTGTTTACTTGTGCAGGTTTGCTCGGTTGAAGTGGAACACATGCAGCTTATATTATGCATGCTTACGTACATATGCTAGGATAGTTAGTTTTAGTTGTTTTCTTCATTTCATTATTTAAACTGCACTAACCATGTATATATATATGCAGGTACACGGTTGATGGAGTACTTCTGCAGCCCACCATGAAAGCCTACGGTAAACACATAGGTAGAGATTCTTTCACTTTGTTTGTTTGTATTAGTTTAATTATGTTGATTTATATTGTTAACTTGTTTATCTTTTGCAGGTGGAATCGGAAATAATAGAGCACCAAAGCAGCTCTAATTCAAGTTGGTATGCGGCTAAAAGGAAGTATAGGAAGCTAATTGCTTTGTTAATAGTCTAGCATATAGCTTAGCTTCTAGCTTCTAATTTGATTATTGTTAACCTAATCTTTATTGTTTCTTTGTTGAATTCCTGCAGGTTATACGTGGATGAAGGCCTTCTAATGATAGTAATGGATTGCTGTATCATCACATAAATCATGCTAATATGACTCATCTTGAACAAAACGATTTTTATACTACAAAATAGCCAAATGTGACCCATTTTAACGCCAGCAATAGAGACCAGTTGAGACTTATTTTTGCTCTAATTCCTGTCACATTATATTGTACTAAGACCATACTAATATGTGTAATAGGTTCCAGCATTTATTTGGTACATTTATATGATGTAAAAAGATGAAAGTTTTAAGGTAAAAATGCTGATTTTAGGTACCTTTTTGACCTAAAAATCGCCCCTATTTATACTATGAGTTTAGTACTGCCATCACTTGGTTTAGATGGTCATTTTATTCACTTTTAAGTTTATCAACTCGTGGCACATCAAAAACTTCAAGGTAATTGCGTAAAACTCATTTTCGTGACACCCGAAGGTGCGTTTTTGTGCTTTAAGAATTTCTTTCTGGAAAATAATTAGTCGCTATGACTTCCAAGTGTCTATTGACATTATTCATAGTCAATAATAATATATTAAGGTGTTACATTAAATTATATGGGGTTATATAAACTTGTAACTCAATTTTCGGGCTAAAGGGGCACTCCCGAGATAAAAGGAGCGTTAAGAAATTTCCCCCGAGCTCTTTGTTTATTTTTGAAGAAGTAGCTTGGTAATTATCTTTAGAATGATTAATAATGATTTTAGGGACTCTAAGAATAATTTTTATAGGGTTCGTACCACCTTGGCACTCCTCCTAGGTATTCCCGGGCCTTTATGGGGCCCACATCGAGAACTTCCGAGAACTTTGTTTTTACTTAGTTCTAACTGAGAACTTGTATTTTAAAGATCATAAAATGATCCTTGGTTAAATTCATATAATGTCCATAGCTTATATAATTATTTATCTTAAGGTCGGGCTTTTAACGCTCGTTTCTGACCTTAAGGAGTTTAGGTGCGTTTTTAACGCCCAAGTGTTTATATGCTTTCTTAGGGTTTAATAAACCCCCAAATAATATTTATAATTCTTCAATTAATATTTATTTACTTATATTTAATTATTTAAATGTTAGGGGTATTTCAGTCTACCCCCTTAAAAGGACTTCGTCCCGAAGTCATAATTTATATTTGTTCAACCTATGGAATCAAGTTCCTCATATCTACTTCTGTCTACTTATCATTCTTGGGTGTCAACTCTGTATTGACACTACTACATTCCATCACTACTCTGAGTGTATATAATTCCTATAGACAAATATTCTTTTATTTGTGATAATAATATATCACAGCATAATAACTTAATAAATACTGTAAAACCATACATGTTCCAAACTTCCTAGCTATCCCACTCGGTCATCACTGCACAAGTGCAATACCAAATCCTCAGTCCTACAGAGTGCAGAGGCATAAACCCTTGGCAGTGAATCTCTTGTGTGATTGTAGGAATAGATATAAATATACTGTAAAATAATTAAGTGCATCATAAACATTCAAGTGTTACATAGAACACACAAATAATCATTCAAGTGTCACATAGGACGTATCATTAATCACCAAATGTCACATAGGACATAACCATTTAACTAATTGCACACATGCGCAACAAACAACAAACACAAATAACCATTCACAAGAATAATATAGACTGCAGATATGCAAGTCGCATGTGGTGCTCTACCCCCCTTAAAAGGGTTACGCCCACGTACCTCCACAAGTATACACGAAACGAAAAGAAAACTGTTGATACTTGTCTCGCATGGAGTCTTCTAACTCCCATGTCGCCGTTTCAATGTCGTGAGTTTACCACAGAGCTTTGACCATTCTAATGGTCTTGTTCCTTGTCTCCCTAGTGTTGGAGTCCAAAATGCGAACTGGGGTCTCCTCATATCTAGATGTAGGATTTAGCTCGAGTGTCTCGGGCTCTAAGTTATGTGATACACCTCATGCATTCTTCCAACTCAACATATAAGTCTAATCTGTAGGCTAATGGGCCCACTCGCTCCATAATAAGGTACGGTCCTACATACTTCAGGTTAAGCTTGGCCGTCTGCCTAAATTTAAAGGTTCCCTTCAAGGGTGAAATTTTATGGAAGACTCGATCGCCTATTGCGAACTCGAGGTCCCTCCCACGGACATTAACATATGACTTCTGTCCTACGAGGTATATTCCTCAAGAATATGTGTATTCTTTTATAAGTTCTCTAGTGCATTAGTATGCTTTTATTTTTTTTTTAATCCCGTATGTATGGGTGAAGGTGATCCATTATCTTGTATATTGTCAGTATTGTTTCATAATGTGTTGAAACTAGTTGTGTATAACACACTTCCATCAATCGCCTCTTAGTTGTAATCGTTGGCGCTCGTGTCTTGTATTAATATTGAGCATTCTCAAAATCTCTTTCTTTAGGTTATCATCTTGTGATTCCGGTATTGAGTTTACTGTCGCCATATACGGCTTTCATTTCCAATGTAGAGTATGAGCTACGGTCGAGCCGTGCATCTTATATATTATAGAAATATTTCTTTATGTTATTGGTTCACCTGCTATTGGTAGTATATATACGATTATTATCGTTTGTTCATCAGGTATACCACAGTAGGGTTCCTGTTAAGATTTCTAACAAGGTGTAGTTTCCTCTCAATTAATCATGTTCTTGCGGTTGTGAAACAACTCTAGTGGGTATTAGTATAATGTTTATACTCTTTATATTCTACCATGTTTATAGGTAGGTTCCTATTTAATATATTGGGTTTTGATTCATAAAGACAGACATGGAAGTCGATCTTTCTTCCCCTCAGATGGCAATTTGGCCATCTTTTAGAAGGTAGCTAGAGAATACTGTTTTAATAAGTAATTTTTCTCTTGATCTCATATCTGATTTATTAACACGGTTCATGGGATAATAATAGTTTAGTATTTCCCTCATATTGATTATTTTTCCAACAAATGCGGTGTTATTTTAGCTATTTAATCTCCTCGGGGTATCATAACAACTCACTCTTAACTTACACCTCCACAACTCATATACTTCATTAAATTTTATAGTAAAATTAGGAATAAATACTTACTTATTACAGAAATATTTGTGACCACTTGTAAGGAGTCTCAGGAATCATCCAACCTGACGGGGTCAGCATCAGTGTTGAACTATCCTTCCACACCATTTTGTGTTTGGTTTTCCCTTGATCTGACCAGGATCAAGTTCGACCTCCCACGTCAAATATCAAACAATCACATAATTGTCATTTCCAAATTTTTATCTTATTAGACTTTGTGACGTGGTGAGTACTACCTTTTCTCCTGATCAATATACTACTATTCCAATAACTGTTATAACCTATATTGAATCTAGGGTATTACCAAAATCCCCAGAATAATATTCCTTTGATCAGATCATCAAGCGGGGAAGCCAGTTTTTCCTCTTGGCATAAAAATAAATTCTTATTAAAACATCTAGGCTCATACTGTCAAATAACTATATCCATCAATTAATTTAACTCTTAAATCCATCCTACAAGTAATAAGTCCCGTCATGGCTTGCATACTTAGAATATTCCTTTCTTTAAAGGATTATCTATATTTCTTATCAGGCTGAGTATTGCCTATACTTAGATTATTCATAGAACGAAGATAGTCACGGTTAGACTTTTAAGTAAAAATTCCCATAACTCAATCAACAACTACAGTCCATAAAATATCATTTCCTCTTCCTTAAAGCTTAGTTTTTTCCTTATTCCATCTAAAATCCATAAATCAGGTGAATCATATGCTCACCCTAGTCAAGTATCTCTTAATATTAGTACCATCTTAAACTAAGGATTTCTATTTTGAATCCTACTGTTTAGTAACAGGACAATCAAGGCTTATTGTTTGTTTTTATCCCTTAGAAACGTGGTTACTCCACTAGCTCAATGGCTTCCATAAATAAGTCGGTTAGGTATGTCAAACGGAGGATTTAGAATCACAGGGTTTAGTATATAACGTTAGGACGGTTTACGTATAAAATAATGGTTACAAACCTAGGGTATGTTTCCCTACTTTTATATTTAATTTACACTCATTTTTGTGTATATATTATTTCACACTCTTATATAACTTACACTCACTCTCAGTGTATGTATTAGTTTAAGCCTTTGGTATAACTGACACTACCTTTACTGTAAGTGTCAAGGAAAGTCGTTTGTTATCATGTTTATACTAGAGTTTATATTACATATGTTTTAACCTTAGTTGATTTACTGCAATCTTTTATTCGCATTCATAATTTGAGCTGTCATAGTAGACATATGCTCGTATAAATTCATAAGGTTAGTATAGGACATGTGTCTCAAAATAGGGTAGGTATATTTAATGATACCTTAGCCTTCTGAAACGTATCAATACCTTCAATGTTTAAGGTTAATAACCTCTAAATTATATTTATATCTGTAGCATCTAGGTATTGCTAATTAGGTAGTTCTCCCCCACTTTAGAAATTATATATTCAAGATTTGTTCTCTCCCCTTTTTTTTTTGAGAGTCCAGCGTTGTTATATATTGGTACTTGCTGAGACCCTTGGTATTTGCTCAGGTATTTCAAACCCGTGCTTATCCATCATGGACGTTTAGTTATATATATTTGAGATTCTATTTCTCAATTGTCATACTTCAAGGTTTCTCACTATCCTCTCTCAAAGTTTATAAGAGATTGTAAGATTTCCTAGACTCGCACTGAGCGGTAAGCTTGGTGCCTGGGTATCCCATAAAAATTCAGTGTTTGCTCTTTACGTGAGCTCTTTTGACAGTTCCTGTAGTCTTGAGTATTTATATTATTTAATGTATTCCCGTTCATGACATTTGCTCGTCATTTAGGCAGGTCATAATTTGTAGTTAAGTATTTCTTGAGTAGGATCATGACGGGTCAAAGTACTTGGCATTATGCCTCGGGATATTCCCGACCTTTGCTCATAGGCTCAGGTGACCACGGTCTCATAGGTAAGGGAAATAATTATCGAAGTATCCCATTATGTGAGAGGTTACCTAAGTTAGGTCTCTCTAAATCTTGATACTTATTAATCACATATAAATCTCATCGACTGATAATTATAAACACACATTTATGCATCATGCATTAGTTTAGTTCTAGGCTTACCGGTTTCGTGCTGAGCGCTCGCCTCAGCGCCTGAAGTTCCCACTATGTACAGGGTATTTCTTCATGGAACTTTCTCCTTTCCCTTATGACTTCCGGATGAGGATGGCTGTCCTGCCGGTCCTCCAGTATAGGTGTTGTTCTGCGGCGCCTAGCCTCCTCTAGGTCCGCCCGCCTCATTAGCTAGGGTTCTCTGTGAACCTCTAGCTCCTTTGTATACTCGACTCCCTGGGTTGGAAAAGCACTCGTAATCCCTGTGACCTTCCTTTTTGCAATGACGACACTCCACCTTCCTTCCTGCGCAATCTACGCCTAGGTGATCCTTCCCACAACGTTTACAGTAATAGTGTCGTCGGGTTGGCTTGTTGCCTCTAGGTGGTGCTGTTCTTAGTGGTTGAGCATTAATGCTGGGCGGTCAGACGAGGGTCTGCTCCTTCGCCTTCTGACCATGGAAATCCTTCCGCCCTATCTTCTTTTCAAAGAATTTCTTCAACTTTTTGCAGTAATCGCCAGAGGTGGCTCCATCATCATCTCCTTCAGTATCTTCCTTTTCTTTCTTCCTGCGTCGGAGTAGTCGACTCATGGTATATTGTCCCATAAACTGGTGCACCGTGCGTAGTACTGGTCTACTGTTTGTCTTCCTTGGATTAAGGTCTTGATCTCCTGCCTTTTCCTCTGCTTTACGTGTTCAGGGTAGTTTCTCCCGAACACTTCTATAAATCTGTCCATTCAAATTCCGGTGTAGCTCTACGGTGGCCTTCAATAGTCCGCCACCAAATGTCAGCTGCGTCTTTCAGGTTGTATGCGGCGATGTCGACCTGTTGATCTTCTGGAACTCCGACAGTCTTGAACGTCTTCTGGTGCTCTGCAATGAACTTCTCCAGTGCGGCGGGGTCCGGTTCCCCTGAATAAGTTGGTACTTCCGCGTCTGCAACTCTTCAACCAGTTGGTTTCTCTGGGCCGCGGCGGGTGGGGTATGGCTCCCGTAAATGGTACTCCTAGTTCCGGCGCGAAAGTTGCCATGGTTGCTGTTAGGTTTTGTACGGTTGGAACATCCGCCAGTGTCTTGCTACTGCGTCCATTGCTGTCTCCTCGTGGTCAACATCTAAGATAGTATATTTTTATTTCTACTCGGTTGCTACACCGTATCACATACACAATCAAAAACATGTAAGTAAGCTAACTACTAGCAATAAAATATCCCTAGGCTTTTCTTTTTCTAGGTCACGAATCCTCACGGACGTTTTCCCGTAACCCAATATTCCTATGCTCATTGTCTTAGACTCAGTATCCTTCATCAGAGCGGTACTCCGCTCTGATACCACTTTTTGTAACACCCCTAATCCTAAACCTGTAATGACGTCATACCCGTAGCATAATAAATAGCAAATCGCAGCGGAAAATAAAACTATCTAACCTTGGTGTTACACGCCGTCACTCACCCTTGTGAGTAACAAGGCATCCTTACTTCCAACATTACAACTTTCACGCTGTGATGAACAGATACTGAGCACTCTACTTATTACAACCAAACCAACTAAATGAGCAACTAACTGAAATACAACAACTCCAAAATAATACATACAAATCCACAAGTGTTTTAAAAAACACAGCGGCTACCCTGTTCCCCGCACTCCGGCTTGTGTATTCTTCAGTGACCTGAAATGTTTGGCCCAATGAAGGGCTCAGCAAACTATGCTGGTATGCTAAATGTAGTCCTAAGCCTTCTAGATTCCTTAAGTCGTTTTAGCCATCTTGATATTAGATTCATTACAACATAATCCGGTTTACAAGAATAACAGTAAACAGTAGAACAAGTAACACTAACATTACCTGCAAACATTTAGTGCATAATAATATACATCAACAACAAACAACACCAAAACCACAACAATAACCACACAACAATAACCAATAATCACACATTAGTAAACCATAACAGTAATCAAACGAGATACACGCATTAAACTGTACTTGTTAGTTAGTCACTTGGCTCTTATCCTTTAAACCAATCATTTAACCTTTCCCAATTAATTTCCATCACAAGAGTCATGATAAGACAAACCTTAATAACCTGTGAAAACGGACAGTGTGTCCCACTGGGTTCCAAAGGAACCGTTACCAGTAGACCTTATGGCCCTGGATAAATATATGTAATGACCGATCCGGTCGAAACTGTGCACCAACGGCAGTGCATTCCGCCATCCCCGAATGTGGCTGATGGATTTGGAGTGACTCCCTTCTTGAGTCCCTCATAGTGATCACAATGCGCAACCAGAAAGTTGAAACGATCTGGATTCCTCTCTTTATAAGTTAGTCCTTTTTGTCAGTGACATAATAACCAATACTCGAAATAAGACTATCACATTTGACCCTTGTTAGGTTCAGTAATACCTAAAGGTCAGTTAGTCTTTTTTTTCCAGTTTAGATGTATAAACTTTAGTCGCAAGACATTCGCGCATAAAATACAACGCAACAGTTTGGGCAATCCCACATACAATATCATTCACATAAAATCATAGATATCTTCTTAAACATTTAAACACACAATGTCTGGACCTTAGGATAATCCTTAGGACATTCAGACCACACAATTAACATACCGTTCACCAAGAAACTGCTAGCTTGACAAACTCCGTTTAGTAGTCCCTTCCCGTACGCTGTTATTTAGACATGCAATACCGGGTAGTATTAATATAACTATTCACTAAATATTACAGTACTGTCACTGTAATGTTTATACTCGTCGTATAATAACTCCGTATGTTATTTATTTTTCCCCTGTTATTTTAACAGCGGTTCTAGATAACCTAGCAGTTCATCATTTTATGTGAACTCACATGTGATAATGAATTATCTTTATACGGTATACCTTTATCCCCTTAATCATATATCCATAATTATTTCCACTTACCATTTATATCATATCATGTAGTTACCTATGTTATAACCACTTTTATTTTATAAACTTTAATTTACTTCTAATATACCATAATACATTATATTACATAATCTTAACTCCTTTCTTTATTAAACTACCAAAACCATCATAATAATTCGGTATTTATAACTTGTACCCAACAACTTTTATAAATTATCAAATAACCACATAACTTCTATTATTTACTAATTAACCACCAATTTTTATAAATTACCAATTAAACTCATAAGCTTTTCGGTTTATTCATGTAATTTCTATATTTACACTTTTAACCCCAAAACTTAATATAAGTTACATATTAACTTATAAACCATAGTTTTAATATTTAATTCTTTAAGTAACCAAAGTAACCCATATCTTTTCTTAAATTACATATCCGCCCATATTAAATTCTACTCTTCATATATACTTCCATAAATTACATATTCACCCCAAAACTTTTATAAACTTAATATTTTATGTCATAAATCATTTTAACCCAAAGTTTTTGGTCAACACTTTGACCAAGACTTAATTTCACAATTAATACTTTAATAAACCCATAAAATCATAAGTAATTCTCGGCCACACACTAAATTTCCCAATAATTACAAAATAGTCCCCAAAACTTTATTAAATGTTATTCTTAACACTTAAACACTTATTTAAATTCACCAAAATTCATAATATTAATTCCTACCTTACATTATATATAATATACTAAACATACCCTTTAATTCTCGGAAATCATTATTAGTACACCAAACTTCTCAAAATTTATTTTAGCCACATAACTTATTAAACTAGACATATAAATACTTGTAGCTATTTTTAATGTTCCCAAAATTTATAATATAAGTTAATACACTTATATATTTCGAAAATTCCCCAAATATCATATATAGCTCTCGGCTTTAGTTTAATTTTATAATATGGTTTTAAAACTTGTTTTAAACTTTATAATATGTATAAACCATATACACTTCTAAAAATTATGCTAATGACTTAGAATGATTATAAACTAAAAATAGAACACAAAATTCCTAATCAATTCGGTTTTAATATTTATGTAACATTAATTAATTTTTATGACCCTACTATATACCTTAAGGTAATAATCTTACCTTATATGTTATAAATTATTTCTTGACAATAAACCTATAATTCTCGGTTTTAATTTACGTAATGATTATACATAATTTTATACCAAAGTTTGTAGCTTAAATTAAACTTAAACTTAATAAACCTTATTTATATAAACTTACCCTTAAATCAAGACAATTCTTGTGCTTGATTTTTCCCTTGGATTTCCAAGCTCTCCAAATGCTATATTGAAGTAGATAATTCGAACTCCTTGTACATAAGTAGGAGATCTATTTGTTAGACTTCTAACAAAGGTTTGTAAATAATATTTGTAGTAATTTTACAAGAGTTTACCTTGGAATTTATCAAGGTATTTTTGATACACCTTGAGATAATTGTAGATCCAATTTTCCTTCATGAGATAATGAAGAGAGTATGGATTTAGAAGACTAATTATTTTCGGAAATGATATAGAATGTTTTATCAAGATTTTCAACATAATAATATACCTTAACTTGATCTTGTTGTTCCTTGTATTGTTGTTGAATTTAGGAACCTCCTTGGAGCATATATGCTTGGCGAAAATTGTAGAAATTCCTAGGATTATTTCTTGCTCCAAGACTTGATAGAATTAACTAGGAAATTACATAGAAATGGTGTTAGGATTTAATCCACCATTAATGGAGTTTATTAGAGCTTAGGAATTAACTTAGGAAATCAAGAAAGGAGAATTGAAAGAGAGCAAAGGACTTACCAGCTCGTGAATGAAGGTAAGGAAGAATCAAATGATCCTTACGTAAGTTAACAAGGGAATTAGGATTGATATATGTCTCATTATCCTATGTTATTGTTTATTACTTCTTGTTTTCTTAATTAGCTATTATTATCTTTTAGATGCTAGACATGCGGCTGTAATGGAATTTGGTATCTCAATTATGCATATTGAGTGGCTAAAAGGAATGGTCTCAATTAACTTAGATTACTTAATTATTGTTAGGCTTTAACTTAGGATATAATAGCTTGTTTTAATGTGTTAACTTGTTTATTTATGGCAGGTGATGATCGGTCACACATGGAGCAACCACTCCATGCTGTTACGTGATGTATAGCTAGATGGATTTTATTTGTGTTTGTTAATTTGTGTTAATTAATGGTTTAAGATTATTAAGTTTATTAATGATATCTCTTTGTCTTTCTTGCAGGTGGTGCACGGTTGAATTGAAAGTGGAGATTCCATTTGCACTTAATTTTTGTACACTTACGTAAAGAGAGCACATAGGTGAGTTTAATTCTTTTGTTAATTATAAGCTAAATGATCATGATAAATTAGGTAAGTTTCTTTTGAAGTAATCATACAGCACTAACCCATAATGGTCTGTCCATTCACGGTAATCATATCCCCAATACCAACTTGTTTAATTTGTTCACTAACAGCACTAACTTGTTTACTTGTGCAGGTTTGCTCGGTTGAAGTGGAACACATGCAGCTTATATTATGCATGCTTACGTACATATGCTAGGATAGTTAGTTTTAGTTGTTTTCTTCATTTCATTATTTAAACTGCACTAACCATGTATATATATGCAGGTACACGGTTGATGGAGTACTTCTGCAGCCCACCATGCAGGGGCGGATTTAGGAGGGTACACGTGGGGTCACGTGACCCCACGTTTTCGATATATTCATAGATTCTTATTTACTTGTTTTGTATGTATAATATAAGTGACCACATACATTATAAATCTATCATAGTTTACTGGTTAAGGATAGGAGTAGTATATGTAGTTGCTAGGGTTCAAGTCTCGCTATGTATATTTTTTCTAGCACTTTCATTTTCCATCTCGTGTTTGTTCACGTGTGTTCCTTCCTGGTGGAGATTTCAACAATATTTTTTTCATCTCCCCTATTAATGGGGTTTGTTTTCCGGTGGATTAGTAAATCAAGTGAATTCCAACAATTTTTTTTTCATCTCCCCTATTAATGGGTTTTGTTTTCCGGTGGATTGGTAAATCACTATTTAATGTGTAACATTTTTTTTTCCATTTTCCATCACTAATTAATAGCTTAAAGGAACTGTTTTTTTTTCATTTTCGATTGGTGTTCGCGTGTGTTCCTGCAGGAAGTGAATTCCAACAATTTTTTTTCATCTCCCCTATTAATGGGGGTTTGTTTTTCTAGTGGATTAGTAAATCACTATTTAATGTGTAACAGTTTTTTTTTTCATTTTCCATCACTAATTAATAGCTTAAAGGAACTGTTTTTTTTTTCATTTTCCCTTCCTTCTCACCAATTAACTATTTTTTTCGGTTTATTTTCCTTCTTTTTTTTATCTTTCTTTTTAGCAAATCACTTTTTATTGTGTAACAGTTGTTTTTTTTTCATTTTCCATCACTAGCTAATAGCTTAGAGTAACTGTCTTTTTTTTCATTTTCCTTTCCCTTCTCACTAATCAACCGTTATTCTCTGCAATGAAATATGTGAAGACCGATCTGCGCAATAAGATGGAAGATGACTTACTTAATGATTGTTTAGTTACTTACGTAGAGAAAGATATTTTTGAGACCATTAGTGATGAAACTATTATAAAATATTTTCAGGCAATGAAGCCCGGTAGAGTACAATTGTACTAGAGGATTATATTTTTTAAAAATTTGAATATATTTATGAATACAAGATTTTTTTTCAATAATAGTGACCCCATATATTTCAAATCCTGGCTCCGCCTGCCACCATGAAAGCCTACGGTAAACACATAGGTAGAGATTCTTTCACTTTGTTTGTTTGTATTAGTTTAATTATGTTGATTTATATTGTTACTGTTTATCTTTTGCAGGTGGAATCGGAAATAATAGAGCACCAAAGCAGCTCTAATTCAAGTTGGTATGCGGCTAAAAGGAAGTATAGGAAGCTAATTGCTTTGTTAATAGTCTAGCATATAGCTTAGCTTCTAGCTTCTAATTTGATTATTGTTAACCTAATCTTTATTGTTTCTTTGTTGAATTCCTGCAGGTTATACGTGGATGAAGGCCTTCTAATGATAGTAATGGATTGCTGTATCATCACATAAATCATGCTAATATGACTCATCTTGAACAAAACGATTTTTACTACAAAATAGCCAAATGTGACCCATTTTAACGCCAGCAATAGAGACCAGTTGAGACTTATTTTTGCTCTAATTCCTGTCACATTATTTGTACTAAGACCATACTAATATGTGTAATAGGTTCCAGCATTTATTTGGTACATTTATATGATGTAAAAAGATGAAAGTTTTAAGGTAAAAATGCTGATTTTAGGTACCTTTTTGACCTAAAAATCGCCCCTATTTATACTAGAGTTTAGTACTGCCATCACTTGGTTTAGATGGTCATTTTATTCACTTTTAAGTTTATCAACTCGTGGCACACAAAAAAAACTTCAAGGTAATTGCGTAAAACGCATTTTCGTGACACCCGAAGGTGCGTTTTTGTGCTTAAGAATTTCTTTCTGGAAAATAATTAGTCGCTATGACTTCCAAGTGTCTATTGACATTATTCATAGTCAATAATAATATTAAGGTGTTACATTAAATTATATGGGGTTATATAAACTTGTAACTCAATTTTCGGGCTAAAGGGGCACTCCCGAGATAAAAGGAGCGTTAAGAAATTTCCCCCGAGCTCTTTGTTTATTTTTGAAGAAGTAGCTTGGTAATTATCTTTAGAATGATTAATAATGATTTTAGGGACTCTAAGAATAATTTTTATAGGGTTCGTACCACCTTGGCACTCCTCCTAGGTATTCCCGGGCCTTTATGGGGCCCACATCGAGAACTTCCGAGAACTTTGTACTTTTACTTAGTTCTAACTGAGAACTTGTATTTTAAAGATCATAAAATGATCCTTGGTTAAATTCATATAATGTCCATAGCTTATATAATTATTTATCTTAAGGTCGGGCTTTTAACGCTCGTTTCTGACCTTAAGGAGTTTAGGTGCGTTTTTAACGCCCAAGTGTTTATATGCTTTCTTAGGGTTTAATAAACCCCCAAATAATATTTATAATTCTTCAATTAATATTTATTTACTTATATTTAATTATTTAAATGTTAGGGGTATTTCAGTCTACCCCCCTTAAAAGGACTTCGTCCCGAAGTCATAATTTATATTTGTTCAACCTATGGAATCAAGTTCCTCATATCTACTTCTGTCTACTTATCATTCTTGGGTGTCAACTCTGTATTGACACTACTACATTCCATCACTACTCTGAGTGTATATAATTCCTATAGACAAATATTCTTTTATTTGTGATAATAATATATCACAGCATAATAACTTAATAAATACTGTAAAACCATACATGTTCCAAACTTCCTAGCTATCCCACTCGGTCATCACTGCACAAGTGCAATACCAAATCCTCAGTCCTACAGAGTGCAGAGGCATAAACCCTTGGCAGTGAATCTCTTGTGTGATTGTAGGAATAGATATAAATATACTGTAAAATAATTAAGTGCTTCATAAACATTCAAGTGTTACATAGAACACACAAATAATCATTCAAGTGTCACATAGGACGTATCATTAATCACCAAATGTCACATAGGACATAACCATTTAACTAATTGCACACATGCGCAACAAACAACAAACACAAATAACCATTCACAAGAATAATATAGACTGCAGATATGCAAGTCGCATGTGGTGCTCTACCCCCCTTAAAAGGGTTACGCCCACGTACCCCCACAAGTATACACGAAACGAAAAGAAAACTGTTGGATACTTGTCTCGCATGGAGTCTTCTAACTCCCATGTCGCCGTTTCAATGTCGTGAGTTTACCACAGAGCTTTGACCATTCTAATGGTCTTGTTCCTTGTCTCCCTAGTGTTGGAGTCCAAAATGCGAACTGGGGTCTCCTCATATCTAGATGTAGGATTTAGCTCGAGTGTCTCGGGCTCTAAGTTATGTGATACACCTCATGCATTCTTCCAACTCAACATATAAGTCTAATCTGTAGGCTAATGGGCCCACTCGCTCCATAATAAGGTACGGTCCTACATACTTCAGGTTAAGCTTGGCCGTCTGCCTAAATTTAAAGGTTCCCTTCAAGGGTGAAATTTTATGGAAGACTCGATCGCCTATTGCGAACTCGAGGTCCCTCCCACAGACATTAACATATGACTTCTGTCCTACGAGGTATATTCCTCAAGAATATGTGTATTCTTTTATAAGTTCTCTAGTGCATTAGTATGCTTTTTTTTTTTAATCCCGTATGTATGGGTGAAGGTGATCCATTATCTTGTATATTGTCAGTATTATTTCATAATGTGTTGAAACTAGTTGTGTATAACACACTTCCATCAATCGCCTCTTAGTTGTAATCGTTGGCGCTCGTGTCTTGTATTAATATTGAGCATTCTCAAAATCTCTTTCTTTAGGTTATCATCTTGTGATTCCGGTATTGAGTTTACTGTCGCCATATACGGCTTTCATTTCCAATGTAGAGTATGAGCTACGGTCGAGCCGTGCATCTTATATATATTATAGAAATATTTCTTTATGTTATTGGTTCACCTGCTATTGGTAGTATATATACGATTATTATTGTTTGTTCAATTAATATTTATTTACTTATATTTAATTATTTAAATGTTAGGGGTATTTCAGTTGGTCACTTGACGTGTCATTCTGTGCACTCACCATGTTTATTTCTGATGATTACTGATTCCTAAATCCTGGGTGTTGGATATGAGGTTTGTCTCTGCAGCCTTTCTTATTACTCAAGTGTATTCGGTATGTTCTAAGATAATCTCAAAGTTACGGTTTCCATTCTCTAACAAAAGCATATTATATCTCTAACAAGTGAAAGCCCTTTTTGAGGGGTTTATTCCCACTCATGGCTTCACAACAAGGAGAGGTATCCCCACCCTAAAAGGCATGGTTCGTTCTCCGCCCTTGCCAATGTACTATCTCATTATTCTCATTGGTGTCTTTTCCTAGCAATATTTTCCACAATCTAAGTTATAGGTTTGGTAACCGTTCATATCTACGAATTGTAGTTCCTTCTTGGCTTAAATAAGTTCTCTTACAACTTACTGCGCCTCGGGCTCTGATGTGGTTAACATCCTTGGCTCGTAGGCTCTTAGTGCTTAATGCCTCAGTCCATTACTTGTACTCTTACTCATCTGTAGGTCATCCTTATAGGTTTTTGTTTCTTGAACATTATCCACCGTTAGGTTACATATTGAATGTAGTATCGGGTTTCAAGATAAGTCGCTGCATCCTGCTTCCTGCTATGGAAGTTTATTCAGGTGATCTGGGGTTACTTAGTGTCTCTGACAATACTGTCATTTTACTAGACTTATGTCTTTTAGCAATCAAGGTTAGGTTCGTATTAGGCGTTTGCCTTACGGTGTCCAAGTTGGATATCATCCTGTCATCTTATACTTCCATCTCAACGCTTCGTTCAACTTCCGTTGACTATGCCACCCGTTGATGATCAATCATACTTGGGTGTTAATGAGTTAAACAAACAGTATTAACTGTCATTCATCAGTTTGTTCGACTCGACTATGCCCGCTCTGTGGGGGTAGTCCTCTGAGCTTTCCTTTCCCAGGGTTGTACGACTTTAATCCTTAGTAGGTTATAGCTTACGTTTATTTCTTTTATCCTTGTTTTCTGGGTTTTCCAACATCTTCATTGAAGAATGTTGTTATTGGTATTCTTAATGGTCACTCTGGGAGTCTTATCCCGTTTTCATTGGAAGTCGTTGCTTCAACAGTCTCAATCGTATCTTATAATACATCCCTTGTATGTTATTGCTTACATAGTGTTTTTCTCGGATTATTGAGCGATCTCTTATGTTCTTCTCTTTGAGACCCGGGTTTAGTGTTCTTACCGTGCTGTCGGTTATTGTTGTTGTAGTAGGTTGTACTGTTGCTAATATTCATATGGTTTAATATTTCGTCCAAGTTCCGCTCCTGGCTGACTGGTGTGTCACCTCATCTAATCATGGTCAGGCCGTCGGGCCTTTCCAAGGTCTTATTCTTCTGTTCTTATGGATTTACAATCCGGTAATAATATGTGTTACAACTGTAGCATTCTCCTATCTTGCCATAATGGCTTTCCGTGTAGCTTAACCGTGGTAGCACTTGCTATGGCAAGTGCGCCATGCAGGATGGGCTATTGGTACAAGGTACATTGGTAGTGATACTTCCTTCTAATTTCCATGTAATTGGTAGTCCTCGGGACTCCTTCGATAATCTCTTATTTTGGATAACTGACCATCCGGCAGTTTCCTTGTTGTTTGACAGTACTGTCGCTTATCAGGGTGTTCCTCTTTCTGAGGGAACCCCTTGTTATTTACTCCTGTCTTAGTCCTCGCTCCTGTCTCCACACATTTTTTTGTGGTTACTAAGTAATGATTCTTCTTTAGGCACTACATCGTAGTCCTATTCCGGTATACAATTTGTATGAGTTCCTACCGTCGTCCGCGTTATGTCAACCAGGTTTGTAACCTTCTTCATTGTATGGGGTTTGGAGTTCCGGTTCTTAACTGGACTTTCTAGTAATCTTATCCCTTAAGCTTTGTATGATCCCATTGCTATGCTCATTCGGACCACTGTCCGGTACTCATGTCTCTTATCATTTCCTTATCCATTGCACTCATAGTGCTTTCCTTATCATTGGTATTGCGGGTTATTTCGACTGCGTAGCATGTCGACCCATGTTGCCGGTAATTACCGTCCTTTTACTGGTAAAATCCCATTGGTAGCGCCCGTTTCACTGTTGCGCACCATTAAAAACCTTCAAGTTCTCTGTAACTGTTGTGCAACAAGATGTTTCTCGTATTGCTTACTGTTAACTAACTGCCAGATCGGGTTTTTCCCGATTAAGAGAAGGCTTTCTTCTCTCTGGCGTTTGTTCCCCATATTCAGGGTTAGGGATGTGGAGGGCGGGTCTAGGTACTATGGATATCCGGTAAATACCGGGAAGTCCTAACTAATGCACCTCTCACTCTATCACTCAACCCTTAGCCCATAACTTAAACTCAACCTTTGTATTCTCCTAAGTTCAGTAATTCTTGTCTTCAGAGCGTAACTACGCTCTGATACCACTTTTTGTAACACCCCATCTCGATCCAATCGTGGTTATCACAAACTTATCGCCATATATACAACTCTGCAGCGGATACAAATACATTCCAGGACCTTGCCACGGTCTGACTACAGAATATACCGAACATTACTACGTACAAATCTTAACCAAATACATATCCTTCTTACAAACCCCTCACATCCTATACATCTTACTAACTCAAATGCCATATGAGTGTACATGCACACCTCGTAGGCCACACTTAACCCATAACACTTGTACCCCATCTTACTCTCGTGACGACCGCCTCCTGATGCTCACCTGTGTAGTAAAAACAGCCCCCAATGGGGGTCAGCACAAATGCTGGTATGATCCTCTCATGGCCCCCAAGCTAACGTGGCTACGACGACTAATTGTCGATAGCATGGAGGTTGATTAGATGCACAACATAATAGAAAGTGCAATAAACAACAATCCAAATATGAACAATCAAAGTTCAAACATAATGAACGACTTAAATGTGTTCCCTTAATTAGAGAGTTAATTATTTAACTCCTTAAGTTATGTTTCCTCTTAATCTTAGTCCATCCTTATCTTACCTCAATCTTAGTCTTATCTTAGCCTTAGAAACAACCATCCTTTAAAAAGGAATGGATGTAGCTTATCTTAGTCTTATAATACAAACCATCCTTTAAAAAGGAATGGTTGCAACTTATCTCAAACCTTATCTTAACCTTAGAATACAACCACTCTTTAAATAGAAATGATTGTATCTTACCTCAATGTTTATTTTTGTCGGGTCAAAAGCAACCCTAGCCAATGAGCTATTAACTCCATTGGTTGAATGAACAACTTATCTTATAATTTAGGATTTAGGTGATCCTACCGCACCATCTTAATGCCACCTACCTTGGGCTGTATGTCCAACGTAGCTGGGCCGGCAACCGACCCTAGGCAACAAGTCCGAAGACAAGTCCTTAATCGGAAGTCGGATCTGCTATAGATACCGACCCCCTTTTTCCTTAGCATGCATGACCGGAGTCAGTCCCGGGTTCCTCACTCCCCCCTTAAGTTCCAGTTAGTAGAAGTCTCAAGACAATGTTTGTTGGTTAACCTCTTTCGGTTTATAACAAACTAATATTAGGGAGCGTTCCTTAGTCTCACTCAGTTCCTTACTAAACGTTGGTTAGTAAGTTCTCACGGTAAGTTGTGTTAGTTTTCAAACGTCACACAACAATACAATAACCATAATGTTCCGGTTGCATGCTTTATCTTGTTTAGTGAGCACACAAAAACAAATAGCACACAAGCCGAGGGACACCTCGTTAGCAAGTAGGTCACAAGAAGAACTGTACCGTTCACCGTTGGTCGTTCGGTTGCTTACTCTCTTCCGGAGTCCAAATTCCCAAGTCCTAAAACATTCATTCAGTTTTAGGTTGTTAATCACTTAACTAAATTCAATTTACTTAACTTACTTAACCCTTAATGATCCCCACCTAACACCTCTTAAGTCTTACAACTTGATCTTATAACTTATCCTTAAACATATAAGTTTATGCTTAACTTAGTCCTCCAGGTCTTTAGGTTTCTAATCCCCATTGCCCTCTCAATGGTGTACCATTAGCACCATTAAGCATCCTTAAAATTTCTCTTTTTTTTTGTTTTAAGGGTCGTCCGACCCACCGTCTGACCCAACCAACTAGGTCGGACCATCCCAGAAATTTTCCGTCTTCTAAGACTCACCCGTCCGACCCATGTCCGAGCCAAGGGCCCTGGGTCAGACCATTCCAGAAAAATTACAGGTGGCTTAACAGAGGACGTCCGACCCATGTCCGATCCAACCAACTGGGTCGGACCATTCCAGCACAAGCCCAAAAATTGTCCAATCTTCTCCAAACTTTTCCTCAAGCCTCCTAATGTGTTTTGACATCATTTAGACCCTTAAACCCACCTTTAATCATCCTCCAAACTCATTAAAATAACCTCCAAAGATCATTCCAACCTATTACTCAATTCTTGCAAGAAATTCCTAACACTTGTTAATTAATTCCTTATATTTCCAACATGTACATTTTGTCTAAAACTTCAACTAGCCAAAGTGTTTCTTTTCAACCCATATAACTCCTCCTTAACATCATTACACTCCATCTTTGCTTTGTTAAACCTTCCAAGGTCATCTTGCATGTCCATGCACAATTTCTCTTCTTTTCATTTGTTACTCATCACTCCTAAACTCTTGAGCTTACTTATACATTTCTTTCCATTACCTTAACACCTTGACATTGTTCTTCATTTACCTTGACCATGCAACACCCTCCTTAGACATTTCCACCTCTTTTATGCAACTTACTCACCATTCTCATGATCATACACTCTTATACGTTTCTAGTCATTTTCCTTGACGACTTACAACATTCTCCTACAATTTTCACTTCCATCACCCAAGTCCACACATTACCATTTAAACTAAACCTTACTAGTCCACTACTAACATCACCACCTCTTACACAAACTTCCTGAAACTCTCATTGTTTTACTCTCTAGTTCATACCTAAATCATCTCAAAGCATTATACATCATTTCCTCCAGATTTTTGCACAGGTCCTACCATTCCTCATAACCTGACTTTGGTGTGTTCAATACACCCACCAATCCTCTAATTTCCTCCTAGACAATTCTAGGTCATTCTAAACCTCAAGAACTCCTTAGTTAACTCATTTCCACTCAAATTCCCTTTTATGACTCCTTGTAAATCCTAGGTCATATTAATTCACCACCATCACCTAAACACTTATTTTCTACTCAAATTTCGCCATAGCTTCTCTAGTATCTTATCATGCCCAAACACATTATTTTCCTCATTCAACCATCTCACACACATCAAGTTCTTTCTCATCATATCTCATCACCCAAACCAACTCATTCACAACAAACTCAATATATTGCAATAATCTTAAATTGCATAACACTAAGGCTCTTAAATGGCATGGCTCTTAGGCCCTTAAATAACTTAAACTTAAACACTAAATTTCCCACATATAAAAGCCTTCAACCTGCAAATACACCCATCAATCTCATAGTAGTTATAATACTTTTAAAATCCATCTTAAACTTATCTTACTAACTCATTCTCATTGGCTCCTTAGTCACAAGTTCATAAGCTTGTTTAAGTTCTTTTTCTTAGGTTACATAACCCATTACCTAATGTAGCTTAAAGCTACATTGGTACTTATCTAAATACCATCCCTTAAAACTTAAACCACCATTAGGTAAGCATTTTACCTTGTTTTCTCAAGCTTATCTTAACTTCCTCCTTAGACCTTCTTCTTGAATGAATCTCGGCCACCCATTAGATTTCCTTTGCCAATGTTCTAATCAATATTCAATGACTCACATGAGTGCTAAACAATACACTAACCTTAAGGAGTAAACCCTAGGTTGAAAATGTGTTTTAAGGTATTAAATTGAATGTTTTACCTTGGACCCTCAAAACAAGCTTGGGTATGAATCAAGTAGGACCTCCTCTAGCCCTTGGGGAATAGAGTCAAGCTAGAACAATGGATAAAACAAGGCTCCATGAGTGATGATTTTCGGCCATCTAAGAAAAATGATGGAAAGTTGATTTTTCTTTCACTTTCATTACCTTGAATGAATGGAGAACCAAAAGAGCTCTTCAAACTTGATTTTACTCCATCAATGGAGTTTTCTCATGGCACCAAACTTGAGCTTTGAAAGATTTGAAAAGGTAGAAAGGTAGGTCTTGGTCTAACTAAGAATAATCTATGCTTATTTTTGGATTTGGAGCTTAAATGAAGGTTTGGTGAGCATTTGAAGATGGAGCATCCTTGGAGCTGCTTGGAATGGTTTGAGAGGATGAAGAAAGTGAAGAAAACCGTGGGATAAGAAGAGAAATGAAGAAGAGAGGAGAGAGGTAGGTTAATATAAGGTATTTTACTTTTATAAAGCAAATAGTACTATTCTCTATTTTACTCTTCTTTTCCTTTATTTTCTTAATCATGTGGTGTCTCCCCACATCAAAACTGGCCACCCCCTTAATAACCAAGATATTTATGGTCTTGGTTGACCAACCAATTGACTTATGTTGACTAAAACTTAAACTAGCCACTATTTGGCACTATTCACAAATTAGTGCACATATTTCTGAAATTTTTGATTTCCCATTGATTTAGGCTTCCTAATGTGATACTAATTAGTGCACATGTTGATTAAGATGTAATCATGGGCATTTAGCCACTCAAAACTCATTCTAAGACAATTTCTCAAAAAGGTGCTTTAAGGAGTCTTAAAGCACATTTTGTGTTTAAGCTTGTTTTTGAGCTTGGTTTTCTTTGCTAATTGATTTAAAATGTCCATTAGCATATTACTAAAGTCTTATAATGGTATTTGGGTGCTAATCAAAGTCACTCCAAGCTTAGAGCACGTTTTTGCCCAAATTGCCCTTAAGGCGTTTTCTTGTGTTTTCCTTGGTTTAAATTGTCTACCAATCTTTCTAAGGCATATTCTAGCCTTACTACATCATAATTTGATGTTTACTTAGCATACTTAGGTTTGGGGTATTTCATTGAAGTTCGGACGCAAGTCGAGAGGTGAAAACACATTGAGTCCGAACATGTGTCCAAACATCTATGTTCGGACACAAGTTCCGATAGAAATCGAAGTACGTGGTCTGAACATTGGTATGGACATGTAAGTTCGGACCAATGCCGAGACTTACAAGCTAGACCCATCCTCGCATGTTGTCGGAACATGTAAGTTCGGACAGATGTTTGGACACCACTATACTGCGAAAACAGAATAACTCTCGGTGTATACACCAAAAATTCTCATCCCATAAAGCAAATTCCAGAATAAGAAACACAATTAGAGGGGTCGTCACCTTTCTTTGTCAAAATGTATTAACGTGCGTGCTAAAACGAAACCATCATTTTATAGTCTTTTTCAAAGCATTTAAAAAAAACACAATTCTTCGAAAATGAATTTCCAACGACAATACGGTTTTAAACCCGTCCCTTTTGTTTTATTCACTTATCTTATTATTGCTTATTTGTTTATTTATTAAGTTATCTTTTATTTTCATTTTGTTACTTATTTATTTTATCATGATTATTGCTACTTTTTATTGTCTGCTAGCATTTAATTTTTATTTTATCATCATCATTTCCATTGTTATTTCTATCATTTTATGTACTTTTTTTTTATTTTTATCATCTTTTTGTTATTGTTATTATTGTGAATATTTTACTCACATGTTCTGTTACCACCATTTCATTATTGCATGTATTCCAAAGAGAAAACAATTCATTACCTTATGTCTCCCTTTCATCTTATTCCGCATCTCATTTAAATCATTAGCCTTTTGTAGAATTCACTCAATTCAAGATTAGAACTAGTGTTATTTTTCACATTGAGATATCAAATTCAGTCATTGGTATAAAAGGTTAAGGGTATTGCAGAGGTGTGGGAGTACTTAGGTTCGAATCTAGTTTATTACATTTTGATGCTTATTCTTTTTGTTGTCTTCTTTTCTAAACCCTAACCCCACTCATTGTCTATAAATAGAATACAAGCAAACAAACCCAAATCCAAAGGGGAACAGTAACCAGTCGAATACTATCTTCTTCCTTTTTTTCCTTCAATTTTTTTCTCTCATCCGCTTCAAGCTTGGTCGATCTGCCCACCGTGAACCACCACCAACAGCTCCAACCTCCATTTTTGAATTAGCTCTTTCTCCCCCTATCTCCAAATCCGAAAAACCATAAACCTTTGCTCACTCAAAAACGTTAGCCCGAATCCACAATTCTTCTCCTGTTGATCCCACAAACGGGAAAACCTGAATCGATCTCTTCTGATTCTCCAATTGTTGGAACAAAATGGTGAATTTGTCTGCACGAGAACTCCGCGGTCTTGATTCAATACTGGTGTCTTATTCTTCATTCCAAGTTTGCCAGATCTTACGAGGTTGAAAGATTGCCGGGACAGATCTTTGGTTATAATTTTTCTCAACATTTCACGTTTCTTTATCACTCACAGGTTTGCGTTTTCTCCAAACTGTGCACTACTCGTTTAGCATCTAAGCTTTTAAATTTCTTCTTTCAACTTCAGTTCAGCTATGGTGGTAACCCAGAATGGGAACTAGGCCACACGAACTGTTCGGATTATTGCTCCGTTAAGATAGCTTTTGAGTTTTCTGTTAATTAACGCCAACCAACACCGATTTTTCTTTCTCGTGCCTCTTGTTCTGTTACAATCAGATTCTGTAAATGTATCCCAAATCAATTTTACATATATATCACAGACCAATCTCTTCATTCTCAGGCACGTGTGGTTTTCTTTTCAGTCTGATGTAGACCTGAACGTGTTTAAGTTGCATTTTGATTTTGATAAGTTTTAACGGTTCTGGTATAAACCCATCTGACTCATCTTGTCGCCGGTGTGCTTCAATGTCGATATGGCCCGAGAGTTTTGGGATCCTGTTTGTGTTTAAAATCGATCCAACTATCAGCTAATCTTCTGTTCTGTTCGGGTCCAGTTTGACCCAGGTTCTGTTCATCTATGCGTGCTTATATCTACCCAATTGAAATCTATGACCCGCTCAGTCATCCTCTCAGACTATATGTTTGGTGCTTTGTTTTCTTCTTTAACTAGTTTATTGGGTTCTGGTTAATATGATCGTTTTACAGTCAGCGGTATTTGAGTTCAGTGTTTTGATCTTTCATTTCTGTTTTTCTACTAAGGTACCACTTCATAATTTCTGGCTTAAAGTCTGCGCTTGCTATCTGGACAATCGAGAGAGATCAGTGGGACAAACTGACAGACGCAGGAGCTCTGCTTCCCTGAGGGCTAAAATCACCGGTTATTTTCTCATTAGAAATTTACTGTGGTTTTCGTTGCAAATAAACGGTTGCTCCCATGTGTATTTACTTGGCTACGCTATTCTACTGTTTTCTCGTGTCTTTCTCTATCTCTACATACTACTTTCAAAGTATGCTGCGTAGAGACGATTCTGGGTTTTATAAGGCTGTCGGAGTCCATTGATTTTTGGTTGGTGTTCCTTGCTGTTCTGAAATGTCGGATATCGATTTTGCTTTGCTACAACGGAATTATTCATTTTTCCATCCTAATTAAGTGCGTCCTAAGCAAGTGCAGCGTACCGATCTGATTTAATCTAGTTTCATTACAGATTGTTGTGGTCTGGTTCAAATACTTGCTGATGTTTTCTTGATTGGATACAAGTTTTATTTTATTGAGACTATCATTGGAACTTCTACTTGGACTCCATGACTTTTCCTCAATGGTTTTTAAATTTTGGTGCTCAGTTTTGATGCATGCTTTGATAAGCTCTTACTCCTTGCGCGTGAATCTGATTTGGATATTACATTGGTTTCTAACATTCTGTTGCCTTCTTGCACACTGACGATTTGACCAGAAATTGTGTCATTTCCAGCACCTACTCTGATATCCGATTTGGATTGTGTTTGTTTCCAGCGCTGAATTTGCCTCTTTACATGGGGATTTGAATTTGGAAAATAACTTGAAAGCCCGTAAGATTTTTATTAGTGTTCAATCACCAAATTTGGTTTGTATACAATGTTTACTCTCCGTTTTGCTTCTTCACTGTTTGTATTATATCTGAAATGTTTGTTTTACCTCTTTGATTTCTCTTCTATGTCGATTGTACTTAATATCACAAGTACCCTTAGTTATTACCCTCTAGGACTCTTTCATTGACAGAAAAGTTTCGGATGTATTATCGTTCCACACCTAATAGGTCTCTCATTCGTTTCGTGGGGCAATAATCTCTTGTACCTTCAAAAAACACTCAAACCACCTTTATTTATATGTATATAAGAACAAAAACTTCAAAAAAACAAGCCCTTAAGGTTATTTTAGGAGGGCCTAGGATGAGAAACCACCCCATGCTTAGCGGGTCTCTCATTTGTTTTATGTGGGTGGAATCTTCCTTTGCCTTCAACACACTCATAATCAAGAGTTAATAAATCAATAAATTGATTCATCTCACTTGTTAATATCTCACAAATCAAGCCCAAAAATCAATAAGCCCCATCTTTAGCCCATTTCTCAAAAGCCCAATTTGGCCCAAAAGCCAATCATCTCAAGCCCAAATTCCAATTGGCCCAAAAGCCCAATTTGGCCCAAAGCCCAATCATCTCAAGGCCCAAATTTCTATTGGCCCAAAAGCCCAATTTGGCCCACAACCCAATCACCTCAAGGCTCAATTCCCAAGTCGGCCCATGACCTAATCACCCCAAGGCCTAAATCCCAAATGGCCCAAAAGTCCAATCCGGTCCAACCTTGACCTGAACTTTGACAATCCAACTCTAACCCAACTTTGACCATGCCCAAGTTTGACCTTGACCCAATTTTGACCCGGTCCAACTTTGACCAATCTCAAATTTGACCAACCTCAACATTGACCCAATCCAACTTTGACCCATCTAAATTTGACCCGACTCATTTTCCAACCCTAACCCGAATTCAAATCAACTCAATTCAAACCCAATTCATTTCAATTCAGTCCAATTCAGTTCAATCCAATTCTATTCAATTTAGATTCAATTCCCTTCCAAATTCATTCAAATTCAATTCCAAAAAAATTCTAATTCAATTTCAAAATTCAATTTCAACTTCAATTCCAATCTGATTTCAGTTCCACTTTCAATCGAATTCCAATAAAAAATCAATCCAATTTCAATTCAACTCCAATACAATCTCAATTTCAATTCAAATCAAAATTCATTCAATACCAATTCAGCTTCGATTTCAATTCGATTGCAATTCTAAATCCAATTACCCTCACACTCAAAATGTCTCATAGACTCGAGCGTCTCACAAACTTTGTCAGTCCAATGATTCGAATGTCTCACAGACCTAAGCGTCTCACAGACCCGAGCATCTCACAGACCCGAGCGTCTTACAGACTTCTACATCTCAAGGTTTCAAATGTCTTACAGACCCGAGCATCTCACAGACCAGCATCCCAAACCTAAAACTTCTCGAAACTCCAAACCCTTCTAAATCTCAAACACCTCAAATATCTTCAAACTCCACAAACATCAAAACTTCCGAAACCCAAAGCCACGAACTATGTAAGGTCCATTCTCAACAAGGAGTTGAGTACGTAGGCAACCCACACAGGGTGCGACCCCATTCCAAACAAAAAACCCTTCCCCCTCTAAGGTGGCTCTCATATCTTTCAAAACACTCAAACCTTCTTCGGCTCCCACAAACTTCAAACTATCAGACTCTAAGTCTTGTTCATTCACTCAACCTCAGACTTTTCTCAAATCTTCATTTTATACTCCGAATTCATCAATCCTTTCATTTGGCGCTAGCTTGACAGAAAAAGCTCGCCTCACCCACTCGTTTTCTCTTCTCCTGTCATAATCCTATCATTGACTTTTAAATGAATCTCTTTAAAAAGGTTTTGATAGAAGGCAATCCCGACAATTGGAGACCGAGGTTTCCTCGGGCACCAATCCGAAGTCGTGGTCGTTGCCATTTCTAAGGGGTGTAACCCAGTGCGAACCCACAATAGAATCTCTGCAAATGACCAGATAAGTCCTATCCGTAGGCAACAATTTCAGAGTGAACCAACGGTTCTTAAAACCCTTTTTCCCTTCCTTCCTAGTATCTTAGGTCAAACTTGGTGGCGACTCTAGTAAATTTCCGCCCTTAGGGCATAAGTCCGCGTGGAGCCCATTGAGAGCGGATGTAGTGCACACTTGCACTATCCCTTATGCTTTCTGGGAAAGACGGACGATTTAGTATGTATTTGAGGGATGCCCATTAACGGGTTTTCACCTTCCACAGAATGACAATTTCTAGGATCTTGGCTTCTCAGTCGAACCATATTTAGATAGACCCCCCCTCATACCGAAAAATCACCCTCCACAGAATGGCGACTCTGCTGGGGAAAACTTGAGTAAGTTTTTCTCAAACTCAAGGAAGACTGAACTCCATTCAAAATTGTCGGGACTTCCCCACTTCTTTCTAAACCTTCAAGAGATTCATTCCAAGCCTCTAAGATTATTTTACTCCACACTTAGAGTGTGTAGCTGATGAGGACAGTAAGGACTTATTAGATCCTGAACAAACATGACAACAATTGGGTTAATAATTAGCTCAAGATTAGAAAGAGACACTTAGGTGTAAACGAAGCTAACTTTCCTTTAGGTTAATAAACAACCAAATTGAATCACCAATCTCAAGACCAAACTCTTAGTACTTAGGTTAGTGCTAACTCCTTTACTACATGATGTATGATTTTGGGGTGCATTGGGTGGGTAGCTTAGGACATGCATTCCTCTGTGTCACCCATTTTATCCATGATGTCACGGGATCCCCAACCGGTCCACGGTTGATTCCCCATGAGCTGGGTCCTTCTCTGAGGGAACTAACCCATGAGGCAGTATGGTCTCCGACTAACGCCATGAAGCTCATGATCCAAAATATCCTCCATTACCCGAGTCTAAGCCAGCATATAGTGAGCCATGAGCCTTCAGTGTTCAGTTGCCTTATCCGGTGTCTAAGTGATAAGTGTCCAAATGAGCATGATTTATGGGTGTATTTCATATGTTATATTAGCACTTTTATTGCTCATTTCTCCACTCTGGTTAGTTTTCCTCTAGTTTATGCTTTATTGGTTATCTTACAGATTCATTAGTTAAACATGAGGAAAACCAAGCTACGAGCAAAGTAGACGAAGAGACAAACGCATAGGCGCAAACGGATCTAAAAACGAAGCTCAGACGAAGAATCTGGAGCCTGTCGAAGTTTGCAAAACAAGATGAGACGAAATACATGTGTCCGCGTAGCCCCTACGCGGACGCAAACGCACACAGGAAACAAGAGATCGCGTCTGTACGCGGACTCAAACTCGGACACGCATCTGTACGCGGTCTCAAATTTGGACACGAACAAATCTCGCTAGGACATTTGTTTCCTTACGCGGACAGAAACGCGGACGTCTCACGTCCTGATGAGCCCTATCCGGACACAAATCTGGGCACAAACGCAGACACGTGTAAATGACTGCGTCAAATCTAGAAATCACGCGACTGATTGATTTGCACCACCTTCACTGTTTTTCCTCATTTGCGGTGCCTCCAAACATATCTATCTACTACATCAATTGTATCAGGCGCCGCATTCCTTAAATTCTTCACCCACGCCTGATCCAAACGTTGTCATCTTCCTCCTCCTTTCTTCCATAAAAACCCACCATCTCCTGCTTCTAAACTCATCGATGGATCACCACAACGCTCATCAAAATTCACTCTCCCTCCATCCAAATTCCATTCTCCATCCATACATCCATTTCTCCACTTCATTTCCATCATTTCCCATCACCAAATAAGCCTAACTCTTCCATTTTCCAGAAAACAAGACGAAGAAGACGATCTGTACAAAACCAGGCCGTGTCCGCGTTTGTGTCCGCACAGCTCCCACACGGACAGGAGTTGTCCACGTTTGTGTCCGCGTGGCCCCACCCGGACAGGACCAACTTGTACCTGTTTTGTTCGTTTTCTTTGTTCTACCAATCTATCATCATTTTGAGGTCGGCATAATCACGGAGACAAGCCCGGAAGCGAAACAACTCTCCCCAAAAATAGAGTTCTTTCTTTCCTCAAACTTTACTCTGTTTTAATGTCTATCTTTACTCTGTTTTTATTTCTGTCAATGGCTGAGTAATTTTTATTTGTATCCTAGGATGAGGTTTGATCCTAATATTGCTTAAATAAATATTTATTACCTGTCTCATTTATTATACATGTTTTTATTCCTTTCGATAAATACTGTTAAATGCTTTACGCGACAAACTACTGCATTTTTATGGTAACTATCAACATATGATTTTGAGATAGTCATTAGTACCACAAAGGAATAAACCTTAGTATTTACACTCTGGATTGAGTAGGAAAACACTGAGGCTATTACTAAGAGTTCGTAACTTACCCTTATTAACTCTAATAGACAATAAATAATTGAGACATGGTTATAAATTTGTTTAAATAATTTAGGCAATTCCCCCGCTATCCTAGGATACCTTTTCCATCCATATCAATTAATTCACCTTATTTTACTGTATTTATTATTTCTGCACTGATCCTAAACAATCAAGCTTGCCTCCGGCTAAACCCCCTATTTGCTGTTTTTATTAAATAGCGAGACTAGGATAATTGAACCAATTTCTCTATGGATACGACACTTGTTGTACTACATCGACTAGGTGCACTTGCCTTTTCTTTGCCCATAAGTATATATATTTTCACTAGGTTTTTTTGGCCAACAAGTTTATGGTGCCGTTGCCCGGGAAATTGATTCCATCAATTTCTCTAGTTTTCGGTGCTTTAATTTTTGTCTAATTCAGTAATTCACCTATTTAAATATTTCTGCTTTTATTTATCCATTTACTGTAAATTTCACAAATCCTCACAAATCAAATTTCTTCTGTGCATGCCAAACACTCGAATCCGAGGTTCTCCACTTATCAGTCCCAGACCCGAACCTGAGCGCACTTTATTCAACACAAGAAGAAATCAGAGAAATCAAGACATGGGCGATAACCAAGTCAGATGAGATGGATCACGAAAATCAACAACAACGCTCCCTCTTTGATTAACACCAACCAGACACTGAAGGAAGAGCTTCAGCCATAATTCTACCAGAATTGACACCGGCACAAGTGGCACAATGGACTTTCAAGACCCACTTCATCACAGCAGTCCGTGATTTGGGAAAATTCAGTGGTTCAAACCCAGACGATGCTCCCAATCACCTAAGCTCGTTCCTCGACTTCTGTAATTCATTTGGAAAAACAGGTACCATCAATGAAAGAAATTTCTTGCCAAATATTACCCCACAAGCAAAATAAGACAACTCATCGGAGAGATCAGCACCTTTACTCAAGAACCAGGGGAGACTCTGTATGATGCATGGGACAGATTCAAAGAGATGTTGATGAACTGCTCCCACCATGGTTTAGATGACCAGTCCCTCTGCCTATCCTTCTTCAACGGGTTGGATGACTCCAACAGACTCTTGGTAAACTCCTCAGCTGGAGGTAGTTTTATGACCAAGTCTCCTCAAGAAGGAATGAAACTTCTTGAAATCATGACTAGCAACACACGACAATGATCAAGAAACAAGGGCAGAGCTCCGAGAGCAGCAGGTCTACTCCATGTAGAGCCCACCGATCATCTCTCAGCACAACTGTCATCTCTCGCAAAAATGGTCGAAAAGATTGCTATAGCTCAAAAACAAACCACCAAATCAATAGCATCATCATCTTCCACTTCAGAAGGGTGTGCTATCTGCGCAGGTCCTCACGATACCCATTTGTGTGAAGGTAGAAACAACATCCAACAACAAGAAGACATCAATTACATTGGTAACCACCCCAATTACAACAACAACGCCCCGCGGAGAAATCATCCAAATTTCTCAGGGAGAAACAATGATCAAACCCAAGGAGGGGGTAATACTTCCAACTCAACACAAGGTTATAAATCCCAACCAAATGCAAATATGGGTTATTGAGCACAAGGTGCCCCTCCAGGTATTCACCAACAACAACCGTCCTCATCCCCCGTTGATCTAAACACGGAACTCAAAGAGATGATGAAGGGATTCATGTCTATGACTCAAAGCCAGCTTTATGCGCAAGAAGCTTTCAACCAAAAAATCGAAGGTAAATTCAATCAAATCGCAGAACAACTTGCTCAAAGATTGCCAGGGACTCTCCTAAGCCAACCAAAGCCAAATCCAAAAGAGCAAGCCAAATGCATCTATGTGAAGGAACATAAGGAAGAAAAGATGGAGGTGGCCAAAACAGTTGAGGTTCTAGAACTTTACCCTTACCTTCAAGAGTGGGTAATAGCAATCGAAACATCCAAAGGGAATATAGATGAACTGGAAACCTCTGCCACAATCTATAAAAATCGCATCTAGTCCGAGAAGACCTACCTTAAGGAGTTGGTGGCCAGCTATGAAAATGAAAAACTCATTAGAAGAAGAAGAGGTTAAGGTGATAACCTTGAGAAGCGGTAGAAAAACCAACGAGATTCACATCCCACAAAGGTCAGAAGAATCCCAAGAGGATAATGAAGAAAGAGTTGAGGCTCCAATAGAAAAGACATTTCCCAGCATTCTCACCATTCCATCAGCTCCAAAACCTTCTCCACAAGAACCACCTCTACCATTTCCCAACTGACTCCAAAAGCAGAAAGTGGATACTGAATATGGGAAGTTTTTGGCAGTGCTGAAACAATTAAACGTCAACATACCCTTTGTATACCTCATTGCCAGAATGCCAAACTATGCAAAATTTCTCAAGCACCTTATCTCCATCAAAACAAAATTGGTCGAAGTCGGTACCGTACCACTCAATGAAGCTTGCTCAGCTATTCTGAAACAACCACTACCGTCGAAATGCAATGATCTAGGCAACTTCACCATTCCCGTCACAATTGGTAGCACCTCCTTTCCATACTCCCTATGCGATCTAGGTGCCTTCATAAATTTGATGTCCCTCTCCACTTTCAAAAAGCTGGGAATTGGAGAAATGAAAAAGACCAAGATGACCCTTCAACTGGCGGATGGTTCGGTAGCTTACCCAAGCGGAGTGGTGGATGATGTTATCATTAATGTGGAACACTTATACTTCCCATGCGATTTTGTCATTTTGGACATCGAAGAGAACTCCACTACACCTCTCATCCTTGGACGACCTTTCCTTGCCACAGCCAATGTGCACATTTGGGTGGCCCGGGGGACAATCACCCTTCAAGCTTATAATGAAAAGCTGGAGTTTGCAACGGGAAGGTCTCCAGACAACAAATCTAAGGATCTCAAGCTTGTGAGGGACACACAATCACCATCTTCCCCACTTCTCTTTGTCACCCTTCCCGACGGAATGTCCATTTCAGAGGCACCACCACCAATCCCTGAAGAAAAGCGGGACAAGAAAAGTAAACATGCATCCTGGTGGACACTCAAAAATGCCTTCGAGTCATGCTTTGGATCTCTTCCTCATAACCACCCCCAGGTTTGATCTAACCCCTACTACGGTCTAGCCACTGGCCTTAAAAAGAAGGACAGCTTTTTCGGGAGGCAACCCGAATTTCTATCATTATTTTACTTTCTATTACAGTCTATTTCCTTATATTTCCATATCTTTATATTTTGTTTTTAAAAAAATGCTCATTTATTTCACTGTTAGCTCCGGTATTGGTTTGGCTGCCTTTAATTAGTATCTTATGCAGGTGCCACTTCGTGTCCATACCACTACCGAGCTCCGCTACTCTGAGGTTAAACATCGAATATGGGGGAAGTTCTCCCACTATCTATCATTTTACAGTACTTCTATTTTATTCGGTTTTTACTCTATGTGTTTATTTTCCCTTTAAATAAATATGGTGAGTTTTGGTTTCACTTGAGTTCTTCTGGCTGTATAGAATATTCTTTCCAGGAACATATTACGTCATTCTATAGCTGAACTCAAGTGTGAAGGAGCTCTGTCTAAACACTCTGTGAACTCTGGGGAGTACACTCTCTTTGCTTTGCACTTCAAATTTTTACATACTCCCTACTGCTTTGCATTGTGTGAGGTAATCTGGTAGATTGCATGACCTCGTTAATTTAATTCTTCCTACGCAATGAGGACATTGCTCCAGTCTAAATGTGGGGGCGGACTCACTTCTCTGTCGCTCATCTTAAGTCTCTCTTGATTGACACATTGCTTAAAATGCTTAATCTCTCTGGTTATTTTGCGTTTGTCCAATTTCAAAATTGTGGACCCTTTATATGTGGGCTGTTCTCTTTAAAAACAAATACTATTATGAATTGTGGGATAAAAGGTACAAAAATTTTTCATTTTAATTACTTTTGAGGAGCATTTTTATACGGTGTGACCAAATGATCTGAAATGGTTGGATTTTTATCGCTTAGGGGTTCCATCTGTCTTCTTTCTTAAGGATTGCTAAGCGGTGCTTCTCTGTCAAAAAAATAATAAATAAAAATAAACAAGGGACTTGCGAGACACCATTGGTAACCAACAAATGAGAGTTGAGTGTTCTTAAATACAAAGGCTTGAAGCCTAAATTTTATCTCCTCATCTCTAATGCAAAAGTGAAACAAATGCATAATTCTATTTTTCCCTTTGTTTTCTCCTCAATGCCCATTCTTGAGAGAAGTTGGCCATGGTAAAAGTTATCAAAGTTACCTAATCTTCAAAGAAGCACTCCGGATCATACCCTGAAACTCTATATTTTATTTTTACCCTAAGCACACCTATGCCACCAGTAGGTGATGGTTCACACTCCTCAAAAGGTTTAAGTCGCGTATTGTTCACCTCCTTATCCTACACTTCATAATAATATTTGTTAGTATTGAGCATTCCCTACTTGTTTGGGTACATGGTTTTGCTTAAGGACAAGTAAAAAGGTAAGTGTGGGGGTGTGATAAGTGTCCAAATGAGCATGATTTATGGGTGTATTTCATATGTTATATTAGCACTTTCCTTGCTCATTTCTCCACTTTGGTTAGTTTTCCTCTAGTTTATGTTTTATTGGTTATCTTACAGATTTATTGGTTAAACATGAGGAAAACCAAGCTAGGAGCGAAGTAGACGAAGAGACGAATGCATAGGCGCAAACGGATCTAAAAACGGAGCTCAAACAAAGAATCTGGAGCCTGTCGAAGTTTGCAGAACAAGATGAGTCGAAATACATGTGTCCACGTAGCCCCTACGCGGACGCAAACGTGGACAAGAAGCAAGAGATCGCGTCCGTACGCGGACTCAAACCCGGACACGCGTCCGTACGTGGACTCAAATTCGGACACGAACAAATCTCGCCAGGACATTTATGTCCTTACGCGGACTGAAACGCGGACGTCTCACATCCTGATGAGCCCTATCCGGACACAAATCCGGACACAAACGCGGACACGTGTAAATGACTGCGCCAAATCCAGAAATCACGTGACTGTTAGATCTGCACCGCCTTCGCTGTTTTTCCTCATTTGCGACGCCTACAAACATATCTATCTACTACATCAATTGTATCAGGAGCCGCATTCCTTAAATTCTTCACCCACGCTTGATCCAAACGTTGTCATCTTCCTCCTCCTTTCTTCTATAAAAACCCACCATCTCCTGCTTCTAAACTCATCGATGGATCACCACAACGCTCATTAAAATTCACTCTCCCTCCATCCAAATTCCATTCTCCATCCATACATCAACATCTCCACTTCATTTTCATCATTTCCTATCACCAAATAAGCCTAACTCTTCCATTTTCCAGAAAACCAGACGAAGAAGATGATCTGTACAAAACCAGGTCGTGTCCTCGTTTGTGTCCGCACAACCCCCACACGGACAGGAGTTGTCTGCGTTTGTGTCCGCGTGGCCCCACCCGGACAAGAGCAACCTGTACCTGTTTTGTTCGTTTTCTTCGTTCTACTAATCTATCATCGTTTTGAGGTCGGCATAATCACGGAGACAAGCCCGGAAGCGAAACAACTCTCCCTAAAAGTAGAGTTCTTTCTTTCCTCAAACTTTACTCTGTTTTAATGTCTATCTTTGCTCTGTTTTTATTTCTATCAATGGCTGAGTAATTTTTATTTGTATCCTAGGATGAGGTTTGATCCTTATATTGCTTAAATAAATATTTATTACCTGTCTCATTTATTATACTTGTTTTTATTCCTTTCAATAAATATTGTTAAATGCTTTACGCGACAAACTACTGCATTTTTATGATAACTATCAACATATGATTTTGAGAGTCATTAGTTCCACAAAGTTATAAACCTTGGTATTTACACTCCGAATTGAGTAGGAAAATACTGAGGCTATTACTAAGAGTTCGTATGAAATACCCTTAAATTAATTTCGGGGATTTCTTTTATAAAAACTCTAAATAATATTATTAAACACTAAATTAGTATATGGTATTATTTAAAAATTATTTAGGGGACTTCTTATATTAAATTCTAAATAATAATACAATTTAATTTAATTTATTATATGGTATTATGAATTTAATAACAAGATTTATAAGTCAATAAATATTGGAAAAATTCTTAGACACTCCAATTATATTATAAATATTTGGACTATTGATTTGAAGCATAAAAGTCAATATAAAATTCTAGAAACCCTAAAGCTTCTTAAGCCTTGCTAGGGTTGACTTTTTGAGAATGGTCAAACCATCCCATGAAACCTATACTAATAAATAGGTTATGGAAAACCATGAAGATCGATAAAAAGAACGTCGAAAACGGATCATCCTAGCCAAAGTTATGATAGAATGAAGTTTAGAGCCAAATTTTGAATAGTGCCACGTGTCCGCCACGTCAGCCTAGCCGGAATTCCCGGCAAAATCGGCTAAGTATTCTCATTCTCACTTGATTAGTGCCCTAACTTGCGACTTCAATATCTCCGCTATCCCATGGTAATTTTGAGTGCAGTCTTCTTCATTCTCTTCTCCTTAATCTCCTCTTTACAACCATAGCTCACACATAACCTAACTCTTCCTACATCCACCGGAACATCGACCTAAATTCGCCTCCCTGCAAAGCCGTAACCTAGATTTCCAGTTTTCACCGACTTCAGGTAAACTTCGTCTCGCCATAACTTCTTCGTTTCTCAGCCAAAATTAGTGTTCTATAGCTCGTTGTGTAGATCTCTAATCCCTTTACAACCCTTATGTTTACACCCAAGGCTAATTCCCAACCGTGTAGAAGATAAAAGCGTCTAAAGTTCGCAATCCGATCACGACAGTATTCTTGCCCAGATTTTTCCAGAAACAAAGTGGTAAACTCAGATCTTGCGCGATCCATAACTTTCTCCCTAGTTCTTCGTTTTCAATGGTTCTTCCACCAATGTTTAGAGTTAAATGTCTACTTTAAAATGATGTAGGTTTCATGGATTGAATCCTTCTCAATTAGCGCGAGTTGGTATGTGAATTAGGCTACTCGAACTGCACATGAAATAACGATTTTCCGGAAATTCGATTTCGTTTTCCCTCACCAGCGCATCTCCGGTACGATTCTGACCAAATTAAACCTATAATGTTGTTCGTTTTTGCATTCCCGTTCATAACCCTCTATCGATTTAACAAAAAATGCACCGTGTTGAGAGAATTTGGAGAAATTCAAATTCCCAAACCGCAAGAACCCTAACTCGATTTACCCAGAATAAAAATCCTAAATCCTTGCATTATAGTTAGCTAAATTGGTACCATTGGAACCGTCTTTGAATTTCGAATCTAATGAAACAAAAATCAACGAATTTGGTTCTGTAGATTGAGAGAAATTAAAGAATTCGTACTCGGCATCTATATGGTTGTTGCTGATGAGCTCGATCAATCTGGGCCATCCGATCGTAGTTAGGAGAAACGGACGGCCAGGATTATAACATAGGTATATTAAGTAATATAATAATTCAAGAAATAGACCCTAACTTGTTGAATTTATTTAATGGCTTTCCCGAATGTATTTTGACTTAAAATTTTAACCATAGATTCCTTATAAAATTTAGTTTATTTTGATGTAATTTAATATGGGTTTTGAGTTTTTAAACGTAAACTATAATTTTTGTAAGTTCTGAGTATTATGGAATTATTTAGATAATTTTAAAAGATATTTTTATTAAATAAAAATTTTATAATATGTCTAAAATATCATAGTTACTATATATTAAATTTGAGAATTTTTAGACAGAGGAAATAGGTCTAAAAATTGTATTTCTGAAATTTTTCTTAAGTTACCTTATAATATAAGGTTTTTAATGTAACCAAAATTAAAGTAAAGTTGATTAATAAACTTTATAGGTTGGGAATAATATAATAAGACTAAACTAACATTTAATACAGAATGTTAATAAATATTTTTAGGTATAAACTTTAAGTGAACAAACATGTATATATATATATATATATATATATATATATATATATATATACCCGAAATAAAATAGTAACTTAGGTTAAATCAAGGAATGTAATTAATCTACATTTATATCAAATATATAATATGGGAGTTAATATACTTAATTGAAACTAAGGAACATACTTTATTTTATAAACCATATATTAGATGTGGATATGTGTAAAGTTAATAGAGGTAATTAAATACAATAAAACTACATAAAGAATGTTTTAAATAAATACAAATATATATAGATAACAAAAAAAATAATAAATGTAACACCCTTACCGTTGATCCTATACTTACCGTCTAATCGTCCTGATAATCCTACTACGTAGCAGCGGAAATACTACTACTACTACGGCGGGTGGTACAACGCCGCTAGCCGCCCATACGACTAGCAAGGCTTACACTACCTACAGTCACGGTCTGATGCCTAAGTATACCGAGCTGCTACATTACATACCAACTACAAAGGATAATATACTTACATTGCTGGATTGCCGAGTATTTGAAGTATTTAATTACATCCCTTTTCAATCTTCCCAAAAGAATGAGTTTCTATAAGCTACTCATCTACATCGTCCCAATATTCTTTCATTATCCAAAAGGGTGTACCCCATGGTACACCGGCTAACAAAAACTTACAGTCGTGTACAACATAGTACACCTTTCACAATTCATTGTTTACAGACAAAAAGAAATCAAACTAAATCACTTCATGATCTTCACCCTTCTCGAGGACCTACATGTAGTAAAAACACTGCCCCAAGGGGCTTAGCAAAAGCTGCGCATAAACTTCGTATATACCGCGTGCTAACTAGGGTACGCTGACTATTTAAGGTCGACTGTACATGCGGTTCATTAATTTCATACATACATGCTTTACATACATCATACAATCATGCCCGATACAGTACACAATCCAAAACAACAATACGATAGCACACACAATACTTACCTTCACAGGGGTTAGCCAAATTACGCATCCGGGTTAATCGGATGCTATTTACTCTTTTACTCGTTACACATTACTTACTCTTACTTTACTTACTTACTTTTCCATACTTACTTACTCATTCTTACTTTGTAACACTTCAACTGTTAATCTCGTCATTACCTCTTAAACTGTCACAATTTACCATTAAGCTCACAGCGGAACTCTAAATACAACAGAGGGTGGTACAACGCCGTTAGCCACCCTTGTGGCTAACCAGGCCTAACTCACATACAGTAACGGTCTGATGAACTGGAACAACCGAGTACACCATACAAATACAACACTCCATTCATTTCTTTACTATACCGAGTTTACCATATACGGATGCTGATAACATATTCGGTCTTACACCTCATTCAAATGCATAAGTAATTACAATCTAACTACCCATACTACCACCGACCCCGTCCTACTCTAGTACGGTTTTGTCTTCGGTGTACCTGCATGCGAATAAAAACGATGCCCCTAGGGGCTCAGCTTAAAGCTGCATATGAAATTCGCATATACCGCGTGCTAACCGCGGTACGCCAACTACTTTGGGTCGGATATACATGGAATTCGTTTTAATTCAATCAATCATGTACCGTAACAATACATTACACATGTACACTACACAAGGATTCACATTTAACCATGGAATTAAATCCTAACTAACATAAGAAGGTTGTTAGTTGTGTTAACTTACTCTTAGGCCTTGAGGGATTTACCTCACTATGCCTCGGTTCTTATTCAATACTCACCCATACACTCGGGTTACTTATTCTTATTCTCACCCGTTCTCTCGGGTTACTCATTCTTATACTTACCCATTCTCTCGGGTTACTCACTCTTATACTTACCCACACTCTTGGGTTACTCATTCTTACACTCACCCACTCTCTTGGGTTACTTATACTCAAGCTCACGTAGTTCTCGAGACACTACATATCTCCTACGCTCTTCTCGCTTGTTTCTCTTAATACATACATAAGCCAAAACTCATGGTTTTCGAGCTTAGTTTTACTAGATCCCGGAACTCACTCTTAGTTCCTACTACTTTCTCAAAGGTCCGACTACTCTCGGACTTCTCACATTCCCGTTCACTCCTCTCTCGGAGTTATACTATGATTATGTACATTAGTCTAGAAGCACCACTTTCGATGCTTCTACTGACTTTGGGAACATTACTTAAATTGGGGTAATCTTAGGTTTAAGGGTTACCCATACATTTCAAATACTTAACTGTAACACCCCATCCAACATTTACATACTTACAACCAACTGCAGCGGAATTATAAACCTCATCACAATACTTAACTTGTTGGTGTTACACGCCGTTAGCCACCCACGTGGCTAACAAGGCTAATACATACACAATGTACCGGTCTGATGGGCTAAATTCCCGAGCAACTATACATTAGTATCCCTTTCCATTAACAACAACAACAATATACACCTTAACAACTATACCGAGTATTTATAAACTGGTGCCGACAACAATATCGGTCTTACTACACCTACTGTATACATACACTTGAATGAATACCCACGTACAAGACTACCCGTCCTACTCTCGAACGGCTTCCAGCACTTCGTACCTGAAATAGGAAAGAAGAGAAAGGGGTGGCCCCAGGGGCTCAGCACCTTTGCTGGTATGGTAATCCCGCAGCCCACATGCTACCGGGCCACGCACAACTAATTGTCGTCTTAACATGCAGTTGATTATATTTAAATCATGCATGTAACAATAAACACACAACACTTAACATTTCGCCTCAATGGGCTCAACAATCGGATAATATATCCTTACTTAAATAATCACTCAAGGTATTCAATATCCCTAGAGTGTTCCTCCTCTAATGGAGCTACTTCCTTAACAGACGACACATACCCTTAAATCGGGTTATCCTTAAACGTCTCTTAACACAAACTGGGAATCATATCCATGATCCACACACTACACATTATACAACTCACTCCATATTATATAACACACTCCACATTATACAACCTACAACATACACTACACACAACACTTAACAACACTTTGCACGTTCTACGTGCACAACATAATACCGCAATGAATACTGCATCACAACATAACACATAGCACAACGGGAATGGTTCGCTTAGGAACCGACCCAAACATTGTTTACACACTGGTGAGCCTAGAGAATGTTGCCAGTCTCATGATAAGCTCGTTATACAATAACACCAACACTCATTACCGTCCTAATAGTTGGACGAGTAACTTAAGTTAAGGCGGTTCGGGTTTGGAGGCCCGAACACACCACAAACACAGGTTCCCACTAACCGATCATAAGTCAGAATAGGTAAGCTTTGGAGTAAGCTAATGGGAGATCATAACCCGTGAGGGAAACAACCATAACAAAGAGAAGGGTAAAGCTAGGAAGGATACCCTCTCCCAAACAACGCGCGACCGGCCAAACCGGATTCCTCACTATTGTTAGTACATACTTACTTTAGATATTAGTTAGAACCCCACTATGGAGCCTATCACATAACAACACATCATACAGTATTACATCCGTGTTAAACACACAAGGGAGATCCCTACATTCACATACACATATCACACATTTAACACACGCATAGCCGTGGTTAGTACGTCCCATGGTTCGGGTCGTTTACTCCGAATACCGAACTCTCATGTGATCCTAGACTCAGTTAACTAAGGTTAACACTGCCGAGGTTAAATGGTATCGGAGTTGAACACGCCACATATATGAATTACTGTAAACTCATTACATGTTTTATCTTATCAACGGGCAAACATACAGAAAAACACATTGGCTACAAGCCGGTGTAATCCGGTAGGACGCAGGTTGCAAGAAAACCATACCTGTCACCGGAGTCCACTTTACCACGTCCATTTATGTTCCTCGAGCGATTCTCGAACAACTGTTAACATCACACGTTTTCATTAACATCGGGTTTGCTTGATCATTTAATGTCAATGCTTAATTTTTCCCCGTTAACTTAGTTACATAACTTAACATTTTTAACTTGTTTTACTCTCACATTTTAATACAACTTTTAACCCACTTAGGTGTATTTAAACTCACCTAACATGTCCTCAACATCCTTATAACATCATTACCTACCAGTCCCCATCATCACATATCATCTCATAACCTTAAACCATTTTTGGTCCGACCGACCCACCGACCGATCCACAGCTGGGTCGGTCCATTACAGACCCCTTTTTACTTCCTTACAAACATGCCCGTCCGACCCACGTCCGACCCACCATTCTGGGTCGGTCCATGTGCGAACATTTTTCCACCTTTGTAACTTGACCGACCGACCCATGTCCGACCCACCCTTTTGGGTCGGACCATTACCGAACACATTCCAAACATTTTACAGAGGCTCGACCGACCCACAAACTGGGTCGGCCCCTGGGTCGGTCGCCTTCTATACTTGCCCAAACTTTGCCAATCTTCACCAAACTTCTTCTAAGGCCTCTTAATGTGTTCTAACATCATTTGGCACTTCAAACACACCTTAAGATATTCTTAAACACTCACCAAACTATTTTTCCTAATTCCTTAAACCTTTACTTATATCTCCACAAAATTCCTAACACTTACAATGTTTTCTCCTTATGATTTCTAGGTGGCACTTCACCTATAATGACCACAATACCAAGGTGTTTCCTCTACACCTTATCATCATCTCTCAACTTCTTTTCTTACAAACTAAATCTCCTTTTTCACATCATTCCTAAACATCACTTGTTCCTTGAACACCAACCTTACCTAAACCTTAAACAACTTCTCCACGACTTTAACACATTCACAAAACACACATTGAATTCCTAGAACTTCAAAGACAACACCTAAATCCTTGCATCACTCTAAATCACCTTAATACATGTTTTCTTCTCAAGTAAACATTCATTCATTTTTAACACTTCCTAGTTCACCAAAACTCACTTACAACACTTAGAACTTCTTACACATTTCCCAATTTGGCCATAGCTTCTCTTGTATACACTCACATCCAAACACTTAGGTTTTTACCTTATTTCACTCAAAACACCTAAAATCCATCAAACACATCTTTATACACAAACTTCACACATTTAGCACTACATCACAATATAGTGCATAACTTAAATTGCTTGGCACTTAGGCCCTTAAATAACATGGCTCTTAGGCCCTTAAATTGCATAACCTTAAACACTGAATTTCCCACATAAATAATGCCTTTGACCTGCAATACATACACCAAAACATATGTTCTTTTACTAGTCTCCTCCTTGAGAACACTTTACTAGGTCACTCACCATTGGCTCCTTAGGTATTTTATCAAGCAATCAAGCTCATTTTCCTAAGGCACTTAAACTACATTGAGATAGTTTGTTTACCTCTTTTTCCTCACAAATTCTTTCTTGGTTCCTTGTAAACCGGTGGGGTGTTTGGTTGTTTGTCAACTTCTAAACATTATACAAACAACATAATGAGTATTCAAGCATTATGCTTCATCTCATTGTAAACCCTAGTTACACATATTGTTTTAACACATTAAGGTAATTGTTTTACCTTGGAATTGGAAGAGAACTTGAATAAGTATCAAGAGAGGACTCCTCCTAGCCCTTGGAAGATCCAAATGAAGCTAAAACAAGCAAGATAAATACACCATTGTGAGGTGAATTTTCGGACAACATGCAAACATGGAGGAAACATGGATTTTCTTTGAGTTTCCTTACCTTGAAGCAAAGGAGAGAACAAGAATATGTGAAAAGATGAGCTCAAGCTCCTCCCATGGTGGTTTCTCTTGGCACCGAAATGGAGGTTTTGAAGTTTTGAAGAGACAAGATTGTAGAGCTTGGCTTAACTAAGAGAATGGTGGTGTTTGTTTTTTGATTTGGACAAGAGAGCAAGATTTGGCAAGAGTTCAAAGCTTGAGTTCTCATGGAGGTAGTGGTATTACCGAAGAGAAATGAAGAAGAGAGGTTGGTGGTGGTGTTTGGAACCGTGGGAATGAAGGAAAGAAAGGGAATGAAGATAGAACTTACTTTTGGAGATATTTAAGCTAAAAGCAATAGTTCTTTTGCTTTGTCATTACTTAACTTACTTATTTGTTCAAATGTGGTGAGTCACACCTTGAAAAACCGGCCCCCATTTTAATAGAAGGGTGTTTTGGTCTTTGTTGACCACTTAATCACTTATAACATTATATGTTACAAACTAGTTATAAAAATCACTATTCACCAATAACAAGGCACATAGAAGTGAAATTTTTGATTTCCCACTAATATGGCCACCCAAATGTGATACTATATAGTACACATGTTAATTAAAGAGTAATGATGGACATTTAGCCATTCAAAACTCATTTACAAGACAATTTTTCAAAAACGTGCTTTAAGATTCCTTAAAGCACATTTTGTGTTTTTAACTTGTTTTCAAGCTTGGTTTTCTTTAGTAATTGATTTAATATGTTCATTAACATATAAATAAGGTGTAGGTATGACCATTAGGTCTTATACACATTCATCCCAAGCTTAGAGCACATTTTTGCTCATATTCACTTTAAGGTATTACCTTGTGTTTTGTTTGGTTTCATTGTCTACCAAAGTTTCCTAAGGACTTATTTAGCCTCATTAAATCATAATTAAATGTTATCAAGTCTTGGTAGGCTCTTTGGGTCCTAACCAAGTTCACTCATAGCTTAGAGCATGTTTTTGCTCACGCTGTGCCTTAATGCTTTATTTGCATTTCTTATGGTTTAAATTGTTCACTGATGTTTCTAAGGCACTTTTTAGCCTTTACATACCATAATTTGATATTTAAACCACATATCAAGGTTTGGGGTATTTCAATCTACCCCCCTTAAAAGAACTTCGTCCTCGAAGTTCCACCTTTTTACATATCATTCGATTAGAACACAGTAATCACTTGAAAAAAACTTCCTTAACCAAACCACTTTACATCACAACCTCGGACTTGATGGTCCGGGCAACACATTCACATCCACACATAACATAACATATTCACATGATAACCTCGGACTCTATGGTCCGGGTATCTTAACAATGCTTACACATACATAACAACCCCTTTGACTCACTGGTCTTGGGTAACATAACAACATTTGGACACATAGGTCCCCGCAACATAACAGTCCTTAGACACATAGGTCTATGTAACACCACACATTCAGACTCATAGGCCTTGATAGTATACACTTTAGGAATCCAAGTCAAAACAACATTCATTACACATACCACACAACATGTCAGAGCATGTATAGCAATCAAAAATATCCTTGATATACCCTGTGATCCCGCAGAACACGGTCGCGATGGACACCTTCCGTCCCCGTGCCTTTAGGAGATTAAAACAATCACATAAGTTTAAAATTTCCTTGTGAGGTTAAGTAAGAGAACTTTAATTACGTAAAGTATCCATCAACGTTTTATAAATACCAATTTAAAATCCTTTTGAAAACAACACACAACTCCAGTCCAACTTAAGCTCTTTGCTTCTTTTATTAGCGTGGTTATTCGTGACCACTTATAGGGAGTTTCAAGAGTCATCCAACCTGATGTGATCAGCATCAGTGTTGAACTATCCTTCCACCCCAATTTGTGTTCGGCTTCCCTTGATCACATGCAAATCAAGTTCCACCTCCCACTTCATTTTCAAGCATCAAGTAAATCACTCATTTCCAATTTTCTATCTTTGAATCATTCTAGTCATGATCAAACATCTCCAAAGGATAGAACTCCGTCTATCAGTTACCTCCATTCACTTTTAATCCTGTTGCCTAGGGAATCTTCTTCTCACTAGGTTCTATGTCGGTATCATGCCCTTTCATGCATCACTATAAAGTATACATATATATATACATATACACATATATTTTATCCAAATACAACACCTGGTTTTACATTTATACACTGTCGGGGCTTTTGTTTCCCCGGGAGTTTATCTACTCCCCACACTTGTACAATCACACACAACTGTTAACAAATACACACTTATCACAATGGTATTCGCATCTGATGTGCGCATTACCACAATTAAACCATGAATGAATGTGTATGTTTACGTAACACACACCCAATCATCAAAACAACAATAATTTTGTGCTATGCACAATATGAGTCACATACACTACGTACACTTGTACGGTAATATACACCAAGTGGTTTTGCGCTCTACCCCCCTTAAAAGGGATTACGCCCACATAATCAATCACTAAACTTAGCTTAAAATGTTTTGCCGTCGTGAAGTTTCTTAACTTCCACGTGGTCTATTACACAATGGATTCTGATTAGAGGATCTTAACCATATTGGCGGTTTAGTTCCTAAACCAAGAATTCTCATTGGAGTTATAACTCATAACCGGTTTCGGTCCTGGCCTGTGAGGCTTTTAGGCGTTGATAATTAGCCATCCACTCATATTCGTTATTCACGTTGTACATTTGAATCACTGGTTCACTGGTTTCTGCTGCGAAACTCTAATAACTGTAGAGCTTAATTGCTCCCTTTTGTTGTTCTTACTGTATTGTACATCCCCAATTGTCACCTTCATCTTGGTAACAATGGTTTCTAACCGACGCACGGTATCTTTTACCCTGAGCGGATTCGGTGAGTTTCACAATTTTCCATCCACTTCCATAACCATTTACTGTGTATACAGTTATGTATTTCACAATGATTGAGTTGTTCCCTTCCGACTTACTGTCGGTTGAGATTGAGCTACTACTAGTGTGTATGCTCTCTCATTATTTACAACATTTGTGGTATATTCCATACCGATATTTGGCAGCTAGTGCTACTGTAGTCACTTACTGTTAATCATATTTCCACGTTTGGTTTTGTACAAGTACTTTTTATTGGTGCGGCCTTGCATTTCTATGCATCGGCCATTATAACATTATTTGTCCACAATCAACATGTTTCCAATTCCTAGCTATCTCATTCGATCATTACTGCGCAAGTGCAATACCAAAACACTCAGTCATACAGAGTGCAGAGGCGTAAACTCTTGACAGTAATCCCTTATGCGATTCGCCATGGAATTCACACTGAGTTCCTCATCACACAGTACCTACCACTGGCTTATTGCTCAGTTTGTTTAACATCACTTATCTTGCCTCTCCACTGAGTCTAACTCATAACTGATCTTATCTGTTACGTTTTCGTTTAACAACACCTATACAACGGTCGCTTGTTGCGCACCGTGCTCTACTCCCTGTATAACACTAACTTACATGGTATTTACTGTCACACTAACTTCCACACCTAAATTTACATTATTCATATTATGGTTCATCCCTCATTTGGATGACCACTGAATGCTCCTTGAGCATCGATCATTCGAGTCACAAGCCGGCATTATTCAGCTCGGTGTTTCACCTTATACACATACTACTAAGCTAATTTCTTTTTCAATAACAACATGGTCAATCCTTAACATGTTTCTCGAACTTGATTCACATAACCACCGCTCCTGCGGTGTCACAATGTCGAGAGGTATCCCCACTCTTAATGCAGTGGTTCGTTTACCACTCTATTCACCTATACAACATAAACTTCTACCATCAATCGAATTTATATAACATGTCTTACTTATGGCTTATGAGCCTTGTTTGCCTTGAGCTGGGCTCATTGTAGGCTGTCCACACATATGTACTTCTCTGTACAACCTTATATGGTTTGGATATTATACTGAGCTCCATGACAAGGTCGTTGCATTCCGTTTCCTTTCATGGGATGCCCCTTAAGATTGTCAGTCCGTCTCCTGACAACTTATGTCTAAACTGGGTGTTAGTTTCAACCCTTGTGCTTCTGTTATGCATTTCATTCAACAATTGTTGATGTGAACACCCTTCAAGGATTGCTCCTGGGTGTTGTTAAGTTATGCCTTTACATTTGGCTCACACTTATTGGTACATTCCGTTAGATACGCCTTTCGCGTTCTTTACTGGTTATTATCTTCTTCTGTGAAGATTAACATTTCCTGGTAGTGTAGATACTTATTCTGGGAATTTATCCGTTCATTGCACATTAATGTGCCCACATTAGGCATCTGCTTGCCATGTACAGGCTGGGTCACCATTCCAGCTATAATGTTTATCCCTAAGGATTCTTAAGACATATGTGGTGTCTTTACATAACAGTTTGTGCCCATCGCACTTCCTAACTCTTAAACATTTCCTTGAGAGGAATTCACTAATCCTTTTAGTCTGGTTATCTCAACTGAGTTCCTTAACTTCAATTATTCCTGGTAATCCTTAGCTCTTGTTTGTTTTATACTGCTGACCGTAGACGGAGTCGACTACTTCCCGTGTTTCGGACTCTACTCGTATACATATATGGGGTATCATACTGATACATTGCTACTTACCTAACTAACCCATAAGTAGGTCTGTCAGGCCCACATGCTCCTATCGGAGTGCGGTCGTCCCACAACACAGTTGGTACACTTGTAGTGTCCGTCACACGCCTAGGTGAGGTATTCTGTTGTCAACTCCCTTATATTGTCCCGTGACAATATTCATTCCTTGCTTCCCGAACTTAATCGAGGGAAAGTTTATCCATTTTTGTATCGTTGTCAACTGTCCTTGGTTTTACTGGTTTGGTTTAAAAGAAGGTTGGAAAGAAGTGTTGGTTTGAAAGAAAATTTGGTTTTGAAAAGAAAGGGTTTGAATAAATCTGGGTTGAAAGAAAAATTTTCATGGTTTCACAACATCTTCTTACCTTAACCAAGTCTAGCTTCTTGCTGACTGGTGCACTTACAATTACAGAGGTTAGGCTAACAGGCCCTTCCACTGTTATGACAATCACATTTAACTTTATTGTACTTTTCCAAGTACTTCATAGTGGTTATAAATTTCCCGAACAGTCCTACTGTAGCAGCACTTGCTATGGCAAGTGCGCCATGCTAACTGGCTATCAGTTTGACACATACCGGTTGTGGTATTGTTTTTACCCGTACTGTCATCAGTGGCCTTGTTGGCCCTCACTGATCTTACTGTCTTGATAATAACTTGTCTAGGTGACTTCTCACTGTATTCACATAATAATCATTAACTAGGGTATTTCCCATTCTGGGAGACCCCTTTGTCTTAGTATTGTATCCTCCTTATAGCCCGTTCCACGCACTTGTCGTGGTTACTGAGACTTGTCTCTTGTTTGGGCACTACTTTGTAGTTCCTTTGTCGGTTGGTATACCGTTGGTGTATCACTTAACAATCGTGGTCCCGTAGACACTTGTCTCGGTTTCACTAATCCACTTCTTGCCTGTTGCACGGTTGGTGCGTTGCAAGCTGGTTATTCTCGACTGCTCTGCATGTCGACCCAGGTTGCCGGAAATTCTATTCTCTTATACACAAAATCCTTCATTTGTCGCTGTGGAATGCGGTCAACATTGTTTAGATGGAGACCGTCTCCGGGATTCCCAGTTTCCGGGATCTACCGTATGACAGGTTCTCCGTACCCTCAAAGGTACTTACTAACAGCCAGATCGGGTATTCCCGAGTAAGAGAGGACTTTCATCTCTCTGGCGTTGTTTCCCAAGTTATAAAAGGGATTGTGGAGGGTGGGATGGATATTGTAGGTTTCCAGTACACACTGGTAATTCCTAACTAGCGTATCTCTCACGCTATCACTCAACCCTTAACCCAAAGTACTTAAATCCTAACTCGGTACTTCCTAAGCTCGGTAACTCAGTCATCAGAGCGATACTTCGCTCTGATACCACTTTTTGTAACACCCCATCCAACATTACATACTTACAACCAACTGCAGCGGAATTATAAACCTCATCACAATACTTAACTTGTTGGTGTTACACGCCGTTAGCCACCCACGTGGCTAACAAGGCTAATACATACACAATGTACCGGTCTGATGGGCTAAATTCCCGAGCAACTATACATTAGTATCCCTTTCCATTAACACAACACAATATACACCTTAACAACTATACCGATATTTATAAACTGGTGCCGACAACAATATCGGTCTTACTACACCTACTGTATACATACACTTGAATGAATACCCACGTACAAGACTACCCGTCCTACTCTCGAACGGCTTCCAGCACTTCGTACCTGAAATAGGAAAAGAAGAGAAAGGGGTGGCCCCAAGGGGCTCAGCACCTTTGCTGGTATGGTAATCCCGCAGCCCACATGCTACCGGGCCACGCACAACTAATTGTCGTCTTAACATGCAGTTGATTATATTTAAATCATGCATGTAACAATAAACACACAACACTTAACATTTCGCTCAATGGGCTCAACAATCGGATAATATATCCTTACTTAAATAATCACTCAAGGTATTCAATATCCCTAGAGTGTTCCTCCTCTAATGGAGCTACTTCCTTAACAGACGACACATACCCTTAAATCGGGTTATCCTTAAACGTCTCTTAACACAAACTGGGAATCATATCCATGATCCACACACTACACATTATACAACTCACTCCATATTATATAACACACTCCACATTATACAACCTACAACATACACTACACACAACACTTAACAACACTTTGCACGTTCTACGTGCACAACATAATACCGCAATGAATACTGCATCACAACATAACACATAGCACAACGGGAATGGTTCGCTTAGGAACCGACCCAAACATTGTTTACACACTGGTGAGCCTAGAGAATGTTGCCAGTCTCATGATAAGCTCGTTATACAATAACACCAACACTCATTACCGTCCTAATAGTTGGACGAGTAACTTAAGTTAAGGCGGTTCGGGTTTGGAGGCCCGAACACACCACACAAACACAGGTTCCCACTAAACCGATCATAAGTCAGAATAGGTAAGCTTTGGAGTAAGCTAATGGGAGATCATAACCCGTGAGGGAAACAACCATAACAAAGAGAAGGGTAAAGCTAGGAAGGATACCCTCTCCCAAACAACGCGCGACCGGCCAAACCGGATTCCTCACTATTGTTAGTACATACTTACTTTAGATATTAGTTAGAACCCCACTATGGAGCCTATCACATAACAACACATCATACAGTATTACATCCGTGTTAAACACACAAGGGAGATCCCTACATTCACATACACATATCACACATTTAACACACGCATAGCCGTGGTTAGTACGTCCCATGGTTCGGGTCGTTTACTCCGAATACCGAACTCTCATGTGATCCTAGACTCAGTTAACTAAGGTTAACACTGCCGAGGTTAAATGGTATCGGAGTTGAACACGCCACATATATGAATTACTGTAAACTCATTACATGTTTTATCTTACAACGTGGCAAACATACAGAAAAACACATTGGCATACAAGCCGGTGTAATCCGGTAGGACGCAGGTTGCAAGAAAACCATACCTGTCACCGGAGTCCACTTTACCACGTCCATTTATGTTCCTCGAGCGATTCTCGAACAACTGTTAACATCACACGTGTTTTCATTAACATCGGGGTTTGCTTGATCATTTAATGTCAATGCTTAATTTTTCCCCGTTAACTTAGTTACATAACTTAACATTTTTAACTTGTTTTACTCTCACATTTTAATACAACTTTTAACCCACTTAGGTGTCATTTAAACTCACCTAACATGTCCTCAACATCCTTATAACATCATTACCTACCAGTCCCCATCATCACATATCATCTCATAACCTTAAACCATGTTTTTGGTCCGACCGACCCACCGACCGACCCACAGCTGGGTCGGTCCATTACAGACCCCTTTTACTTCCTTACAAACATGCCCGTCCGACCCACGTCCGACCCACCATTCTGGGTCGGTCCATGTGCGAACATTTTTCCACCTTTGTAACTTGACCGACCGACCCATGTCCGACCCACCCTTTTGGGTCGGACCATTACCGAACACATTCCAACATTTTACAGAGGCTCGACCGACCCACAAACTGGGTCGGCCCCTGGGTCGGTCGCCTTCTATACTTGCCCAAACTTTGCCAATCTTCACCAAACTTCTCCTAAGGCCTCTTAATGTGTTCTAACATCATTTGGCACTTCAACACACCCTTAAGATATTCTTAAACACTCACCAACTATTTTTCCTAATTCCTTAAACCTTTACTTATATCTCCACAAAATTCCAACACTTACAATGTTTTCTCCTTTGATTTCTAGATTTCTAGGTGGCACTTCACCTATATGACCACAATACCAAGGTGTTTCCTCTACACCTTATCATCATCTCTCAACTTCTTTTCTTACAAACTAAATCTCCTTTTTCACATCATTCCTAAACATCACTTGTTCCTTGAACACCAACCTTACCTAAACCTTAAACAACTTCTCCACGACTTTAACACATTCACAAAACACACATTGAATTCCTAGAACTTCAAAGACAACACCTAAATCCTTGCATCACTCTAAATCACCTTAATACATGTTTTCTTCTCAAGTAAACATTCATTCATTTTTAACACTTCCTAGTTCACCAAAACTCACTTACAACACTTAGAACTTCTTACACATTTCCCAAATTTGGCCATAGCTTCTCTTGTATACACTCACATCCAAACACTTAGGTTTTTACCTTATTTCACTCAAACACCTAAAATCCATCAAACACATCTTTATACACAAACTTCACACATTTAGCACTACATCACAATATAGTGCATAACTTAAATTGCTTGGCACTTAGGCCCTTAAATAACATGGCTCTTAGGCCCTTAAATTGCATAACCTTAAACACTGAATTTCCCACATAAATAATGCCTTTGACCTGCATACATACACCAAACATATGTTCTTTTACTAGTCTCCTTGAGAACACTTTACTAGTCACTCACCATTGGCTCCTTAGGTATTTTATCAGCAATCAAGCTCATTTTCCTAGGCACTTAACTACATTGAGATAGTTTGTTTACCTATTTTCCTCACAAATTCTTTCTTGGTTCCTTGTAAACCGGTGGGGTGTTTGGTTGTTTGTCAACTTCTAAACATTATACAAACAACATATGAGTATTCAAGCATTATGCTTCATCTCATTGTAAACCCTAGTTACACATATTGTTTTAACACATTAAGGTAATTGTTTTACCTTGGAATTGGAAGAGAACTTGAATAAGTATCAAGAGAGGACTCCTCCTAGCCCTTGGAAGATCCAAATGAAGCTAAAACAAGCAAGATAAATACACCATTGTGAGGTGAATTTTCGGACAACATGCAAACATGGAGGAAACATGGATTTTCTTTGAGTTTCCTTACCTTGAAGCAAAGGAGAACAAGAATATGTGAAAAGATGAGCTCAAGCTCCTCCCATGGTGGTTTCTCTTGGCACCGAAATGGAGGTTTTGAAGTTTTGAAGAGACAAGATTGTAGAGCTTGGCTTAACTAAGAGAATGGTGGTGTTTGTTTTTGATTTGGACAAGAGAGCAAGATTTGGCAAGAGTTCAAAGCTTGAGTTCTCATGGAGGTAGTGGTATTACCGAGAGAGAATGAAGAAGAGAGGTTGGTGGTGGTGTTTGGAACCGTGGGAAATGAAGGAAAGAAAGGGAGAATGAAGATAGAACTTACTTTTGGAGATATTTAAGCTAAAGCAAATAGTTCTTTTGCTTTGTCATTACTTAACTTACTTATTGTTCAAATGTGGTGAGTCACACCTTGAAAAACCGGCCCCCATTTTAATAGAAGGGTGTTTTGGTCTTTGTTGACCAACTTAATCACTTATAACATTATATGTTACAAACTAGTTATAAAAATCACTATTCACCAATAACAAGGCACATAGAAGTGAAATTTTTGATTTCCCACTAATATGGCCACCCAAATGTGATACTATATAGTACCATGTTAATTAAAGAGTAATGATGGACATTTAGCCATTCAAAACTCATCATTACAAGACAATTTTTCAAAAACGTGCTTTAAGATTCCTTAAAGCACATTTTGTGTTTTTAACTTGTTTTCAAGCTTGGTTTTCTTTAGTAATTGATTTAATATGTTCATTAACATATAAATAAGGTGTAGGTATGACCATTAGGTCTTATACACATTCATCCCAAGCTTAGAGCACATTTTTGCTCATATTCACTTTAAGGTATTACCTTGTGTTTTGTTTGGTTTCATTGTCTACCAAAGTTTCCTAAGGACTTTTTAGCCTCATTAAATCATAATTAAATGTTATCAAGTCTTGGTAGGCTCTTTGGGTCCTAACCAAGTTCACTCATAGCTTAGAGCATGTTTTGCTCAAGCTGTGCCTTAATGCTTTATTTGCATTTCTTATGGTTTAAATTGTTCACTGATGTTTCTAAGGCACTTTTTAGCCTTTACATACCATAATTTGATATTTAAACCACATATCAAGGTTTGGGGTATTTCATTGCAGGATGATGATCGAGAGGCAGAGTGGCTCTAGGTCCTAGTGGTAGATATACTTTTGGATAAGTAGGTTGTTGAGCCCGGGATGCGCCTGTGCTCCCGAGGCGTACATGTTGATACCTTGTTATAACAGTTTATGGATGATTTTGGTTGGAGATGATTTGTAAATTAAATACTCGTATTGTCGGATATGTTTATATATGGATGTTAGTTACTATGCTCGGGAGTCTGATCATCAGACCGATACACTTGTATTTATTCGCCTAGTTAACCACGTGGGTGGTTAACGCGTTGTAACACCAAAGCGATAGTTATTATTTTGTTTGGTTATTTCCGCTGCGACTTCGGTAGGTGATAGAGCGTTGCAGGGTGTTACATATTTACTTGTCATTCATGGACATGTTATTAACATATCTTTTATTAATCACAAACTAAACCCAAATAATATTATTCCTTTTACAAGTAAATTACTTGTGCTTGTATATCATATAGTTTTAATTCCTTAAATCCTTAAATCATAATTTTCTTTTCTAAATATCTTAAATATCCATATAGGACCTACAAATATTTTTAATCTCATAGTTACAACACACTTTTCGGTTAATATATTATAACCTCATTTATTTCTTAAACTTTACATTAAACTCCAAATACATTATATCATAGTTTTATTTCCTTAAATAATTAATTCACTAAACCACCACCATAAATTTAGTAATTATTATTTGAACACTTTAACTTTTATAAATCACCAACTAGCCTCATTAATTTTCGGCTTTGTCTTAGAATTTCTTATAATTACTCTTTAACCCCAAAACTTTACATAATTTATATATTCACTTATAAACTATAGTTTTAATATTTAATTTCCTTAATAACCAGTGGACACTTATATTTCTACAAATTGTGAATTCGCCCCATATAAAATCTTTTTTATATTTAAACTCTTATAAATTTATATTCACCCCATAACCTTTATAAACTTAATATCTCATGTCATAAATCATTTTAACTTAAAGTTTTCGGATCAGTGGGGGTCAATATTTTGACCATAGTCTAATTTCACACTTAATACATTAATATACCCATAAACTTATATGTTTCTCGGTTTCCACCTTTTAAAATTTACATTTTAACCACATAACTTCTAAACTAGCCATCTAAAGACTTGTAGCTATTTTTAATATTCCCAAAATTTATAATATAAGCTATTACACTTATATATATCTCGAAAATCATCAAATGAAATACCTTGCTCTCGGTTTTAATATTCCTTTACCATATAGTTTTAAAAACTTGATTTAAACCTTATAATAAATACATATAAATGTATATAAGTCATATAACACTTCCAAAAATTATGCTAATGACTTAGAATGATTATAAACTCAAAATAGAGCAATTAATACTTAAATATTTCGGTTTGAATATATGTGTATCCTAATTAATTTTCGTGACACATTTTTATACCTTAAGGTAATAATCTTACCTTATGTGTTATAAATTATTTTATTGACATTATAGTCCATATATTTTCGGCCTTAATTTATCTAAAGGTTATACTAAATTTTTATATCAGAGTTTGAAGCTTAAATCAAACTTAAACTTAAATAACCTTAATTATATATACTTACTTCTTAATTCAAGACAATTCTTGTACTTGATTTCTCCTTGAATTCCAAGCTCTCCAAATGCTATTTTGATGAAGGTATTTTCGGCCTCCTTGTACACATGTTGGAGATCTATTTGTTAGACTTCTAACAAGAATTTATAAATAATATTTGGAGTAGTTTTATAAGAGTTTACCTTAGGAATTTTTCAAGGAATTTTTGGTAGACCTTGAGAGGATTGTAGATCTAGATTTCCTTCATGAAATGATGAAGAGAATATAGGTTTAGAAGCTCAAGAATTCGTCACTAATTATAGACACCATATGGAGGAAGATAAGGATCACCTCATCTTACCGAAATTTCCAGATTGTGCACTCTCTGCGGTTTTTGTCACCCAGAGCTGAAATGACCACGAAAATTAATGATCCTTATATGCCTGGAAAGCTAATTCAAAGAGGAACAACTTTTGTGTTGAGAAGTTTTTGAGATAACTTACTGAAAATTCATAATATCTCCCGAACTGAGACCTATTGAACAGATTTCTGCTGTGAACCACTTCGACTTCTTTTGTTCACCCAGAACTGAATACACCATGAAAATTAATGTTCTTTATATATGGAAAGATAATTCAAAGAGGAACAAGTTTGATGTTGGGAAGATTTCGAGATAACTTACTGAAAATTACAGAATCTCTCCCGAAGTCAGACCTCTTGAACAGATCTGCTACTTGACTCTTGCTTTGTTGAATTAGCTAGGAATTTTGACATAGAATGGAGTTAGAACTTAAACCTCCATTGTTGGAGCTTGAAGCTAGGAAGGAAGAAGAAGAAAAGAGAGCAAGGAAGCTTACCCAACCGGTGGTGTGAAGGGCAAAGAAGAATGAATGCTCACGTAGGAAAATAAGGTAAGAATTGATGGAATTTTCTTTTGATAATTTAATGTCAAATTTGACTAATCTTTTCCCTTGTTTATTCATTGTTTGGTTGGCTCAATGGATGCCCATGTTCCCAGCACATTTTCGGATGAGTGCTAAGGCATATTGGAGACTTTAATTGCTAGTTGAAGCTAGAAGACAAAGTAAGTTAATTATGTGTTTTTCTTTTGAATTTTCAAAGTAGTATACATGTCATTCCTTGTCTTCATTCTCTTCATAATTTCGGTAACATGGGCTGCTATATAACATCTGATTTTTGATGATTAAAACATTAGCACATGGCTAGGTTAGCTAGGTATTTTAGTTGAATTTTTATAAGACAATTTGAACTCCTTTTCATGCTTGAATTCGGACATAAGGGGCTGTACAAGGCAATTGTTGTTGTCTAATTTTGACTATGAATTATACTAGTTAGGTAAGGTATTCTTTTGACTAAATAATGAAGCAAATATTCCCTTCTTTACAGCTCCAAAATCGGTGGTCATTCATGCTATAACATGGCTGTTTGTTTGTATACTTGCAAGTTGCATAAAGTAGATGCAAGTTGTTATTTTGTGTATTATTTCATTACTTTTGCCAAAGCTAACTTTCTCCTTGTTTTTCCTTGCAGGTCATCGACAATGTAGGCTCCTCTTTACAGATTTATTTGTCATATTAATATATAATACATGCTAGATGAGTCATTATTTACCAAGACAATATTTTTTGCAAAAACTAGCCCATTTAGACATGAATTAACGCATGCATTAGGGACAAATTGGAATTAATTTTTCCTTTTATTTTTGTTACACTATATTGTACTAAGACCATACTAATATGTGTAGTAGGTTCCAGCATTTAATTGGTACATTTTTATTATGGTAAAAGATGAAACTTTTAAGGTAAAAATGCTGATTTTAGGTAGCTTTTTGTCTCAAAAATCGCCCCTATTTGTAGTATGAATTTAGTATTGCCATCAATTGATTTAGATGGTCATTTTATCTCCTTTTAATACTGTCAACTCGTGGCTCCTCAAAAATTTCAAGGTAATTGCGTAAAACGCATTTTCGTGACACCCGAAGGTGCGTTTTTGTGCTCTAAGGATATTTTGGGAAATAAATTGTCTTTATGAGTTCCAAGTGCTTATAAACACTTATTATGGTAAATAAATATATATTAAGATGTTACACTGAGTTATATGGGGTTACATCAACCCATGACATAATTTACGGGCCATCGGGGCACACCCGGGCAAAAAGGAGCGCTAAGAAATCCTCCTGTGGTTTTTGCTGAATTTTGAGAAACCACTTCGTGGGTTCTCTTTAGAATAATTAATAATGATGTTAGGAACTCTAGGAATTAATTTTATAGGAGTTCGTGCCACCTCGGCACTCCTCCGGACTTTTCGTGCTTTAAGGAGCGGCGTGAGCACTCCCGAGCATTTTGCGTATTTGACTGAATATAGCCTAGGGAATATGTTTATATATTCATATAATGAGTGTATGACCATTTGGTTTAAGTTTTAGAAGGTCATACAAGGTCATGCTCGATCACATGTTTCTAAGGCGTTTTAGCGTTTATGGAGAAACGACTATTTTTACGTAACGTTCTCATGCATGGGTTTGCATGCGTACGAGAAATGATTTATATTAGGATTATTGTCCATAAAATAATGGTTTAATAATATTAATTAGATTTGGGGTATTTCAATAAAACCGAGAAGTAAAGCCGTGTTTGGCACCGAAGATTGCCAAACAATGTGGAAATAAGTTATTATAACAACTGTTGGAATCGAAGAGTAATCGGTTAAGAAGAAATACGTGAGGTATGAACCTGAAGTGTAAAAACCAATAACGCTCAAGGAGCTCAGGGATATAAAAGAATGTCATATGCTATAGTCAGTCAAATAAATGGTAAACCATTGTATAAATGGTAGAGATACATGAGCAGAAGCTAAGGTTATAGTGGATGCCATGGAAACCAATGCTGTAAACAGATATGAACTGGGTGCGCAACAAGCGACCAATACATGTAAAGAATTCACACAATGTGAAGGAGTTGATGAATAAAGATGGTAGATAGACAGAGAAACAAGGAAACAATATTCATTCCTATTGCAATCTCACAAGATATTTACTGCCCAGGGGTTTACGCCTCTGCACTCTGTAGGATTGAATGTTTTGGTATTGCACTTGTGCGTTGATGATCGAGTGGGCTAGCTAGGAAGAGGGAGGATGACAATTATGGTAAAGTAGAAAGAAATGTACGAAGCCATAAGCCCCGAAGCATAGAAAATGCAAGGTCATAGTCCAGAAGCCACTGGTAATAGAGGAAGCACTACAATTAGGTAGTGGCTCAACCTCAACCAAAAATAAATCAGAGGAATCAAGTGAATAATCACTCAAGTACACAATAGTATGTACACTGATTCCAAAAGAGCTGGATAGAAAATCCGAAGCTCATTGAATTGGTGTACGGTAAGAGATACCACACTTGATTTGATAAACCTTATTCCCTAGATAAAAAGGGATAAAAAGGATAATGTATAACACGTTTAGAATAACGAGAAGGGCAAATAAACCCTAAGTTATCAGGGTCGCGCAGTAAAAGCTAGTGGGCCCAAATTCTAAGGTTTAATACACCTAGTGAATGAATGGATAGTTATCAATGCCTTGAAGCCTTTAAGGCTAGAACTGAACCCGGTTAAGAGTTAAACAAACTCCGATGGAAATTTTTGGTGCAGGGACTAAACCAGTAAGTTGGTTAAGACCCTTTGACCGGAATACATTGTATAATGGACCGCATGGAAGTTGAACACTACATGACGGCTTAATGCCTTTGACCTATGTCCAATGTTGACACATGGTAGGTTACGTGGGTGTAATCCCTTTTAAGGGGGGTAGAGCGAAAATCGTGAAGTGTATGTTTCACGTGATAAGGGTGTAAACTAATATGCGCATAGCGCAAAAGAATTTGTTTTGATGATGGGTACTTGTGTTACATAAACATTTGTACTCACTCATTGTGGAAATTATGAATATTTGTGAGATTTGAAGTGGAAAGGAGTAGAGAAACTCTAGGGGAATGAGAGCCCCGGTGGTATATGTCTATTCGAGATTAGACATAGTATTTGATTTGGTATTAGACACGGTATGGATGAGTATATTTCAGAAATTTGTTGAGAATAAATCGGTATGAAATCGATGTTGAATCTAGTGGAAATTGAGTCCCCTAGGTGAATTGGGTTGATTTGATTTGTGAACAATTTGAGGATAGAAAACTAATTGGCATTATGTGTTTGAATTTCTTAGGTAAAGTAGTTGCAACAAGTAAGCAACAATTTATGAGTAGGTGTGAAACTGACGTAGAACCTAGTAGGAATTGAATTACTAGGTGGTTGAGTGAATATAATTAAGGATGATTGATGGACCGAGTTCCATCGCTTGGAGATGTTGTGCTTTCACTAGTGGAAAAATGTTTTAAACCACGGTTATTTTGCTTATATACCACGGTTAGGAACCATGGTTTATGCTCCCGTCGCATATAGAAAATTGTCTATATACCACGGTTGATAACCGTGGTATAAAAATATACTATATACCACGGTTTGCTAAGACCGTCATTTAAGACCGTTTTTGGACGCGGTCCTCAACGATTTTAAACCACGGTTAAGGAGAGAACCGTGGTATAAAGTCCTTTTATATGACGGTTAAAGGTCAAAACCGTGGTTTATTATCTATAAAATCAACGAATAAACCACGGTTATACATATAACCGTGGTTTATAGTCTATGAAATTTTTTCAAAATCGTCGTATAGTAACCGTGGTTTATTATCTATAAAATCAACGAATAAACCACGGTTATAGTCTATGAAGAACGGAGGCGTAGGTCATGTACCTTGTTCGCCGGTTATGTTGCGAAAATTACAGTGAGAATGAGTGAGTGAGGACGAGTATGTTCCTTGTTCGCAAGTGTAAGCTGCAAAAATTACCGAAAAACAAGAGAATGAGTGATGAAGAGCATGTTCCTTGTTCGCGATTTAGGATTGCAAAAATTACCGTGAGCTAGTTGAAGAGAATGAAGAATAGTTGCAGAGCATGTAAGTCGGTTTAGGTTCCAAAATTATCGTGAGGTTGAAGAGAATGAAGAAAAGTTGCAGAGCTCGTCGGTTTGGGTTCTAAAATTACCGTGACATTGAAGAGAATGAAGAAGAAGTCGACATATATGAGAATAAAGAGAAAGCGCCGTGTCAAATTTCGGCCGAAAATTAAAATTCCCGCCTCGATTATATACCACGGTTGATAAAAAACCGTGGTTTAATATAGCAACATGCGCAATATAAATGCCGGTTGCCTAGGAACCGTGGTATATAGGTACCCTATATACGACGGAAATACCCCAAAGAATTATTACCTTAATTAATAAGGATTAAATTAAATCATGAGCAATAATTGCTGTAAATATTATCGTATAAAAATATAGTCCAAAATGGACATTAAACTATACACTAAATCTCTAATCAAAGAGGAAATATTAATTAAGGAGAAAACAACTTCCAATTTAATATTACATGTAACATATTAGTACATGTATTATATACTACTAATACCACTCAATAAAATCATATAAATATTTCATGTAGCCTAAACAATCATTTATACGATATATACTTACATATACACTTCCAAAAATAAAAATAAAAAAATAAGTCACCACCTAACACATAACTATAGTATTATATGTACAATTGTGACATAATATCAACTAATGGAAAAAAAAAACCAAAATTTCCCTCCAATCCTCTCCTTGGCCGGTTGTAATGTGCTGGAAAAAGGGAGCAAAAAAAAAAGAAATGTTAGAGAAATAAAGAAAAAAACAAAGCTATACTAGTGGATTAAATTAGTAATAAAGGACATAATAGTACACTAATGTCACTATTTTTCATCTTCCCCATGCTGCCCCATACTGTCTCGATTACAGCCAGAACTCCAAATGTCTTTTCTCAACTTGCTCAGTATGACAACAACTCAATACCTCACCTCCATCATCTTGATTTTCTCCAGCCTACCACTACGGTTGGACGCCTGAAACAAGTAGAAGTTGCTCCCTTCTATTTCTTTCTTCCTTTCGGTTCCCCAGGAATAATCCCGACAGGTCCCTACTCCCCACACCAGTAACTTCTTCTTTCCTTGTTCCATTTCGCTACTGCAATAAGGACAAGAAAGCAGAAAAAAATAATAACACAAGCTTCTGCTCCTCTCTTTCCCTTTTCTTTTCTCCTCCGATCGATGCTACCTACAGAGCATCCTTCTTTCTTTTCTTTCTTTCTTTCTCACTCAAGCAGCAGGCTACCTCCTTCCTCTCCTTATTTCACGCCTGTTTTCCCTACCTCTCACACCAGCAACTTCACTTCTTCTTCCTTGCTCAATCCCGGTACAACAGCAGCAGGGAACAAGAACAAAAAAAATCGGTAAGAACTACTCATTCACATTCTTCTTTTCTTCACGTTCTATCCTCCATCTTATCAGACTTTCTCCTTCATTCTTGCCAATGTAAGCAGCTCATTTCCTTCTGACAATACGGCAAAAATCACCACCAACAAATCCCTTCCACTTCGGTTGATTAAACACCAAGAGCAACAGCACCAAAGCAAGAAGGACCACGGTTGAAGACCACAAATCAGGCTGGAAATACTCGAGTTCTAGGAGACTTATCTAGATCTACAAAGGTGAGCAAACATACTCCAAACAACTGCCTCTTCCACCTCGGTTTACAGCAGCAACAGCATTCTGTTTCTTCTCCATAAGACAACAAACAAACTTCCAACCTTGAGCTCCCTTTCTCCTTCTGTAATCAGCAAGCAACAGCAACAAACAACCCAGCTTGAGATCCCATTCCTAGTTCATAACAACAACAAAGGGCAGTAAAGAAACCAAGGTAACATATCCCCATCACTCTTCTCTGTTTCAGTTTCCCCACAGCATAAAGACTACCATTCTTCTCATTAATTCCCCATGCTTTCAAGGCTAAATTCCAGCCCTTTTCTGGAGCTGAAAACTGACATTAACACACTACCATGGGAGGAGCACAAACAAGGAAAAAAAAAACAGCAGAGAAACCGTGAGTATTATGGCTGTTGTAAGCCCTTTCTTTCATCCAGTTTTCCCATGTAAATGATGGACTTATTCCCCTGTTGATAGGTGCCGAAACTTGCTGCAGAAAACCTTCAAAACTAACGTAAGAAAACAAGCAAGGGCATGGCTATGTGAGCTTCCTTCTTTCTACATGTTTCATGCGACGGGAATTTTTTTTACTGAAACGTTTCCCTTGTTTTAGTGGGCCGAGAGCCCACCTAAACCCCAACAAATATAAGGTATGAACCACTCCCTTAGTGCTTGGAATCACATGTAAAAATCTCCCTAAATAGCTAGTTAGAAGAGTAACTAATTCAACCTTCTTTCTTGTCTAATGGTGACCGAAAAGAGTCATTACTCACCCAAGAAAACCGTGAGCTGTGGAGTTTGGTTTCAAGAAGAAAATCAATATTGGAAGGTAAATACTTCATTAAGTGTCTTGTTAATGAATTAAGAGAACTTTAATATATAAAACAAATCTAATTAATGCTATGTGTATATATATTTAGCCGTGAAGTGTGGTGTGGCTGGTGAGAGATTAGTGGAATCTTCTTGGTGATTAAATTCAAGTAAGTACCCTTAAAGCTCTTAAAATCGTTTTTAAGCAAATCAGTTGGGAAAATAAAGGAGATCGATAGCATGTGTATATATGGGTGTAGTTTGAATCCTAAAAACGTGCAAATAATTATAGTGATATGTTTAGTTAGTGTATTTAAGTATAAATGACTTATTAAAATTATGTTTATAAATTAAATATGGAAGGAAAATGAATTTAATTGATGAGATGCTAAATTATGTAGAAGCCGTGAACTAGTATCTTAGTTGAGGGATATTTTGATGCCATTTAATAGCTAATAATGTGCTATGTTTAAGCCATGTATTTAGGAATTTTTATGTTGCTTATTTAAAGCTATAATTAAGGATTATTGAGTTTTTGGAGATGATTAAATAAATTATATGAATTCTGGTGCAAAATATAAGTTTAGTGAACAAATATCACTTAGGGAAATTTTAGATGAATATTAGTAATTTTTGGTGTTACTTGAATTAAGAATAGGTTTATAATGTGTATTAAATAAATAATATAAACTATAAGTATTTAAATAAACAAAAGAATTATTTATGGGGTCAAAACATAATTAAATAAACTATAAGGCTCCAAATAAAATTAAAAACCGAGAGAAACCATTTTAAGGATTTTAGAAACATATAATATGAATTTTCTGAAATTAAGGTGCTAAATGTAAAACTAGAGAAAATATTGGGGGATCTTCGTAAATAAAATACAAATTTGGTCAAGGGGATAATTTAGGTGGTCAACCTTGACCACATGAGTGGGTTGACCCAATTAGAGGATAAAAATAATCATTTGGGTATTTAAAGAAATAATAAGTTAAAATAATAATTGTAAAGAGAAATGGGGTATTTATGTAATTACAAAAAAAAAAGTGTTGGAAAGTGAATATTAGGACCCTAGGGGTTTGTTTGGAATATTAGAAGATTTTTTGGGATTAGTTAATGGATTTATTTAATCAAGGAGCATAACATATAGTTAAATATTAAAATATAACATTTTACAAACTCATGGGACAAAATTTGTACATAACTGAAAATCTAGAGAAGGGGTAGAATTTAGAACAACCTAGTGGTTGTTCGGAAATTTGGGAGAGCATTGGGTGATTTTTGGGATGAAATAAATCAATATGTATAATATAAAGTTTAGGAGTTAAATTGTAAGTTTATAACATAAAGGGGGTTAACTTTATAAATAATCAAATGAATGGGTAAATATTGGAATTTACCGAAAATATGTGGGCTCTGTGGGGATGATTAATATGTGGACGGAATATATTATAAGGTTGGGATGACATAATTTGACTTTATATTAAAGTATAAAAGAGTATATTATAAGGAGTTATTAAGGAATAAATATGTCTTATAGATATTTGCATAAATAAAGGGTTTAAGTTGGAAATGTTGAAAGTATAATGTATAATTAGTAACTATATGATATGAGGAATTTAAAAATGAGTGAGATACTTTGTATCGTATTATGATAAGTGTTGATGAGGAATTTATAAATAGAAGTCACAAATAATTAATGTGAACTTCAAATAAATGGGGGATAAATTCATTGTGGGAAAGGAACTCTATAATTCGTATTATATGATTTTACTATGTGAAATGAGGGTATAATATGGTTAACAAATCAGATGAGGGGATTATACTATTACACGTAAAAACGAGAATATGACGACAACTACGTTACGACAGATACAAGGGCACAACATTTTACATGCGCGTAAAAGGGTGCGTAAACAATAACGCATAACAAAAACCTAATACATGCATGCACGAGGGTATATATAAATGTCCACGCATGTTCGTGAATATAACTACATAAGCCATTTGTTATAACGAAACGTTTTAATGTCATGCATGCGCGCACGCAACATTATTTCCCGCGTGCATGCAACCCGACAATAAGTAAGCAAATGGTGAACGTAACTTCCATGAAATAGGTATTAACTTCGTAGCAGCAATTATATACTCGTGAACAATAACGAGTAACTAAATCTAAATTCCTAGAATTAACGAACACTAAGTTGAACGAGAAAACAACTAAGGGGTTAGCTACAGGATGGAAGTAGAGTTAGGTCTAGGATGATTAAGTAAGTTCGGAATTGTCGACACTAATATTAGAACAATGGATGTTCCAGAGGAACGGGTGGGTAGATACGAGTTTCACGAGCGCTTGGGGATACGCGAGGACTGTCACGCTAGCGTTTCGACGGTGTACGGTATGTGGACGGTGCAGTCTGAATTGACCTGAGAAAGGGTTCAGACATTATTGTGTGTTAAGAATGTTGTGTGCATGCCTATGTGTAAGTTTGTGTGAATTAAGAATGTATACATGTTTGTTTAGCTCGCATTGTCATTATTATGCGCGAACGTCCATTCGGACTAATACTACGTCGACTATAGATCGACTTATATAAACATACATATGTGAGCAAGGAATGAGGCTGTTATTGACAACATAACATGTATAGTATTATAATTACGTGTATTAACCTAAGTAAAACACTTGGTACGAGACATGACAATGTCGGTCTCTAGAGCTTGGATCTCGAACATGAATGTAACTTAGACCATTTCTAGGTAAGTGCGTAAGACCCCGAGGGCTGCCATGATAAATATGAAACCCTCCATAACCTAAGACTATACTTGAGGTAATTGATTAACAACTTAATCACATGGTGGAGATTTGGTGTGTGAGGGAAACCAGTGTAGTCTTGGGCTAGCTGGTTGCGCATGGTGATCACAATAGAGTGGATGACTGGTACAGGTCTACTCGTAAAGTATTCCATTCGATCGCATAGATCATTGGACGGAGTCCCCACGTAAAGGGGATGGCTACGGCCATTGGTGTCCCGCCATATAATAGGTGACATAAGGAGGATACGGGTTCCCACGTTACGGGAATGGTTACTACCGTTGGTGTCCCGCCATATAATAGGTGACAACAAGAGAATGTGTGGAGGACAAGTCGTCTATTAACAAGACGTCTGTCATGGGATATTGGTAATCGAGGGTACTAACAAACAAGTGAACTTAATCGGTATTACGAGGCTTAATTCATCCTCATACGTGTGAATAATAACTAAACGGGCCTCAGAGGCCAAATGACAAACGCCTTTCGTGTTTAATGACTTTCACGCTGTGTTGTGGTTGTTCATTGATTGTATTACATTGTGTGATGATTATTTGTGGATTGAAGTGGACTTAATGATTGAATACTCGATGTTTACGCATGTTTCTTTACAGCATTTATTATAACTATAAACCGGACAAAGCATGAAATGAATCTAATATTAAGATGGCTAATAAACGACTTAAGTGACCGATAGGGTCCACCTAGCATACTCAGCGTTTATCGCTGAGCCTCCACGGCATGCTGTCAGGTGGATGATCGAGCAAGGAAGCCGGAGAGCGGGACATCTGGGTAGACGACGACCTTACGTTTATTGCATATTTAGGATCAGCTGTAGTAGGTATGTTGTAATCACGGGAAGTATTTTAGTAGCTCACGGATTGTATACATCTGTTGTATTTAAGTTAGTGTAGTAGCATCTCGTTCATCACTGCGGTTTAGTATTGTTGTTATTGTTTTTATTTGGTTTACTTCCTTACTCGCATTGGCGAGTAATGGCATGTGACACCCATGTGAGGATTAGTACCGATTAGACTTCCGCTGTGAGACGCCTTTAATTATGTTACGTGAGAGATTAATTACGAGTTTAATGAGTGGGGTGTTACAAAAGTGGTATCAGAGCGGAGTACCGCTCTGATGACGAGATGTTAGGATTAAGACAGTGAGCTTAGGACTTGGGAAATACGAGAAACGTTTGTGAGGTACGAACCGACTTATCTTAATGAGATCACATCCTCATAACGCAAACTGCGTGACTTACAAGCCCTAGGGCAAATCTACAACCACTATCGATATACGGTAAATTACTGGGTAACTATACTATATCCTATACTTCAGATGTCGGGAAGATCTAGAGGCCGAGGAGCGGGCCAAGGGGCCGGCGAGGGCCCCGCGAATCCGGGCCTCGCCGAGACGGTCGCTGCTGTCCTTACTCATCTTGGAGCACACGTAGGAGGAGGACCAGCCCACCCACTACCACCCCGAGAGATGAACTGGCTGAAGGCCGTCTCAGAGACCCGACCACCCACATATTCAGGGGAGCCGGACCCCGTAGCCTTAGAGCGTTTTATCGTTGAGCACGAGAAGGCCTTCGAGGCTTTACGAGTGCCTGCTGAGCATAGAATCGCGATTGCTGCTTTCCATCTGAAGGATGCAGCTAGCACCTGGTGGAGGTTGGTCAAGGACCATCATCTAGCTACGCCCGACTTTACATGGGCAGCATTTGTGGAGTTGTTAAGGGGAAAGTACTATCCGGCGCACTTGAAGCAGAAGAAGCGCCAAGAGTTCGAGACCTTGTCACAGGGGAGTCTGACCGTGGATGAGTACTATGCTAGATTCATCGGTCTCCTGGACTTCATCCCTGGAGTAGATTACTCAGAGACAGTCAAGGTCGAGAAGTTCCGTGGAGGACTACTTTTCCGTATCCAGGCCGCCATGGGTGCTACTCTCTACACCACGGTGCAGGTATACGAGTAAACCCTTTTCTAATACCCTCATTATTTAACTTACCTTAAGATACTTGAAGCCTTACCAATGAAATGTAGGAGTGTTACGAAGCTGCTTCAAGGACGGAGCTGATGCTCCAGACTCGAGACGAGGTCCTCGAGCAGAAGAAGAGGAAGAATTTTGAGGGGGAATCCAAGGAAGCAGAAGCATCTCGTGACGAGAGCTCGAAGAAAGAAAAGTAAGAACTTACCCAGCTTTAGCCTTGCCATCTGAATATTTTAATATGACGACTACCAATTCCAAATCCATTATAGGAAATTCTTCAGTAAGAAGAAGGGGCAGACGAGCCACCAGGGATCGAAGGGGAAAGAGCCCGTCCCACGGTTGGCCGGCCCAGCAAAAGAGGCGCAGCCTTCGAGTTCCATGCCATCTAAGGGTAAGGATACTCTCCTCTTGAATCAAATCCTAATCTAAACCTTCTACCTTCCCATTTATTAACCTTATTGAGTACCATAACAGGCACGGGAAAACCCAAGCGATATTTCTTCTGTCAGCGTTGTCGCAAGAACCACCCAGGTCTAGACTGTGGTGGCCGGACAGTGACTTGCCGCTACTGCCGCAAGGAGGGACACCGAGCTTACGAGTGCTACTCCAACCCGGAGAGCAAATTCTACCGCCCACCTAGGGGCAATCAGAGTGCACCACCTGCTGGACCAGAGGCACCATGAGGTGGCCGGACATCCACAAATACTAGAACCTATAAGAGGAAAGAAGTTGAGGAAAACATTTCATTATTTTGCTATCATACTTTAGCCTCAAATAGAGGAGTGAATTATGTTGTAAGTGTGGGAAGTTGTAATGATTACTCACTCATCTTTTGCGCGCGATGTCAGATCTAATTATGTGTACACAACACTAGTAGACCAGAGACCTTAATGAGCTTTTATATGTATATGTATGAACAAGTCCCAAACGTTTACACTACTATGAAGCATACACGCGATGGAATTAACAGATAGCCTAATTTAGATGGCCGAGAAATAGAATCGCTAGGTAGACTGTCTGAACCGTAATGAATACATTTTTTTTAACACCTACACTACTACCCTTTCAAAACAGAAATTACCTAGCCAACACACAACGATGAAAGAGTCAATGAGACCAACAGCTACGAAACCTATATTTCAACCTGCATGGCGCACTTGCCACAACAAGCGCTATGACATCCATATACTAAAATTTTTACCTACCTTGCGCACTTGCCCCAGCAAGTGCTACAATTACCACCAATCTCGAATAACCAGGTAGATCAGAGGGTATGACACCATGACTACCGGTAACCATCGATTTTCATACAAATTTACTTACAAACCCTTAGTATTGAAGGCCAGTAAACCTCAGAAAAACCCGAAGAATCCAAACATTGCAACTACAGGAAATACGTAACCGTTGAACCTACACCGGGCTGAATACTAGTGAGTTTCCAACTACGACCTAGGAGTCAAATACCATAAATATATACCGGGATTGAATGCCAATCATTACTAGTGAGGAATGTTAGTCTTAGGACAAGCATAACCTCATGTAAGAATTCTATAATCCTTCGTAGATGCACCACCGTCATTGAGAATGGTTGAGAAACAAAGAGCCGAACGACTTAAGCTGTAACACAATCTACAATATATTCAGTTGAACTAATGAGGGAGCAATATAATTATCCAAATATGACAACTCACCCCCACGTTATATTGGAAATTGTAATTGGAATATGATCACGAATGATCGGATCGATGTTATGCCCGCAGCGGCACATGCCAATGCACAATAAGCACCTGGAATAACGAGAACATGTATAGTCCTCAGTAGAACCAAGAATGAAAACCAATAATGTTGCTAACCTCAAAGAGGAGAGAAAAGGCGAGAAGCCCCAAGTAATAATTTACTAAGGCATCGGAAGACACGATGACCAACATCAGGCTACAAGCAAGGACGTCCGTTAAGGAAAGAGATTGACAATAGAAAACTTCACTAACCGTGTGACGGACACTATGAGTGTACAAAAATGAAACATGGGACGACCGCACGCCGATAGGAGCATGTGGGCCTGTCAGGCTTAATTATAAGCTAGTCGGGTAAGTAGTAATGTATCAGTAGGGTACCCCATGCAGGTAGACGAGTAGTGTAAGAAACATGAGAAGTCAACTCCTTACCAAGGTCAGAGAAGCTAGTCCAGACCAGTACAACGAGTTACCTCGAATAATGGACGAGAAGAACCTCAGTTAAACCAACCTGATTAGAGCAACCAAGAACTGTGAATGCAATACGACCGAGTCGTAACTCCACAGGGGAGTGGTTAATATAGAATGAAGCCAAAGGAAAACCTCCCGAATACAAGAAAGCCAAAAGTTATGCTGTTGACGGAAGCGTGGAAACCCATTAAATGGGCGAGCAATATGTTAAATCCTGATAAGGATCAAGCAAATCCTAGCCATTCAAAAAGGAACCTACCGAATAATGTGAATGTAAACATATAGTTATACACTAAATAAAGGCCGAGCTAGTATACTAGCGGATGCCTTGAGTTGGAAGCAAACGTCATGATAACCAACAACCGTTGAATCGACTAGGACATGGTGCGCGCGGAAGCGACCATCCTAAACAGCCATTAGTAATGGATACTTTGACAAAAACAAATGAGCAAAGCCTGCACAGAACACAAAGACGTGGAATTAAAATTCAAGGTGGACTATACAACGGATAAGACCATTTAGGAAGACACTCCAAGGATATACGACATACGACGCTATACACTCACACTGAGACACACAAATGTACGAGTACACTTCTGGAGAATCAACAATGGGAAAGATTATATAGAATACATTTGGGGACTAATGACTCAATTTCCAAAAAGCATACCATACCGAATGCTAAAGATGCAGAACCCAAACACGAGCCACAACAGATGGATTCCCCTGGCAGAAAGCAGGGCGAACCATACAAACGTTGTTGCTAGCCCGACATATGGGAATATACCATGTACATCAATAAGGAACATGTAGCAAGGACTACAATAAATGTATCACTCCGGAACAAAACCACCTGAAGACACGGATGACAAGCATTATCTTCGTGGACACAAAGGCTTGTACGTCTCAGTATTACAGAGACAAGTGTGAAGAGCACTAAGTACTAACTATAGCCAATGGTATACTTCGCCTCAACTAGAAACCAATGAGTGAGGATAATAACCATTCAAATATATTACGCGCTAGTAATCCAGAACACCTGGATACGATGTAGACCTAATCGGGTGCACGTACAATGAACGATACCACACCGATTGAGATCCTCTGTTTCCAAACCAAGAAAAGACCGTGAATGAAACCGTCATCTTGGAACGAGGTCAACAATAAATTGCTATTAATAAACCATCTATGAAATATCCTTAGGAAAAAAAGGGCAAACAAAGCCCTATGTACGCGGGTCTACACCTCATTATGAAGCGAGTGGGCCCATTAGCTCACAGGTTAAAATTACCTGCTGAGTTAGGGAGAGTGCACGGCGTATTCCACATATCTCAGCCGAAGCAGTGCGTGCCTCACCCTTTCATATTTTCTCTTAGAGCCGAGTGATTAAAGATCGACCCCTCTCAGATAAGAGATGACCCCAATCCTCAGCCTTGCATATTTTCTCTTAGAGCCGAGTGATTAAAGATCGACCCCTCTCAGATAAGAGATGACTCCACTCCTCATCCTCGATACGAGAATGAGAGAGATCAAGTATCCAGCGCTCTTCTCTTAGCGACTATTTGATACTTTGGGGGTCACGGGGCGTAACCCTTTTTAAGGGGGGTAGAGCCCTTGACATATGTGTTGTTTTGTGGTGTGTTTGTGCCTTAAGCACTTGTGTGTGGATTGTTGTGTATATGTGCTTTAAAGCACTTGTGGTGTATTTTGACTATGTGTATGCGCGTTAAGCTCTTGAGATGTGTACTATGTTATGTTTGTGCCTAGAGCACTTGAACAATTACGTACTGATGTCCTTTGGGACTTGTGTTGGTGGGATTGGAACACTAGTGGTTGAATGGAAGGGACTACACTTTAGGAAAGTGTTGAGACTCTAGAACTGATAGGTTGAATGGATTGGTACCATGAGGTTCATTGAGTAGTTAGGTACATACTGGATTTAGAAGACTTCGGGACGAAGTCTTTTTAAGGGGGGTAGACTGAAATACCCCAAAGAATTATTACCTTAATTAATAAGGATTAAATTAAATCATGAGCAATAATTGCTGTAAATATTATCGTATAAAAATATAGTCCAAAATGGACATTAAACTATACACTAAATCTCTAATCAAAGAGGAAATATTAATTAAGGAGAAAACAACTTCCAATTTAATATTACATGTAACATATTAGTACATGTATTATATACTACTAATACCACTCAATAAAATCGTATAAATATTTCATGTAGCCTAAACAATCATTTATACGATATATACTTACATATACACTTCCAAAAATAAAAATAAAAATAAAAAAGTCACCACCTAACACATAACTATAGTATTATGTACAATTGTGACATAATATCAACTAATGGAAAAAAAAACCAAAATTTCCCTCCAATCCTCTCCTTGGCCGGTTGTAATGTGCTGGAAAAAGGGAGCAAAAAAAAAAGAAATGTTAGAGAAATAAAGAAAAAAACAAAGCTATACTAGTGGATTAAATTAGTAATAAAGGACATAATAGTACACAAATGTCACTATTTTTCATCTTCCCCATGCTGCCCCATACTGTCTCGATTACAGCCAGAACTCCAAATGTCTTTTCTCAACTTGCTCAGTATGACAACAACTCAATACCTCACCTCCATCATCTTGATTTTCTCCAGCCTACCACTACGGTTGGACGCCTGAAACAAGTAGAAGTTGCTCCCTTCTATTTCTTTCTTCCTTTCGGTTCCCCAGGAATAATCCCGACAGGTCCCTACTCCCCACACCAGTAACTTCTTCTTTCCTTGTTCCATTTCGCTACTGCAATAAGGACAAGAAAGCAGAAAAAAATAATAATAACACAAGCTTCTGCTCCTCTCTTTCCCTTTTCTTTTCTCCTCCGATCGATGCTACCTACAGAGCATCCTTCTTTCTTTTCTGTCTTTCTTTCTCACTCAAGCAGCAGGCTACCTCCTTCCTCTCCTTATTTCACGCCTGTTTTCCCTACCTCTCACACCAGCAACTTCACTTCTTCTTCCTTGCTCAATCCCGGTACAACAGCAGCAGGGAACAAGAACAAAAAAAAATCGGTAAGAACTACTCATTCACATTCTTCTTTTCTTCACGTTCTATCCGCCATCTTATCAGACTTTCTCCTTCATTCTTGCCAATGTAAGCAGCTCATTTCCTTCTGACAATACGGCAAAAATCACCACCAACAAATCCCTTCCACTTCGGTTGATTAAACACCAAGAGCAACAGCACCAAAGCAAGAAGGACCACGGTTGAAGACCACAAATCAGGCTGGAAATACTCGAGTTCTAGGAGACTTATCTAGATCTACAAAGGTGAGCAAACATACTCCAAACAACTGCCTCTTCCACCTCGGTTTACAGCAGCAACAGCATTCTGTCTCTTCTCCATAAGACAACAAACAAACTTCCAACCTTGAGCTCCCTTTCTCCTTCTGTAATCAGCAAGCAACAGCAACAAACAACCCAGCTTGAGATCCCATTCCTAGTTCATAACAACAACAAAGGGCAGTAAAGAAACCAAGGTAACATATCCCCATCACTCTTCTCTGTTTCAGTTTCCCCACAGCATAAAGACTACCATTCTTCTCATTAATTCCCCATGCTTTCAAGGCTAAATTCCAGCCCTTTTCTGGAGCTGAAAACTGACATTAACACACTACCATGGGAGGAGCACAAACAAGGAAAAAAAAACAGCAGAGAAACCGTGAGTATTATGGATGTTGTAAGCCCTTTCTTTCATCCAGTTTTCCCATGTTAATGATGGACTTATTCCCCTGTTGATAGGTGCCGAAACTTGCTGCAGAAAACCTTCAAAACTAACGTAAGAAAACAAGCAAGGGCATGGCTATGTGAGCTTCCTTCTTTCTACATGTTTCATGCGACGGGAATTTCTTTTTACTGAAACGTTTCCCTTGTTTTAGTGGGCCGAGAGCCCACCTAAACCCCAACAAATATAAGGTATGAACCACTCCCTTAGTGCTTGGAATCACATGTAAAAATCTCCCTAAATAGCTAGTTAGAAGAGTAACTAATTCAACCTTCTTTCTTGTCTAATGGTGACCGAAAAGAGTCATTACTCACCCAAGAAAACCGTGAGCTGTGGAGTTTGGTTTCAAGAAGAAAATCAATATTGGAAGGTAAATACTTCATTAAGTGTCTTGTTAATGAATTAAGAGAACTTTAATATATAAAACAAATCTAATTAATGCTATGTGTATATATATTTAGCCGTGAAGTGTGGTGTGGCTGGTGAGAGATTAGTGGAATCTTCTTGGTGATTAAATTCAAGTAAGTACCCTTAAAGCTCTTAAAATCGTTTTTAAGCAAATCAGTTGGGAAAATAAAGGAGATCGATAGCATGTGTATATATGGGTGTAGTTTGAATCCTAAAAACGTGCAAATAATTATAGTGATATGTTTAGTTAGTGTATTTAAGTATAAATGACTTATTAAAATTATGTTTATAAATTAAATATGGAAGGAAAATGAATTTAATTGATGAGATGCTAAATTATGTAGAAGCCGTGAACTAGTATCTTAGTTGAGGGATATTTTGATGCCATTTAATAGCTAATAATGTGCTATGTTTAAGCCATGTATTTAGGAATTTTTATGTTGCTTATTTAAAGCTATAATTAAGGATTATTGAGTTTTTGGAGATGATTAAATAAATTATATGAATTCTGGTGCAAAATATAAGTTTAGTGAACAAATATCACTTAGGGAAATTTTAGATGAATATTAGTAATTTTTGGTGTTACTTGAATTAAGAATAGGTTTATAATGTGTATTAAATAAATTATAAACTTTATAAGTATTTAAATAAACAAAAGAATTATTTATGGGGTCAAAACATAATTAAATAAACTATAAGGCTCCAAATAAAATTAAAAACCGAGAGAAACCATTTTAAGGATTTTAGAAACATATAATATGAATTTTCTGAAATTAAGGTGCTAAATGTAAAACTAGAGAAAATATTGGGGGATCTTCGTAAATAAAATACAAATTTGGTCAAGGGGATAATTTAGGTGGTCAACCTTGACCACATGAGTGGGTTGACCCAATTAGAGGATAAAAATAATCATTTGGGTATTTAAAGAAATAATAAGTTAAAATAATAATTGTAAAGAGAAATGGGGTATTTATGTAATTACAAAAAAAATAAGTGTTGGAAAGTGAATATTAGGACCCTAGGGGTTTGTTTGGAATATTAGAAGATTTTTTGGGATTAGTTAATGGATTTATTTAATCAAGGAGCATAACATATAGTTAAATATTAAAATATAACATTTTACAAACTCATGGGACAAAATTTGTACATAACTGAAAATCTAGAGGAGGGGTAGAATTTAGAACAACCTAGTGGTTGTTCGGAAATTTGGGAGAGCATTGGGTGATTTTTGGGATGAAATAAATCAATATGTATAATATAAAGTTTAGGAGTTAAATTGTAAGTTTATAACATAAAGGGGGTTAACTTTATAAATAATCAAATGAATGGGTAAATATTGGAATTTACCGAAAATATGTGGGCTCTGTGGGGATGATTAATATGTGGACGGAATATATTATAAGGTTGGGATGACATAATTTGACTTTATATTAAAGTATAAAAGAGTATATTATAAGGGAGTTATTAAGGAATAAATATGTCTTATAGATATTTGCATAAATAAAGGGTTTAAGTTGGAAATGTTGAAAGTATAATGTATAATTAGTAACTATATGATATGAGGAATTTAAAAATGAGTGAGATACTTTGTATCGTATTATGATAAGTGTTGATGAGGAATTTATAAATAGAAGTCACAAATAATTAATGTGAACTTCAAATAAATGGGGGATAAATTCATTGTGGGAAAGGAACTCTATAATTCGTATCATATGATTTTACTATGTGAAATGAGGGTATAATATGGTTAACAAATCAGATGAGGGGATTATACTATTACACGTAAAAACGAGAATATGACGACAACTACGTTACGACAGATACAAGGGCACAACATTTTACATGCGCGTAAAAGGGTGCGTAAACAATAACGCATAACAAAAACCTAAATACATGCATGCACGAGGGTATATATAAATGTCCACGCATGTTCGTGAATATAACTACATAAGCCATTTGTTACAACGAAACGTTTTAATGTCATGCATGCGCGCACACAACATTATTTCCCGCGTGCATGCAACCCGACAATAAGTAAGCAAATGGTGAACGTAACTTCCATGAAATAGGTATTAACTTCGTAGCAGCAATTATATACTCGTGAACAATAACGAGTAACTAAATCTAAATTCCTAGAATTAACGAACACTAAGTTGAACGAGAAAACAACTAAGGGGTTAGCTACAGGATGGAAGTAGAGTTAGGTCTAGGATGATTAAGTAAGTTCGGAATTGTCGACACTAAAATTAGAACAATGGATGTTCCAGAGGAACGGGTGGGTAGATACGAGTTTCACGAGCGCTTGGGGATACGCGAGGACTGTCACGCTAGCGTTTCGACGGTGTACGGTATGTGGACGGTGCAGTCTGAATTGACCTGAGAAAGGGTTCAGACATTATTGTGTGTTTAAGAATGTTGTGTGCATGCCTATGTGTAAGTTTGTGTGAATTAAGAATGTATACATGTTTGTTTAGCTCGCATTGTCATTATTATGCGCGAACGTCCATTCGGACTAATACTACGTCGACTATAGATCGACTTATATAAACATACATATGTGAGCAAGGAATGAGGCTGTTATTGACAACATAACATGTATAGTATTATAATTACGTGTATTAACCTAAGTAAAACACTTGGGTACGAGACATGACAATGTCGGTCTCTAGAGCTTGGATCTCGAACATGAATGTAACTTAGACCATTTCTAGGTAAGTGCGTAAGACCCCGAGGGCTGCCATGTTAAATATGAAACTCTCCATAACCTAAGACTATACTTGAGATAATTGATCAACAACTTAATCACATGGTGGAGATTTGGTGTGTGAGGGAAACCAGTGTAGTCTTGGGCTAGCTGGTTGCGCATGGTGATCACAATAGAGTGGATGACTGGTACAGGTCTACTCGTAAAGTATTCCATTTGATCGTATAGATCATTGGACGGAGTCCCCACGTAAAGGGGATGGCTACGGCCATTGGTGTCCCGCCATATAATAGGTGACATAAGGAGGATACGGGTTCCCACGTTACGGGAATGGTTACTACCGTTGGTGTCCCGCCATATAATAGGTGACAACAAGAGAATGTGGAGGACAAGTCGTCTATTAACAAGACGTCTGTCATGGGATATTGGTAATCGAGGTACTAACAAACAAGTGAACTTAATTGGTATTACGAGGCTTAATCCATCCTCATACGTGTGAATGATAACTAAACGGGCCTCAGAGGCCAAATGACAAACGCCTTTCGTGTTTAATGACTTTCACGCTGTGTTGTGGTTGTTCATTGATTGTACTACATTGTGTGATGATTATTTGTGGATTGAAGTGGACTTAATGATTGAATACTCGATGTTTACGCATGTTTCTTTACAGCATTTATTATAACTATAAACCGGACAAAGCATGAAATGAATCTAATATTAAGATGGCTAAAAACGACTTAAGTGACCGATAGGGTCCACCTAGCATACTCAGCGTTTATCGCTGAGCCTCCACGGCATGCTGTCAGGTGGACGATCGAGCAAGGAAGCCGGAGAGCGGGACATCTGGTAGACGACGACCTTACGTTTATTGCATATTTAGGATCAGCTGTAGTAGGTATGTTGTAATCACGGGAAGTATTTTAGTAGCTCACGGATTGTATACATCTGTTGTATTTAAGTTAGTGTAGTAGCATCTCGTTCATCACTGCGGTTTAGTATTGTTGTTATTGTTTTTATTTGGTTTACTTCCTTACTCGCATTGGCGAGTAATGGCATGTGACACCCATGTGAGGATTAGTACCGATTAGACTTCCGCTGTGAGACGCCTTTAATTATGTTACGTGAGAGATTAATTAATAGTTTAATGAGTGGGGTGTTACAACGACGGTTCTTGAAGAACCGTGGTATATTCACTCCGGCATGTACTATATACCACGGTTCCCCTGCAAACCGTGGTATATAACTATCCTATATACGACGGTTCCGGAAAACCGTGGTATATGCGCTCTGGTATGCACCTTAAACGACGGTTTCTTTAAAACGTGGTTTATAAACTTTAAACCACGGTTTTCCATTTAACCGTTTTAAGCGCCGTCATTAAAACATTTTTTCTACTAGTGTTTGCTTTCAAGACTAGAATGCCTAAAAGAAAAAATGGTAAATGATTGAAATACCTGATTGTTTGAAACGGAAGTGCGAAGTCGAACATGATTTACTAGTGATCAAGGGAGATGAAACACAAATTGGGGCGGAGAGATAGTTCATCACTGATGCTGATCACATCGGGCTTGAATGATTCTTGAGGCTCCCTGTAAGTGGTCATAAGTAATCCAGCTAGGATAAATGTAGTGAGCATGGATTGGGTTTAGTGTGGGATTGTACTGTTATGTATGCTTCTGTTGTACGGGCATGTACACACGGTAAATTGCACTATGATAATTATTTGGTGTTGCACCGGTATATGCATGGTTGACAATTGTTTTGTGTTGCCCTGGTATGTGCACGGGGTAAATTATTTTGTGACGTACTGATGTGTACGCACGTTGCATGGTACCAGTATGTACACACTGGCTGGACCGACTTTGAGCCTGTAGGGTTATAGAGATAATGACCTCGGCACACGATATGTCTAAATGACTAACGATATTAGACTCACCAACTTTGTGGGCAAAGTTCTTTAAGGGGGTAGGTTGAAATACCCCGAACTTAATTAGGGTGATTAAATTACTCTAATATGATATTGAGGGCCTATTAGTGCCTATGAATTTTGGTAAAAAGAATAAATCCAAAAGAAACAAGAAAAACGTTTAGAAAGCGAAAAACGCTAAATTGAGCATTAAGTGACCCTAAGAAGAATACGACCTCGAAAAGAGTATTAAATGGATTATAAAGGCTTAATAGGGCCTAAATAATATACGGGAACAATTCCTGAAGAGAACGGATCCAATTAATGTATTAAAAATGCTAATAAAGCTTTAGCGCACGTTTTTCGAGAAAACCCAAAAACTTGACTTTAATTGGTCAAACGAACCTGTAAAATTGTAGTTCATCAAATAAATATAAATAAACATTAATGGGAGTATAATGACCATTAAAATTAAAGAAACAAGAAAATTCCGGAAAACGGACCCGGTTAGTGAATAGTGCTAAACCGGGTAAATAAACGAGCGTTTTCTGTAGAAAATGAAAAACACTCCCAGCTTAGGTATTGTATGGGGCCAGTTTTATTAAGAGAGCATCCCCCTTACACACACACAAAGTAAATAAAGAAAGAAAGAAAGGAAGGAAAAAAGTACAAAAAGCAAAAAAATACCTCTCTCCTCCCATTTCCCTCTTCTCTCTCTTCTTTCTTTCTTCCCCACCGTCACCTTCCTCCTCCCCTCTGCACTTGCTGGCGATTTTATTCCCTTCCGTGGCAGCTCACCTTCTCAAGCTTCCCCAAGCTTTATTAAAGCTCCAATCACAAAAATAATTACATATTCTTCATCTCCTCACCATTCTCTATCATTCTCTATTTCAAAATCCAAAAAGGAAGAACGTGATATCAATGGGTTTTCCCCATTTTAAGAGAAAATGGAACCATCTTGTAGCTTGGAGTCCCATCTTTCCATTAAGGTAAAGATTTCATTGAAAAACTCATTTTGTTCTCCCTCCTTTTGGGACCGATTTTTCACCCATGTAATTTCTTGTTTTTCTTCATCTTTTGAGCTTCAATTCAACCCTCCAATGGTGGTGGAATTTCCCTTTTGATTCAAGAGTGAGAACGCCTCTTAAAAGGCTCAAAGAGGTAAACCCTATCTTTGTGTTTTAAGCCTTTAATTGAATTAGAGTTTCCTAAGGGTTCAGAGGATTAATTGAATGCATCTTTGTGTTCCTTGGGTGTTGGGATGGAGTTTTGCAACTCCATTCCCACTTGACCGAATTGGAGGAGAGGAGGAGCAAGAGGAAAATTAAAAGAGAAGTTGTGAAATTAAGGTAAGAAATCTACCTTGGAACTTGTTTTATTTGCCTTAGGAGTTGGGATGGGTAATTAAAATAATGAACCCAAATTATGAATTGAAATCTATGTGGGAGAATGTGTATACTTGATTTTAGAGATAATTGTGAGCTTGTGTTGATTTAAGGGCCTAAGTACCAATGCATTTGAATTTGGAGCTATATTGTTGTTTAGCGAATTTTGAGTTGAGTTTGGGTGCTGGTAGGACCCTTTGAGGGTGTGGCTAGATTAGGATTGAAAATGGTAAAAATTGATGAATGAGGAGATGTTAGGTTTATGGTGAAGCTATGGCGAAATTTCGGTAGAAAGTAAGTGTTTCAAGGTGGTTTAGTGAAATGGGAGAACCTTGGTGTTTGTAGTGGTGAGTAGAGTGGATTAATAGCCTCAAAATGGTATTTGGAGAACTAGGGAGAGGAGTGTAAAAATCTATAGCAAATGACTTGTATGGATTGGTATAACCTCTAGAAATGAGTTAGTGTGCAAGACTTAGGAAATGAGAGTTGGACTTGGGTTTTAGAATGGTAAATGTATAGGAATGAACGGGAATGGTCATTAGGTGATTTGGTAAGGTTGGTAAGAGGTGTTAGACTACCAAAAGGAATTTAGAAATGCACAAGTGTGCAAAATACAAATGTGAGAATGAAAGTTTGTTGAATTTGAGCAAGAATTGGGTGGTGGATTAAACCAAAGATTTGGAGTGGTTTAAGGAGTGTTTTGAGGTGTTTAATTATGTAGAAAACTTGTGGAAAGTTTATGGAATGATTGATTATAGCTTGATTTGGGGTTGAAAAATGACCTTAATAGCAGTTTTTAGCAGGGTCTGCGACTTAGGATATGTACCAAGTCCCAGACCGCATCAAAAAACATGCTGAAAGTGAAAACAGGGGGGTGATCCAGGACTATAGTCCAGGACCAAGTCCCGGACCAGGAAAGAAAATGAGCCGAGAGTACGTTAATGCATTGGTCTGGGACTAGGGACCCGGACCATGTCCCGGACCATGCCTGAAATGCACCCGTATGTGTTCTTAAGGGGCTAAAAGGTGGGGGATTGAATGGTATTGGGTTTAGGAGTTGTTTGGTGACCTTTAAAGGTCCTAAGAAGTGTAAACAAGTTTGAGGAGTGATTGAAAAAGTTGTGAAATTAAGTACACTAAGTTAAACCGAAATAACGGGATAACGGGAGTAGCAATTATGTACCTACCGTAATGCTGTGAGCCTCGATTTTAAACCCTATCCTAGGTTGATTAGATTGATTTGGATCTAGCCGGGTTTTAGGTCCACTTATAACCTAAGTTTAATAACTATGCCATAAAACATTAATTATTAAAACCTAAGCTAGCTCACTGGAACCTATTATTTGTCGCCACCTAATTTTTACCGAGATCAAATTAGGAAAGGAGAGTTCGGGTTCGGGGGCTTGGTATACAACTTATTTAGGGTTCAATTACTTTCATTACCCCTAGAAGTCATTTTTCCTCTACTTAGTTTAATTACGGCGTATTACGAGTCGTTTTAACCTAAGTGCGCGAGCTTTTGTTTTTTTGTGTTTTTTAGCATTTTTTGACAGAAAAAAAAGTGAAAGTTGAAATTACCTAAGCTAGGGTTTCGGAGGCAGAATTAGGTCAAATTTTGTTTCCGTCCATAGCCACGGACCTAATGTCCGTAACCACGGACCCTAGTTAACCTATATGAAAATAAAAGTCGAATTAAATAGAAGACGAAAATTTGAAAGGTCCGGGGCCACGGACAGGATGTCCGTGGGCCCGGACATTGCTTACCAAAACCTAAATTTTTAAAAATTTTAAAATCCCGCTGCCGTCCGTGGGCATCTGTGGCCATGGACAACCTGTCCGTGGTCCCGGACCATAGGTCCGAGGTCCCGGACCACCCACGGACAGGGGTTTTCTGATGGTTCCCGATGGTGTTTTTGGCTAAAAATTATGTACGTGTAGCCTGAAAGGTATACAATACGTTAGTAATTGAAAGATTGCAGTTTGAAGTCGAATTATACTTGAAACTTGACAAACAAGTAACAAGGAAGAAGCAAAAGTAATTAGCAATACAGAAGCCGAAAAGGGTTGGTTTGAGCCCAAAATTTAATAGAGAGTTAATAAGGTTATGTGGAGTTAGAAAAGTATAATTATAACCTATTTTACCTTCAGATTCGTGGTGTTTCTTCACGTCGGGATTCTTCGGAGGCCTCGTTGATGGCGGATCCGGAAGAACTTCAAACCGAGCATCTGACTCCTTGTTGTTATCGATGTTCTTCACGTTTTGGTGATGTTTTGGTGAGGGTTTGATGATGGATGATGTTGTGGGAGTTGAAAAATATGTTTTGGTGTTGATTTTGGTGTTTGATTGTAGCTTTGGAGTTCAAAACGTGAAGAGAATGAGACGGCTGCCTTCTTTGAGAGTCTAGGGTTCTTGAGGTTCTAATTTGATCATGGGATAAGGTTCCTTATATAGGCTTCCTTAAAGATAGAAAAATCCGGTAAAAACCGAGATTTACCGACGTTTTAGCTCAAGGGCTTCCAAAAGGAATTTGATTATAAAATTTTACACATGGGTAAAGGATGATAATTCTGATTTTTCTAAAGTGGAATCGAATTTTTTGGATATTGGGTTATTTTTAAATTCAATCCGAAATTGCTAGAACATTATTGGAAATTCGAAAAATCAAAATTCCAACGTCATTTTGCTTCAAATGTCATCCTCTATCATAGGTTAAAATTTCAAAGCATTTTGAATTGATTTGACCCTTATTTGGAGGAGAGAGAAAGCCTATAGGGGGTTTAGGAGCCTTGAAAAATTACAAAAATGCCCCTGGAGATGACTAAGCTATCCCTAGTACTCTGAAATGTGCCGATCAAACTGGGAACCCTCGCTATTAGCCTATTAGTAGAGAATCTCTTCCGGGGGGGTTGAAATTTTGGGTATAACAGATTGCCCCCCATCAACTAGACTTTGCAATGGAAATGAAAAGGCTGGTTGATGCTTGAGTGACACCCCAAAATCTTGGATCTTAAAAGACCCCACGTGCAATTGAAATCCGACAAGTTGTGTCTAGCTATTCTAAGGCGCTGACTACCTATGAGTAAAGTAGAAGGGTGTTGAGCGGTTCTAAGGTGTCGACTACCTAAAGGTAATAATGAAGTAATGTCGGACTATTCTAAGGCGCCGACTACCTATACGGATGATATGATGTCAAGCTATTCTAAGGCGTTGACTACCTATAATGAATGAGATGATGTCAAGCTATTCTAAGGCGCTGGCTACCTATAAGTGATTGAAAATTGGTGTTGGGTCGAGTTCTTCTATTCGGGTGAGTTCTTCTACTCTGGTGAGTTCTACTACTCTGGTGAGTTCAGCTGCTCTGGTGAATCTGAATCTTTGGCTGAGAATCTGTATATCTGAAGAATCTGTATCTTCGGCTAAGAATCTGTATCTCTAAAGAATCTGTATCTTCGGCTGAGAATCTGTATCTCTGAAGAATCTGTATCTTCGACTGAGAATCTGTATCTTTGGCTGAGAATCTGTATCTTCGGTTGAGAATCTGTATCTCTGAAGAATCTGTATGTTCGGCTGAGAATATGCATCTCTGAAGAATTTGTATCTTCGAGTGATGAAATGATAACGGTCTCATGTAAACGATTGTGATGAAAACTGATCGCTAGAGCGTCGAACATGGCAATGATGATAAGGTGTATGCAATCAAAATGTATGAAAGATACTTGTTCAAAACAAGAAACCGTTGGAAAATGTGTCAAACATGGCAATGCTAAGGCAAGACATTGCTAGAAAGTGTGCCAAATGTGGCCATGATGAGGTCTATGAAACCGAAGTGTTTGAAGGAAATTTGCTCAAAACAAGAAATTGTTGAAAGAGGTGCCAAACGTGGCAGTGTTTGAAGAAAATTCTCTTTAGTGAAAAGGAAAGTGAAATTATCATTTCCTAACTATAGACTTCGAACTTGTAGTTTATCTCCTATGAGATGAACATGCCACCGGTGGGGTATGGTGTATGATGTGAAGGTAAGGGCTTATGTGGGCCTGTGGTGTTTGATGTGCACGTAAGGGCTTATGTGGGCCTATGTAGTGGTGGTGTGGAGGTAAGGGCTTATGTGGGCCTGAGGTATTTGATGTGGAGGTAAGGGCTTATGTGGGCCTGAAGTATTTGATGTGGAGGTAAGGGCTTATGTGTGCCTGTGGCGGAATGGTGGTGGTGATGTTTGAGCTCTAGGTTCCAATTGGTGTTGTCATAGCAATTGTTGGAATTGACAATTGCCCCCAGTATTTTTCCCTTAAGACCATCTGAGCTAGAGTTCATGGCAATCGATCGGAACGAATCGATTGCCCCCAGTATTTTCTTTTATTAAACGTGCGAACGAGTCTCGTCCTCACAGGGTCAAGGCTTATGTTTTTATGTGGTGCTTCCTATCCTACACTCGGCGTGTTTGGTGCTTGCACTCGTTCCTCACCTACGGTAACAACTTCTAGACCATTGAATTCGATATTTGATGGATTTACGCATTTGATCTGTTACTTTCATGTGATTGGACACACAACCATCAAGTCGGAAGTCTTTAAAGCTTATAACGTGGCCATGGGGTGTGATGAAGGACAACGAGACCTTGGAGGGATATTTGAGGTACGTGGGGCTTAAGTGGGTGACCAAAGTTGCACCTTGCGTCTTCTCTCGGATTCATCTTCCTTGTCTTGAAGTCGTCTAGCTGCTTTGTGTTGACGTTGTTTTCGAGCTTCTGGACTTGGACTTTTGAAGTTGTCCTTTACACCATTTCTCTTCTCTTTGTCATTTAGATTTCTTCAAGGCACTTCGGGTTTGCCTCTTTATTTTATCCTTTCTTGACTTTGCCTTCGGGGTTCTTATGTCTCCCGGTTTTAAGTTTTGAGAGCTATTTTGATGTGAGCTCTTTGGATCCTGTGTCACTTTGGGACCATTTGCGATCACCTCGTCATGCTGATAGCGGCTTTGCTTTTCTGGACTGATGAAAACGTTATCTGAGAGTCAGCGGAGGTGCCTAGGGTTTAATGTTAGGGTTCACAAGCTTTTGGCTATGTGGTGTTGTACCTAGGTGCTTCGTCATTACTGATAGTTGTGTATCCGCTCTTTGTTACTTTACGCAGGTTTAAGAGTAAATTTACAAATTATCTTCTTCGATCGGAGTTATACCGTTTACCTTACCTTTGAATGTGGTCTCGCCGGAGTCATGTAAGAATGACACACTCGTTCACTCATTGTTTTTCTGCTCAAGTCACTCTCGTGAATTCTCACTCTAAGACTTGTTCACATATTTAAACAAAAGGTGAAAGATGACGAACTTATACTCAGATTGCCCCTAGTATTAATCCATGGTTTATAACAACAATTTGACAAATGTAGACTTGAACCGCTTTGTGGGTTGTTTGGATGTTTTGGGGTGAGTAGTGGTGTTTGGTTGGACATGTTCATCTTTTTAGAACAAAAGACAAGTCGTTTTGTTCAGTTGCCAAGAAATGACCGCTTCATGAACATTAGTTTTAAGAAATGTTTGCTAATGAGCAAGATGATTTGGTTGAAGGTGCAAGGTGAACGAACACATTTCCTTCATTATCATTTTTGTGATTACAAACTGAAAAAGCCGAAAAACTGAAATTTTAAAATCTAAACTTCATTAAAATAGAAATGTGATAAACTTCCCACAAAATTAAAAGAGTAAACAAAACACTACTAGACTTTTGCCTATTCAACAAACTGGAGTCCTTGCTCGATAAGGTCTTCGATCTTGTGCTTCAATGCTCTGCATTCGTCAGTACTGTGTCCTAGTAGTTGATGAAACTGGCAGAACTGATGGAGATGTTCCCCGGCTTGGGTGATCCCAAGACTAGGTGTGAGAGGCTGTAGTAAGTCTAGCTCTTGTAGCTTCACGAGTGCTTGACTGAGAGGCCAGCCAATGTCGGTAAACTGTCTCGGTGCAGAAAACCTCTTGGATCGGGGTGAGGCCTTGACACTCTGCTTTGTAACACTGGGTTTTTGTATGGTGCTCACTTGGTACGAAGCTTGAGCTGCTTTGGCCGGTCCTGACTTAAAGGTCTCGATACTTACACCCTAGGCTTTGGGTTGTCCCAGCTTCAGCTCGCCTTTGTGAATCTTTTCTTCTATGACTCTTACCTGCCCCATCAGCATGTTGAAATTAGGGAAGTATGTGCAACTCAGTTCGTTGTTGTATTGCCTCTGCATATTTTCCACAATCATTAAAAAAATTTTCTTGCTCATCCATTTTTGTAGGCATAGCAGCGGCCTTCATCCTCCACCGTTTCATGAAGTCAGACATTGATTCACTGTTTCCCTGCCGGGTATTGGTAAGGTCGGACCTGGTGACATCAAGATTCTTAGCATACTCGAAATGGTGCAGGAAAGCCTCACAAACCTCTTCATAGGTTTTGGCGCTCATCCTCTGAGTCAAGTACCAACGTTGAGGTATTTCATCGAGATAACGGGCGAAAACCTTGGCCGTCTGCATGTCATTCAACCTGAGGATGGACATTTCCCTATCGAACATCGCCAGATGGACCTGCGGGTCTGAGGAACCCTTGTATAGAGCAAGTGTGGGTAGCTTCAACATTAGAGGGAGATTAACCTTAGGGTACGATTCCATAAAAGATTAATCAAAACAAGCTGGCTTGCTAGCTTTTTCCTTGCGCTCGATCCTTTTCAAGGCCTTCCTTAATTCTGCAGTTAGTTGGCGGTCCGGGACGACTTGCCCTATAAATCTTTGTGCATCCTGGGCCTCAACAGAGTTAACTTTGATGTAGTTATGCTCGTTCCCAGAGTCAGCAATCTTTCCTGAAATGTTTTCCTGATGACCAACCTCAAGGGAATTGATTTTGCTTTTCAGCCCTTCGATGATGGTGACATACTTAGCGTCCATGTCGTTAGTGGTGGACCTATGTTTTTGTTCCATGGCATCAAAGGCAGCCATGTACCTTTGCTTTAAGCTGCAAACTGGGCCTCCATGCTGACTGGGTTTCCTCCCTCTGCCATACTTGGGATTCAGGCTTATCTGTTGGAAAAAAAAAGTGGATTGAGCTAAAATTCTAGACCGTGAAGAAGTTTTAGGTAAAAACTTGTTTGGGCTGAAAGAAAAGCATATGAGCTGGAATGTTTCGAAGATTGTGGGTAGGCACTGAGGCCTGAAATGAGTTGGAAGGGAGGCACGTGGACCGGAATGATTCATGAGCTATGAACTGGTGTCTAGGCTGAAATGTTTGAAGAGTGTGGTTCTTGAGCCGGAATGTTCTGAGAATTGAGCGCTTGGGCCAGAATGTGTTTGGGCTAGAAGTAAAGCGCATGGGCCGAAGTGATTTCTAAACCATGTTCTGGATGTGAATTAGAAATTGGGCCGAGTGATTATGATTGGGCCTGAAGATGATACCCATGTCTAGGATCGTGGGTCAAAACCCGAGTGAAAAGTCTTTCTAGACCAGAATGGGCCTCAAAAAGGAAAGGCTTGATGGATTTTTATAGATCGCTTTAGGTGGATTTGTTTTTTTCATGGGCATAGAACCAAATTGATAATTCAAATTGGGCCGAAAGAGAGAAATCACCTAAGTCTAAACTTTTGGGCCGAAGCCCAAATGTTTCACATATCAAACCAAACAGGGCCTCTGGGCCGCAAACAATAAAGCCATAAATTCGGGTTGGGCTGAGTTGATGTAGGAAAAGTTCCTATCAATTCCTAAGCTGGGTAGTGGACCGGTCACACAAGCAGACAAGGCCCATACAAATTCTACATGTCCTCACTTGACACTTATCCAATTCGGGTATGGATCGATCCGGAGAGGTGCTTGGGGCGTGGGCCCAGGTCACCACAAAGGAATAGGGCTTGCATGCTATTCTCTTTGGGCTTCCCCACTTTTTTCACATCACTTGAAGGTGTGCGTCTACGGTCGGGCCTTTGACTGACCAAACAATGGGCTAGGTAAGGGCAATGCCAAGAAAACGCTTGGGGCTAAGGCCCAGGTATTAAGGGGACGTGGTTAGACGACATCCTCCTCTTTTCCACCGCTTATTCACATCACCTAAAAGGTGTGAGTCCCTGACAGGGGACCCTCAAACGGGTCCCAAGGTGAAATCAGTTTGCATGGACCCTCGCTCTCACATGATGCAAAGGTGCAGAAATTAAAGTGCTCACAAAAGTAAATAAACAAAGTAATAAAGCCATAAATAAACAATCCTTCGAGTTAAACCCTCTTTCTTAAATTAAACAAGTTAAAATTAAGAATTTGTCCCAGCAAAGTCGTCAGTCTGTGAGCCTCGATTTTAAACCCTATCCTAGGTTGATTAGATTGATTTGGATCTTGTCGGGTTTTAGGTCCACTTATAACCTAAGTTTAATAACTATGCCATATAACATCAATTATTAAAACCTAAGCTAGCTCACTGGAACCTATTATGAGTCGCCACTTAATTTTTACCTAGATCAAATTAGGAAAGGAGAGTTCAGGTTTGGGGGCTTGGTATACAAATTATTTAGGTTTCAATTACTTTCATTACACCTAGAAGTCGTTTTTCCTCTACTTAGTTCAATTACAGCTTATTACGAGTCGTTTTAACATAAGTGCGCGAGTGTAACACCCCAACCACCACCGTACACTTAACATCAAACTGCAGCGGAAATCTCAACTCATCACATTACTTAATTCAATGGTGTTACACGCCGTTAACCACCACGTGGCTAACAAGGCTAATACATGTACATTGTATCGGTCTGATGGACTAGATTCCCGAGCAACTACACAATACAATCCTTATTCCATTTCCAGCATTTATTATATACATACATTCCCACTGTACCGAGTATTACAAACTAATGCCGATAACAATTTCGGTCTTACTACGCTTACAATGCTTACGCCATTTAAATGGCTATCCATGTGTAAACATCTACCCCGTCCTACTCTCGAACGGCTTCCAGCTCCTTGTACCTGAAATAGAAAAGGAGAGAAAGGGTGGCCCCCAAGGGGCTCAGCACCTTTGCTGGTATGGTAATCCCGCAGTCCACATGCTACCGGGCCACGCACAACTAATTGTCGTCTTAGCATGCAGTTGATTATATTTAAATCATGCATACAAACCATAAACACACAACACTTTGCATACACCCAACAATAGGGCTCAACATATAACCAACACATCCACACTTAACAAATCATCCAATGATTCCTTAAACCCTAGAGTGGCTCTCCTCTAAAACAGAGCTACTTCCTTAATGAACAACACGTACCCATTTATCGGGTTGTCCTTAAACGCCTCTTGTCACAAACTGGGATTCATTTCCATGATCCACACACTCCATATCCTACAACATATCTCATTCCTCACATAACAAAACATAACAAAACCTTTCTTGTTTCGGCGTACACATGACAACATCACATTCATTTTAAACACCTAACGTATACATATCATAGCATATCAGGGGAAATTGCTTAGCACAATAACAACACAAACACCATAAGACCGGTTCACACAAGGAACCTTCCACCATAGTTAGTATATAGTAAGCCTAGAGATTATTGCCAATCTCATGCTAAGCTCGTTTCCAACCTCGTTACCGTCCAGTTATATCGAACGGTTAACTTAAACCCAAGGTGTGTCGGATATAGTAATCCCAAGCACACCGAAATACATTCGTATGCCCCTGTGGCCCGACGTGAGTCAGTAATTAGCTTTGGATAAGCTAGGGAAGGTAGAAACCAAATTGGAATACAACCTATACATACACCAAGAGCCGAACCGGATATGACATCGACTCCCGTCCATCACACGCGTGGCCGGAACAACCGGACTCCTCACCCCCCATTAGTACATATACACTTATAAATAAGTAGTTAGAGATCCATTATGGAGCCTACCACATCCACACACCATACGGTATCATAACCGAGTTAAGCACACAAGGGAGGTTCACACACTTGCATACAACAACAATATCCAACTAACTCACACATAGCCGTGGTTAGCACGTTCCCAAGGTTTGGGCCGTCAACTCTGAATACCGATCACTCATGTGTTCCTAGATTTGGTTAGCTAAGGTTTAACACATATTTGAGGTTAAATGGTATCGGAGGCCAAATTCGCCACATAAATGAATTACTATAAACTCATTACATGTTTTAATCTTACAAGGTGGCAAACACACAGAAAAAATATTGGCATACAAGCCGGTGTAATCCGGTAGGACACAGGTTGCAAGAAACCATACCTGTCACCGGAGTCCACTTTACCACGTCCACTTATGTTCCTCGAGCAATTCTCGAACAACTGATAACATTACATGTATTTTTATTAACATCGGGGTAACATGATTTTTAAAGTCTAATGCTTATGACTTTTCCCCGTTAACTTAATTGAATAACTTCACATTTTAACTTATTTTACCTTTACATTTTAATACAACTTTTCACTTACTTGATTGGTCATTATAAACCCACCTAATATGTCTTAAACAACCTTATAACAGCATTACCTAACAATCCCCATCATTACATATCATTTTATAACCATAAACAACATTTTTGGTCCGACCGACCTTACCGACCGAACTTGTCCAAGTTCGGTCCATTCCAGAACACATTTCCGTCAAAATTTTCTACTCCGACCGACCTTGTAAGTTCGGTCGCATGTTCGGTCTATTCCCGAGAGTTTCTTCCCTTTGAAAATTTAGCCCGACCGAACTTGCCAAGTCCGGTCCCATGTTCGGTCGGTTCCAGAAACTTAATCCGTACACAAAATACAAGCCCGACCGACCTTGCAAGTCCGGTCCCCAAGGTCGGTCCATTCCAGAAGCCAATTCTCGCAGGGTAAACTGGGCTCGACCGAACTTGCAAGTTCGGTCGCAAGTTCGGTCTCCCCCAGACCCTTGTTTTCCTTTTCTCATTCAACTCCAAACTTCACCCCATATATCCTAGTACACCCTAACCTCATTTGGGCACTTCAAACACACCTTTAGCCATGTACCAAACTCTTTAAATCACACACCAAAACCATTTTATCATTCACAAATTCCTTACAAAATTCTTAGCACTTGGAATGTTTCCTCCTTAAGATTCCTAAGTGGTATTTCACCAATAATGACCACTATACCAAGGTGTTTCCTCTACACCTTAACATCATCTCTCAAACTTCTTTTCTTACTAACTAAATCTCCTTTTTCACATCTTGCCTAAACATCACTTCTTCCTTGTACATCAACATTCCTAAACCTTAAACAAACTTCTCCAAGACTTAAATACATTCTCAAAAACACTCATTGGATTTCTAGAACTTCCAAGATATTACCTAAATCCTTGTAGCCCCTTAGAACACCTTAATGCACATTTTCTTCCTTAGTGAAACACTTATCCATTCCTAACAATTCCTAGTTCACCAAAGCTCATTTAAACACTTAAAACTCCTTATACATTATACAAATTTTGCCATGAGTTCTCCTAGCACATCATCATTCCAAAGCTCATAGTTTTCACCATTAGACACTCAAGAACACCTAAATCCATCAAGAACACCATCACACACAAGACTTCACCAAATTTACACTACATCACAATATAGTGCACAATTTAAATTGCTTGGCACTTAGGCCCTTAAATAACATGGCTCTTAGGCCCTTAAATTGCATAAACCTTAAACACTGAATTTCCCACATAAATCATGCCTTTGACCTGCAAATACACTCAACATTACATATGTTCTTTTACTAGTCTCCTTGAGAACTTTTCACTAAGTCCTTTACCATTAGCTCCTTAGGTAGTTTTAACAAGCATTATAAGCTCATTTCTCCTAAGGCATTAAATCACATTAGGTTAGTATATTTACCTCTTTTCCACCCAAACTTCTTTCTTGTTTCCTCATAAAACCGGTAAGGCATTTCATTCCTTGTCAACTACTAAACAATATACCAACATTGAAATGAGTATATAAGCTTTATGCTTCATCTCATTGTAAACCCTAGGTTTACATTATTTCAAAAACACTTATGTAGTTGTTTTACCTTGGTCTTTGAAGAGAGTTTGAATATCTATGAAGAGAGGACTCCACCTAGTCCATGAAAGGTTGGAATGGAGCTAGAACAAAGTCACACAAAGAGCACCATTAATGTGCAATTTCGGTCAAGGCAAAAACATGAAGGAAACTTGATTTTTCTTTGAGATTCCTTACCTAGAAGCAAAGGAGATCAATAATATGTGAAAAGGTGAGCTCAAGCTCCTTCAATGGTGAATCTCCTTGGCACCGAAATTGAGTTCTTGAAGATTTGAAAAGGTAGAAGTGTAGAGCTTGCTCCAACTAGAAGAATGGTGGTCTTGGAATTGAATTTGGACCATGGAGCTAGGAGTTACAAGTGGTCAAAGATGGAAAACAATGGTGGTGTTGGTGTTGCTGTAGCAGCTCGTAAAAGAGAGCAAGAAGGGAGGTTGGAGACGTATGAAATGAAGAAGGAAAGGAGAAATGAAGATAGAACTTGCTTTAACAAGATATTTGTATTATAAGGTAACTTTCTCCTTTTTACCTTCCTACCCTTCCTTTCCTTAATTGATTTTTACATGGTGGTGACTCACCTTCATAAAAATGGCCCCCATCATTTATTTAAAGATAGTTTGGTCTTTGTTGACCCATTTAATTACTTATAACAATATATGTTACAAACTAGCTTATAAAAATCACTATTCACAAAACAAGGCACATAGAAGTGAAATTTTTGATTTCCCATTGATATAGACTTCCAAATGTGATAGTATATAGTACACATGTTAATTAAAGAGTAATGATGGACATTTAGCCATTCAAAACTCATTTACAAGACAATTTTTCAAAAACGTGCTTTAAGACTCCTTAAAGCACTTTTTGTGTTTTAACTAGTTTTCAAGCTTGGTTTTCTTTGGTAATTGATTTAATATGTTCATTAACATATTTATAAGGTATAGGTATGACCATTAGGTCTTATACAAATTTATCCCAAGCTTAGAGCACACTTTAGCCCATATTAACCTTAAGGTACTTATTTGTGTTCGGTTTGGTTTCATTGTCTACCAAGGTTTCCTAAGGACTTAATTAGCCTTATAAACTCATAATTAAATATTATCAAGTCTTGGTAGGCTCTTTGGGTCCTAACCAAGTTCACTCCAAGCTTAGAGCATGTTTTTGCTCAAACCGTGTCTTAGTGTTTTATTGTGTTTTACCATGGTTTAAATGGTTCATTTATGTTTCTAAGGCACTTTTTAGCCTTTAAATACCATAGTTTAACATTTACACAACATACCAAGGTTTGGGGTATTTCAATCTACCCCCCTTAAAAGAACTTCGTCCTCGAAGTTCACATTTCCTCGCATCATTGGATTAGAATACGGGAATTACTTATAGCCATAAAACTTCCATTAACAACCACCCTTTACATCCAACCTCGGACTTAATGGTCCGGGCAACATATCCACATTATACATAAAATATCATACTCACATGGTAACCGCGGACTTAATGGTCCGGGTACCTTCACCACACCTGCACCTATATAATATCCCTCAGACTCTTAGGTCTGGGTGACATAATGATAGGTGTCCAAATGAGCATGATTTATAGGTGTATTTCATTTATAATATTAGCATTTTTCTTGCTCATTTCTCCACTTCGGTTAGTTTTCCTCTAGTTTATGTTTTATTGTTTATCTCACAAATTTATTGGTTTAACATGAGGAAAACCAAGCTGGGAGTAAAGTACACAAAGAGACGAACGCATAGACGCAAACGGCTCAGAAAACGGGGTCCAAACGAAGAATCTAGAGCGAGTCGAAGTTCGTAGAAGATAATAGGTGGACACATGCAGAACGCATGTGCACACGACGACGTGAGACAATGCATGCAACCGCCTCTTTGTAGGCGGTCTTGGAGGCGGACACTAGGCAACCGCCTGGTTGTTGGGCGGTCTTCTACGCGGACGTGAGTAAGAACTCGCGCGCAAGAGACAAGAGGCAACCGCCTCTAGTTTGAGGCGGTACCGCAGGCGGACATGAAATACACAACCGCCTCTACCACAGGCGGACAGCAGGAGGACACCACGCGGACGCGTGTAAAAATTCCAGATCTGAGACGCGAACAGTTTTCTTCTTCGCGCGCCGTCTGCAACTTACCTTTGCCGACTTCTGCAACTCGTCCACTGTCTCCAACTTGCAGGCGCCTACCTTAATTCACGCATGTGTTCAAGCTTTGTCCCCTCAATTAATGAGGAGCAATCAACGAGCAATCAACTGGCACCTCCCTTATCTTCTTCCACCGCCTCAATCAAATCCTCACGTGTCTGTTATCCCTTATTTGCTGCCTTCTTCCTTTCCCTATATAAACCAACGAGCCTTCTGCTCAAAATAACCATCCACCACCCATACAATCCACGACCACTTCACAAACCTCACGCCATCTCATTTCTCTTCTCCCGTCTTCTCCATTTATTTATTTTACAGTCCACCAAATCCACCTCTAGCCCTACGTATACAAAATAGCAGAGTGAGCCGGAGTGATTACGGATGATTTCTATTACTCTTGTCTCTGTCTATCTATTTAATATGTTAGGCTAGTTCACGTACGCTCTGGGAACGGTTATTATGTGTTTGTATTAATTATGCAATATTTCTACTGGTTTATTTATATACAGTTTGTTACGTTTAAAGGTTATCTCGCACCTTTTTAATAAATGTCATGAGTTTATTAAACTGCTTTACTAAATCTATTTTGATCAGACCTGTGATAAATAGATAGGTTAATTAAGACGTAAAACTGGAGGAAACTTGTTATGATTTAATAAAGTTAGTATTCAGTTGCAAATGTAATTCCTCAATACTCCTCTGCCGTTCGCAGGCTTTTGCTTGAACCTTGATTAGAACCTTGCATTACAGGTGAACGAGTTCTTATGAGGCTATGACTTAGTCCTTAAGATAATTACAGGAACCTTACCAAATTATTAAACCAGTAGAGATAGCTTAATTATGCAGATTATATTAACCTGACCCAGAGTTCCATTTTATTTATCTGTCAACTTAGTTTATTTTATTCTTTCTTTTCATTTATTTTACAAGTCAATTAATCCCCCCTCTTGTGACACGCTTAGGTACTATTATATGTACATTAGTCCCACGGTTCGACATCCGGTTGCTTACATTTTCACTATACTACTGCGACCGGGATTTGTTTGCAGCCCGACGTTTATTTTGAGTTTTTAATTTCTTTTCTTTTAATTTTACACCAGTTTAACCACTCAGATTATAACGTCTGCAAAATGGCGCCGTTGCCGGGGACTAGTTTATTCTAGTCCCTAAGCCCCGGATTATTCACTTGTTATATTAAAATATTTTGTTTATATTATCTTTGTTTGTTGTTTATATTAATTATCTTTTATATTTTGTTTATATTGATAGTATGTTAGTTTTCTAATGTTGTTTCCGTAAGTAACGTTTGTTTCAGTGAGTACGTGAAGAAGAAGAAAAAAAAAAAGAGAACAGAGCCACGTCCGCCCCACTACCACGCGGACGTCCAGGCGGACATCTCCAATTCACGCGCAGCCTTGTCCGCCTTGATTCGAAGCGGACGTCCGAAGCGGACAAAACTAAATCAGAAGCGTGCGTTTATTTCTGTTCTTCCCGACTTCAAAATTGCTCCAGCTTCTTCACCAAACCACTTATATTATTATTCTGTTTATTTTTAATCATTTTATCTTCTAATCTTTTTCTGTAGTTTTATTTTATATACAAAAACACACAAAAAAAAATGGAAATGGAACAGGTATTCGAAGAGGAGTTTTGCTATTCACAGTATTTATACTGCTCCGTGTGTGGGGGAGCTCATGATTATGAAGATTGTCTCATATTACAAGAACAACTCTGGTTAGAAGATCAACCAGATTACCTGGAGAGACTCGCTCAACAAGAACAGCAACCTAAGAGCGAAATAATTCATGAGGTAGAACACCCCACTACGGATGTAAGTTATTCTCTTCCCTCTACAATCGCCTACCGCCAGTTTCCATCCTTCTCTGTGCTCTATCCAGAAGATGAGGATATTTACATCCTCGAAAATGAAGAGAAGGAATTGCCATCACCTCCCGCCAAGATATCCAAACAAAACGCCACTATCACCTTCGAAGAATTAACTTTCTCTGAAGATAATATCGAGCGTTCTTTCTATAAGCCTCACCTACAAGAGGAGGATGTTTACGTCCTCCAATTTGAGGAAGAAAAATCAGCACCACCGGGTCTTCTGTTAGAACTACGTTCCCGGCAGTACCTCCTCAAACACCAGATTTTGTGAAGTATTAATTTTCTTATTTTATATGCCGAGGTAACGTTTTGTTTTGATCCAGGATAACGAAGCAGGCGTCTAGCCAAAGACGTTAAAGAAGGGCAGCTTCCCGGGAGGCAACCCGGATGAACTTTTATTTTATTTGCTTTTATGCTCTTTTTCAGGTTCTCTTTAAATTTTATTTTTGCTAACTTTTAACCCCGTTTTTAGTATGGATGCTTCTAGTGTTTTATGCAGGTGCACCTTCATATCCGCACTGCAACCAAGCTACGCTACTTGAGGCTGAAGCTCAAGTGTGGGGGAACTCCTATAAACGCAAGCAAAAATAAAATCAGGGGAGTACCAGTTTCTTTAATTTATGCTTTTATTTTAAATAAAAACTACAGAGGAGCGTTTATGTGCTTAAGTGTTTATTTGTGATCTTTGTGTTATCTCTCCTATTTTGTCTACTTACCGAAAAGGCCTTCTGAAACATTCCCTTGTTTTTTTTTGGTGAACAATGAGGACATTGTTCAATTTAAGTGTGGGGGAGTGTGCCCTTTTCGGTGACATTTTGTGCTTAAATGTTTAATCTCTCTCCTTATCATGCGTTTGTCCAATTCAAATATTATGGACCCTTTATATGTGGGTTGTTCTCTTTAAGAATAAATATTATTATGAATTGTAGGATAAATGGTACAAATTTTAAAATTTTGATTACTTTCGAGGAGCATTTTATATGCGGTGTGACCAAATAATCTGCAAATGGTTGGATTTTATTGCTCAGGGTTTCTTTCTATCTTCTCTCTTAGGGATTGCTAAGGGGTGCTTTTCTGTTAAAAAAAAAGAATACAAATGAATAATAATAAGGGACTTGTGAGACACCATTGGTAACCTACAAAGAGAGTTGAGTGTTCTTAAATACAAAGACGTGATGCCTATATTTTTCTCATCTCTTATGCAAAAGTGAAACAAATGCATAAATCTATTTTTCCTTTTGTTTTCTCCTCAATGCCCGTTCTTGAGAGAAGTTGGCCATGGTAAAAGTTCTCAAAGTCACCTAAAAGAAACATTGAAGTACCTTAGATCATACCCCGAAACTCTACATTTTATTTTTACCCTGAGCACACCTATGCCACCAGCAGTTAATTTTTCACACTCCTCAATAAGTTTAAAAGATCATGTTTATCCTACCCTTCATAATAATATTTGTTAGTATTGAGCATTCCCTACTTACTTGGGTATGTGATTTTGCTTGAGGACAAGCAAAAAGATAAGTGTGGGGGTGTGATAGGTGTCCAAATGAGCATGATTTATAGGTGTATTTCATTTATAACATTAGCATTTTTCTTGCTCATTTCTCCACTTCGGTTAGTTTTCCTCTAGTTTATGTTTTATTGTTTATCTCACAAATTTATTGGTTTAACATGAGGAAAACCATGCTGGGAGTAAAGTAGACAAAGAGACGAACGCATAGACGCAAACGGCTCAGAAAACGGGGTCCAAACGAAGAATCTAGAGCGAGTCGAAGTTCGTAGAAGATAATAGGTGGACACATGCAGAACGCATGTGCACACGACGACGTGAGACAATGCATGCAACCGCCTCTTTGTAGGCGGTCTTGGAGGCGGACACTAGGCAACCGCCTGGTTGTTGGGCGGTCTTCTACGCGGACGTGAGTAAGAACTCGCGCGCAAGAGACAAGAGGCAACCGCCTCTAGTTTGAGGCGGTACCGCAGGCGGACATGTAATACACAACCGCCTCTACCACAGGCGGACAGCAGGAGGACACCACGCGGACGCGTGTAAAAATTCCAGATCTGAGACGCGAACAGTTTTCTTCTTCGCGCGCCGTCTGCAACTTACCTTTGCCGACTTCTGCAACTCGTCCACTGTCTCCAACTTGCAGGCGCCTACCTTAATTCACGCCTGTGTTCAAGCTTTGTCCCCTCAATTAATGAGGAGCAATCAACGAGCAATCAACTGGCACCTCCCTTATCTTCTTCCACCGCCTCAATCAAATCCTCACGCGTCTGTTATCCCTTATTTGCTGCCTTCTTCCTTTCCCTATATAAACCAACGAGCCTTCTGCTCAAAATAACCATCCACCACCCATACAATCCACGACCACTTCACAAACCTCACGCCATCTCATTTCTCTTCTCCCGTCTTCTCCATTTTATTTATTTTACAGTCCACCAAATCCACCTCTAGCCCTACGTACACAAAATAGCAGAGTGAGCCGGAGTGATTATGGATGATTTCTATTACTCTTGTCTCTGTCTATCTATTTAATATGTTAGGCTAGTTCACGTACGCTCTGGGAACGGTTATTATGTGTTTGTATTAATTATGCAATATTTCTACTGGTTTATTTATATACAGTTTGTTACGTTTAAAGGTTATCTCGCACCTTTTTAATAAATGTCATGAGTTTATTAAACTGCTTTACTAAATCTATTTTGATCAGACCGGTGATAAATAGATAGGTTAATTAAGACGTAAAACTGGAGGAAACTTGTTATGATTTAATAAAGTTAGTATTCAGTTGCAAATGTAATTCCTCAATACTCCTCTGCTGTTCGCAGGCTTTTGCTTGAACCTTGATTAGAACCTTGCATTACAGGTGAACGAGTTCTTATGAGGCTATGACTTAGTCCTTAAGATAATTACAGGAACCTTGCCAAATTATTAAACCAGTAGAGATAGCTTAATTATGCAGATTATATTAACCTGACCCAGAGTTCCATTTTATTTATCTGTCAACTTAGTTTATTTTATTCTTTCTTTTCATTTATTTTACAAGTCAATTAATCCCCCCTCTTGTGACACGCTTAGGTACTATTATATGTACATTAGTCCCACGGTTCGACATCCGGTTGCTTACATTTTCACTATACTACTGCGACCGGGATTTGTTTGCAGCCCGACGTTTATTTTGAGTTTTTAATTTCTTTTCTTTTAATTTTACACCAGTTTAACCACTCAGATTATAACGTCTGCACATAACCACATTTAGACACATAGGTCTATGTAACACAACACATTTAGACTCATAGGTCTTGATAGCATACACTTTAGGAGATCAAAGTCAAAATAACCCTTATCACACATACCAAACAACATGTCATAGCATGTATTGCAATCAAAAATATCTTTGGTATACACTGTGATCCCGCAGAACCCGGTCGCGATGGACACCTTCCGTCCCCGTGTCCTTGGGAGATCAAAACAATCACTTAAATTTGAAATTTTTCTTGTGAGGTTAAGTAAGAAAACTTTAATTTGTAAAGTATCTATCGACGTTTTATAAATACCAATTCAAAATCCTTTTGAAAAACACACACAACTCCAAGTCCAACTTAAGCTCATTGCTTCTTTTATTAGCGTGGTTATTTGTGACCACTTATAGGGAGCTTCAAGAATCATCCAACCCTGATGTGATCAGCATCAGTGTAGAACTATCCTTCCACTCCAATTTGTGTTCGGCTTCCCTTGATCACATGCAAATCAAATTCCACTTCCCACTTCATTTTCAACCAACAATTAATTCAAGCATATCCCATTTTCTATCTTTTAATCCTTCTAGTCATAATCATTACATCTCCAAGGGATAGAACTCCGTCTATCAATCATCATCCAAGTCCCACATAATTCAAGTTACCTAGGGAATTTAATTCTCACTAGGTTCTATGTCGGTCTCATACCCCTTCATAAATCACAACATTGTATATATACATATATTTTTTTTTCAAAATACAATACATGGTTTACATTTATGCACCGTCGGGGTTTTAGTTCCCCGGGAGTTTCTTTACTCCCTTCCACTTGTACTCTCACACACCACTGTTAACAAAATAAACACACTTCCCACAATGGTATTCGCATCTTCTGTGCGCAGTTACCACAATTTAACCATAAATGAGTGCGTATGTTTGTATAACACACGCGCCAACCATCATAACAAATTATTTGTGCTATGCACAACACAAATCACGTATACTTATACGGTAATACACACTAAGCGGCTTTACGCTCTACCCCCCTTAAAAGGGATTACGCCCACGTAATCAATCACTGAACATTAGCTTAAAATGTTCTGCCGTCGTGAAGTGTTTTAACTTCCACGCGGTCCATTACACAATGGATTCTGATTAGAGGATCTTAACCATATTAGCGGTTTAGTTCCTAAACCAAGAATTCGCATTGGAGTTGTAACTCATAACCGGTTTCGGTCCTGGCCTGTGAGGCTTTTAGGCATTGATAGCTAGCCATTTTCATATTCACCATGTATATTCGGCATTTGATGCATGGGCTCACTGGCCTCTGCTGCGCCATTCTGATAATTATAGGGCTAGTTTGTCCCATTCATTACTGTTACTGTATTGTACATCTCCAATGTATGGTATCTCTTACCCTGAGCGAATTCGTGAGTTTCACAATTTTCCATCCACTTCTCCAATAGCTTACAACGTACACTAATATGTAATTCACAATGATTAACTTGCTTCTACCGACTTACTGTCGGTTGAGATTGAGTTACTACTTAATGTGTAGTGCTCTCTCAGTTATTATCCCACACCTGGGGTATATCTCATACCGACATTTGGTATTTAGTGTTACTGTAGTCACTTACTGTTAATCATGTCTCCACCTTTGGTTTTGCACATGTATTCTTTCATTCCGCGGCCTTGCATTACCTATGCATCGGCCATTATAACATTATTCCTCCCAATTATCATGTTTCTGATTCCTAGCTATCCCACTTGATCATTACTGCGCAAGTGCAATACAAAAACACTCAGTCATACAGAGTGCAGAGGCGTAAACTTGACAGTAAATCTCTCATGCGATTGCAATAGGAATTTACACTGTGTTTTGCTGAAATCCTTATCACATAACACTTGCCACCGGCTTACTGCTCGGTTCGTTTGCTATCACTTATTGTTGTACCTCCACTGGGGTTAACTCATAACTCTGTTCACTCCCCATTTTATCATCTAACAATACTCACACAACGGTCGCTTATTGCGCACCGTATCCTTACTCATTATACAACATCAACTTATACTGCATCCGCTATTATATTAGCTTCTGCTATTACGCTGGGTTTATCTGGCCGCTTATTTGGCTGATTTTTGAATATACTACTATATTTTTTTTTGAGCCTTTATGTCTCTTGAGCGTTGTTCGCTACACATTTAGCTTCACACACCTATGGTGATTGCTATCAGACTTATTACTCTTCCTGTGTACACAACTGGTACGAACACTTTTTTTCGTATTATTTTATTCAAATCATCCTGGGGTAATAACAACGTGGTCCATCCTCCACATATTTCTTGAACTTGGTCCACACAACTACCGCTCTCGCGGTTTCACAATATCGAGAGGTATCCCCACTCTTAAAGCAGTGGTTCGTTCTCCGCTTTATTACTTGCATAACATATACTTCTGCAACTGATCAAATTTACATAACACAGGTTGTTGTGGCTTATAAGCCTTACCGTCACGATTCCTTCCAAGTTGTCTCTTTGGCAACTTAGGGTCTTACTGTTGAGTAGGTTATCTTCAGCGTTTAATCCGAGTATTTGTTTCAACTCTTGCGTTTCAATTATATTGCTTCATCCAACAATGTTTAATCCAAATACCCCTCAAGGACTGCTCCTGGGTGTTATTAAAATATGCCATTACATTTGGCTTGCGCTTATGGGTACTTTCAGTAAACTACGCCTTCTCCAATGTCTTTACATAACAGTCGGTGTACTTCGCACCTCCTGTAACTTAAATATTTCCTTGCACACATTCACGATTCCTTCAGTCTCTTTAATTTAGCTGGGTTCCTTTACTTCGACCATTCATGGTAATCCTTAGCTCTTGTTTGATTTATACTGCTGACCGTAGACGGAGTCAACTACTTCCCGTGTTTCGGACTCCACTCGTATACATATGTGGGGTACCATAATGATACATTACTACTTACCCAACGAACCCATAAGTAGGTCTGTCAGGCCCACAAGCTCCTATCGGAGTGCGGTCGTCCCACAATTCAGTTGGTACACTCGTAGTGTCCGTCACACGCCTAGGTGAAGTATTCTGTTGTCAACTCCCTTATATTGTCCCTTGACAATATGCGTCCCGTGCTTCCCGAACTTAATCGAGGGAAGGTTTATCCATCGTTGTATCCTTGTCATCTGCCCTTGGCTTTACTGGTTTGGTTTAAAAGAAGGTTAGAAAGAAGTGTTGGTTTGGAAGAAAATTTGGTTTTGGAAAGAAAAGGGTTTGAATAAATTTGGGTTTAAAAGAAAATTTTCATGGTTTCACAACATCTTCTTACCTTAACCAAGTCTAGCTTCTTGCTGACTGGTGTACTTACAATTACAGGGGTTAGGCTAACAGGCCTTTCCACTGTTATGACGACCACATTTAACTTTCTAATACTTTACTAAGTACTTGTAGTGGTTATAAATTTCCCGAACAGCCCTGTTATAGCAGCACTTGCTATGGCAAGTGCGCCATGCTAACTGGCTATCGGTTTAACACATACCGGTTGTGGTATTGTTTTTACCCATACTGTCATCAGTGGCCTTGCTGGCCCTCACTAATCTTACTGTCTTGATAAATACTCTTCTAGGTGATTTCTCACTGTCTTCACATGATAATCATTAACTAGGGTGTTTCCCATTCTAGGAGTCCCTATTTTTGTATTGTTTCCTCTTGGTAGCCCGTTCCACGCATTGTCGTGGTTGCTGAGACTTGTCTCTTGTTTGGGCACTACGTTGTAGTTCCTTTGTCGGTTGGTATACCGTTGGTGTATTATTTATTAACTGTGGTTCCGTAGACATTCGTCTCGGGTTTCATTAATCCACTTCTTGCCTGTTGCACGGTCGGTGCGTTGCAAGTTGTTAATCTCGACTGCTCTGCATGTCGACCCAGGTTGCCGTAAATTCTATTCTCCTATACACAAAATCCTTCATTCTTCGCTATTAAATGTGGTTAACATCATTCAGATGGAGACCGTCTCCGGGATTCCCAGTTTTTGGGATCTACCGTATGACAGGTTCTCCGTACCTTTAGAGGTACTTAATAACAGCCAGACCGGGTATTCCCGAGTAAGAGAGGACTTTCATCTCTCTGGCGTTGTTGCCCAAGTTATATACAGGGATTGTGGAGGGCGGGAAGGATATAGTAGGTTTCCAGTATTCACTGGTAGTTCCTTACTAGCGTATCTCTCACGCTATCACTCAACCCTTAACCCAAAGTACTAAAATTCTAACTCAGTACTTCCTAAGCTCGGTGATTCAGTCATCAGAGCGATACTTCGCTCTGATACCACTTTTTGTAACACCCCAACCACCACCGTACACTTAACATCAAACTGCAGCGGAAATCTCAACTCATCACATTACTTAATTCAATGGTGTTACACCGTTAACCACCCACGTGGCTAACAAGGCTAATACATGTACATTGTATCGGTCTGATGGACTAGATTCCCGAGCAACTACACAATACAATCCTTATTCCATTTCCAGCATTTATTATATACATACATTCCCACTGTACCGAGTATTACAAACTAATGCCGATAACAATTTCGGTCTTACTACGCTTACAATGCTTACACCATTTAAATGGCTATCCATGTGTAAACATCTACCCCGTCCTACTCTCGAACGGCTTCCAGCTCCATGTACCTGAAATAGAAAAGGAGAGAAAAGGTGGCCCCCAAGGGGCTCAGCACCTTTGCTGGTATGGTAATCCCGCAGCCCACATGCTACCGGGCCACGCACAACTAATTGTCGTCTTAGCATGCAGTTGATTATATTTAAATCATGCATACAAACCATAAACACACAACACTTTGCATACACCCAACAATAGGGCTCAACATATAACCAACACATCCACACTTAACAAATCATCCAATGATTCCTTAAACCCTAGAGTGGCTCTCCTCTAAAACGGAGCTACTTCCTTAATGAACGACACGTACCCATTAATCGGGTTGTCCTTAAACCTCTTGTCACAAACTGGGATTCATTTCCATGATCCACACACTCCATATCCTACAACATATCTCATTCCTCACATAACAAAACATAACAAAACCTTTCTTGTTTCGGCGTACACATGACAACATCACATTCATTTTAAACACCTAACGTATACATATCATAGCATAGCAGGGGAAATTGCTTAGCACAATAACAACACAAACACCATAAGACCGGTTCACACAAGGAACCTTCCACCATAGTTAGTATATATAGTGAGCCTAGAGATTATTGCCAATCTCATGCTAAGCTCGTTACCAACCTCGTTACCGTCCAGTTATATCGAACGGTTAACTTAAACCCAAGGTGTGTCGGATATAGTAATCCCAAGCACACCGAAATAACATTCGTATGCCCCTGTGGCCCGACGTGAGTCAGTAATTAGCTTTGGATAAGCTAAGGGAAGGTAGAAACCAAATTGGAATACAACCTATACATACACCAAGAGAGCCGAACCGGATATGACATCGACTCCCGTCCATCACACGCGTGGCCGGAACAACCGGACTCCTCACCCCCCATTAGTACATATACACTTATAAATAAGTAGTTAGAGATCCATTATGGAGCCTACCACATCCACACACCATACGGTATCATAACCGAGTTAAGCACACAAGGGAGGTTCACACACTTGCATACAACAACAATATCCAACTAACTCACACATAGCCGTGGTTAGCACGTTCCCAAGGTTTGGGCCGTCAACTCCGAATACCGATCACTCATGTGTTCCTAGATTTGGTTAGCTAAGGTTTAACACATATTTGAGGTTAAATGGTATCGGAGGCCAAATTCGCCACATAAGAAATGTACTATAAACTCATTACATGTTTTAATCTTACAAGGTGGCAAACACACAGAAAAACATATTGGCATACAAGCCGGTGTAATCCGGTAGGACACATGTTGCAAGAAAACCATACCTGTCACCGGAGTCCACTTTACCACGTTTACTTATGTTCCTCGAGCAATTCTCGAACAACTGATAACATTACATGTATTTTTTATTAACATGGGTAACATGATTGTTTAAAGTCTAATGCTTATGACTTTTCCCCGTTAACTTAATTGAATAACTTCACATTTTAACTTATTTTACCTTTACATTTTTAATACAACTTTTCACTTACTTGATTGTCATTATAACCCACCTAATATGTCTAAAAACCTTATAACATCATTACCTAACAATCCCCATCATTACATATCATTTTATAACCATAAACAACATTTTGGTCCGACCGACCTTACCGACCGAACTTGTCCAAGTTCGGTCCATTCCAGAACACATTTCCGTCAAAATTTTCTACTCCGACCGACCTTGTAAGTTCGGTCGCATGTTCGGTCTATTCCCGAGAGTTTCTTCCCTTTGAAAATTTAGCCCGACCGAACTTGCCAAGTCCGGTCCCATGTTCGGTCGGTTCCAGAAAAATCCGTACACAAAATACAAGCCCGACCGACCTTGCAAGTCCGGTCCCCAAGGTCGGTCCATTCCAGAAGCCAATTCTCGCAGGGTAAACTGGGCTCGCTCGAACGAACTTGCAAGTTCGGTCGCAAGTTCGGTCTCCCCAGACCCTTGTTTTCCTTCTCATTCAACTCCAAACTTCACCCATAATCCTAGTACACCCTAACCTCATTTGGGCACTTCAAAACACACCTTTAGCCATGTACCAAACTCTTTAAATCACACACCAAAACCATTTTATCATTCACAAATTCCTTACAAAATTCTTAGCACTTGGAATGTTTCCTCCTTAAGATTCCTAAGTGGTATTTCACCAATAATGACCATTATACAAGGTGTTTCCTCTACACCTTAACATCATCTCTCAAACTTCTTCTTACTAACTAAATCTCCTTTTCACATCTTGCCTAAACATCACTTCCTTGTACATCAACATTCCTAACCTTAAAACAAACTTCTCCAAGACTTAAATACATTCTCAAAAACACTCATTGGATTTCTAGAACTTCCAAGATATTACCTAATTCCTTGTAGCCCTTAGAACACCTAATGCACATTTCTTCCTTTAGTGAAACATCCATTCCTAACAATTCCTAGTTCACCAAAGCTCATTAAACACTTAAAAACTCCTTATACATTATACAAATTTTTCCATGAGTTCTCCTAGCACATCATCATTCCAAAGCTCATAGTTTTCACCATTAGACACTCAAGAACACCTAAATCCATCAAGAACACCATCACAACAAGACTTCCCAAATTACACTAATCACATATAGTGCCATTGTAAAGCTTGCACTTAGGCCCTTAAAACATGGCTCTTAGGCCCTTAAATTGCATAAACCTTAAACACTAAATTTCCCACATAAATCATGCCTTTGACCTGCAAATACACTCAACATTACTTATGTTCTTTCTACTAGTCTCCTTGAGAACTTTTCACTAAGTCCTTTACCATTAGTCCTTAGGTAGTTTAACAAGCATATAAGCTCATTTCTCCTAAGGCTTAAATCACATTAGGTTAGTATATTTACCTCTTTTCCACCCAACTTCTTTCTTGTTTCCTCATAAAACCGGTATAAGGCATTTCATTCTTTGTCAACTACTAAACAATATACCAACATTGAATGAGTATATAAGCTTTATGCTTCATCTCATTGTAAACCCAGGTTACATTATTCAAAAACACTTATGTAGTTGTTTTACTTGGTCTTTGAAGAGAGTTTGAATATCTATGAAGAGAGGACTCCACCTAGTCCATGAAAAGGTTGGAATGGAGCTAGAACAAAGTCACACAAAGAGCACCATTAATGTGCAATTTCGGTCAAGGCAAAAACATGAAGGAAACTTGATTTTTCTTTGAGATTCCTTACCTAGAAGCAAAGGAGATCAATAATATGTGAAAAGGTGAGCTCAAGCTCCTTCAATGGTGAATCTCCTTGGCACCGAAATTGAGTTCTTGAAGATTTGAAAAGGTAGAAGTGTAGAGCTTGCTCCAACTAGAAGAATGGTGGTCTTGGAATTGAATTTGGACCATGGAGCTAGGAGTTACAAGTGGTCAAAGATGGAAAACAATGGTGGTGTTGGTGTTGCTGTAGCAGCTCGTAAAAGAGAGCAAGAAGGGAGGTTGGAGACGTGTGAAATGAAGAAGGAAAGGAGAAATGAAGATAGAACTTGCTTTAACAAGATATTTGTATTATAAGGTAACTTTCTCCTTTTTACCTTCCTACCCTTCCTTTCCTTAATTGATTTTTACATGGTGGTGACTCACCTTCATAAAAATCGGCCCCCATCATTTATTTAAAGATAGTTTGGTCTTTGTTGACCCATTTAATTACTTATAACAATATATGTTACAAACTAGCTTATAAAAATCACTATTCACAAAACAAGGCACATAGAAGTGAAATTTTTGATTTCCCATTGATATAGACTTCCAAATGTGATAGTATATAGTACACATGTTAATTAAAGAGTAATGATGGACATTTAGCCATTCAAAACTCATTTACAAGACAATTTTTCAAAAACGTGCTTTAAGACTCCTTAAAGCACTTTTTGTGTTTTAACTTGTTTTCAAGCTTGGTTTTCTTTGGTAATTGATTTAATATGTTCATTAACATATTTATAAGGTATAGGTATGACCATTAGGTCTTATACAAATTTATCCCAAGCTTAGAGCACACTTTAGCCCATATTAACCTTAAGGTACTTATTTGTGTTCTGTTTGGTTTCATTGTCTACCAAGGTTCCCTAAGGACTTAATTAGCCTTATAAACTCATAATTAAATATTATCAAGTCTTGGTAGGCTCTTTGGGTCCTAACCAAGTTCACTCCAAACTTAGAGCATGTTTTTGCTCAAACCGTGTCTTAGTGTTTTATTGTGTTTTACCATGGTTTAAATGGTTCATTTATGTTTCTAAGGCACTTTTTAGCCTTTAAATACCATAGTTTAACATTTACACAACATACCAAGGTTTGGGGTATTTCAGCGAGCTTTTCTTTTTTTTTTGTGTTTTTTAGCATTTTTTGACAGAAAATAAAAGTGAAAGTTGAAATTACCTAAGCTAGGGTTTCGGAGGCAGAATTAGGTCAAATTTTGTTTCCGTCCGTTGCCACGAACCTAATGTCCGTAACCACGGACACTAGTTAACCTATATAAAAATAAAAGTTGAATTAAATAGAAAACGAAAATTTGAAAGGTCCGGGGCCACGGACAGGATTTCTGTGGGCCCGGACATTGCTTAGCAAAACCTAAATTTTTTAAAAATTTAAAATCCCGCCACCGTCCATGGCCACGGACAACCCATCCGTGGTCCCGGACCATAGGTCTGAGGTCCCGGACCACCCACGGACAGGGGTTTTCTGATGGTTCCCGATGGTGTTTTCGACTAACAAATTATGTACGTGTAGCCTGAAAGGTATACAATACGTTAGTAATTTAAAGATTGCAGTTTGAAGTCGAATTATGCACAAAACTTGACAAACAAGTAACAAGGCAGAAGCAAAAGTAATTAGCAATACAGAAGCCGAAAAGGGTTGGTTTGAGCCCAAAATTTAACAGAGAGTTAATAAGGTTGTGGGGAGTTAGAAAAGTAGAATTATAACCTGTTTTACCTTCAGATTCGTGGTCTTTCTTCACGTCGGGATTCTTCGGAGGCCTCATTGATGGCGGATCTGGAAGAACTTCAAACCTAGCTTCTGACTCCTTGTCGTTCTCGATGTTCTTCACGTTTTGGTGCTGTTTTGGTGAGGGTTTGATGATGGATGATGTTATGGGAGTTGAAAAATATGTTTTGGTGTTGATTTTGGTGTTTGATTGTAGCTCTGGAGTTCAAAACGTGAAGAGAATGAGACGGCTGCCTTCTTTGAGAGTCTAGGTTTCTTGAGGTTCTAATTTGATCATGGGATAAGGTTCCTTATATAGGCTTCCTTAAAGATAGAAAAATCTGGTAAAAACCGAGATTTACCGACGTTTTAGCTCATGGGCTTCCAAAAGGAATTTGATTATAAAATTTTACACATGGGTAAAGGATGATAATTCTGATTTTTCTAAAGTGGAATCGAATTTTTTGGATATTAGGTTATTTTTAAATTCAATTTCTCATCATATTCAATCAGAAATTGCTAGAAAATTATTGGAAATTCAAAAAATCAAAATTCCAACGCCATTATGCTTCAAATGTCATCCTCTATCATGGGTTAAAATTTCAAAGCATTTTGAATTGATTTGAGCCTTATTTGGTGGAGAGAGAGAGAGCCTATAGGGGGCTTAGGAGCCTTGAAAAATTACAAAAATGCCCCTGGAGATGACTAAGATATCCCTAGTACTCTGAAATGTGCCGATCAAACTGGGAACCCTCGCTACTAGCCTATTAGTAGAGACTCTCTTCCTGGGGGGGTTGAAATTTTGGGTATAACAAACGCCTAAATATTAATTGAACCATTTGACGTGTAATTAGTGGTTCAAGAGTAAGACGTGAGGAACAAGTGTGAACCGCGGAACGTGAGAACACCCGGTAAAGTTAACCCCGGTGAAAGGTATGATTTCCTCATGCTCTGTATCCTAACTTCGTTACCCCGATTTGTGTGCTTGTTTGATTGTGTGATCACCTAACAAGATAAATGCACGAATCGGAATGTTTGCACTTGCTTGTGCTTGTGATGTATTGTTGCTTGATGGATTATGAATTGAACTTAAGTTTGTATAATTCATGAAATGTGTATTTGTGGGTGAATTGCTTGAGTGTGAATGAGCACTGTAGTGCGACTCATAGTTGAGTCTTGTTTGAGTAGAGACTCGTAGAAAGAGTCAGCTTGCGAAATAATGGAAACAAGGTAACACACGAAAAACCGTCGATTAATGGACAATGATAAATCAAACTTAAGAACTTACTCGAAATGAGAGCAAGTGACACACGAGACTAGAGAACGTCCTTAATATGGATGGCTGACCTCCTATGCAAGGATGTGACTCAATGTTAGGAAACGAACATAGTTCCTAAGTAATGGAAGTGTAGGGGCGACCCTTAAATCGATGAATAAAAAAAATGGGAAAACCTCCTAGGTTATAAGATAGCATGAGAGAGATGCGGCTAGCCGATATCTATATATGTATTTATATATGAGTATTTATTGTTAGTAACCTGAGAGTTAGGTTAGGGGGGATTGTGAGTCACGCGTGCAAGGAAGAGGAAACAATAGAGCGTTTGTTTCTAAATCCGTGGTCGAACTCCCTTGTTACCGGGCAGTGTGCCACATAGTGGTGCCCTGTGGGGCCGTGTGCCACATAGTGGTGCCTGATTGGAGTAAGACTGGCAGAGCTTACCCGTCTAAAGAGGTAAGCTGGGTATTATGGGATAGGAAAGAGGGAACATGAGAGAATTTTTCTAATCCCGTATTGAGATTATAAAAGCCCAGTGGTGAGACCTATATATGTCCCTGCCTGGAGGCCTTTGAGGCTTAACCTAAAATTATTCAATAGTAGAATAATTAAGAAAACTAGATCAGGACCGAGAATGTCTAATGATCTAGGAGACAAGTAAACTACTCGGTTGGGACGGAAAGTTGGTGATTAACGAGCACGAAACTCACTTGAGATACGGTCTCTCAAGGTTTAAGAATAAGGTCTATGAATTTACCGAGCTGAATGCGATATCTGTATGGATTCCATTTCTTGGTTGTATATCTTTGAATGAGTGCATGATTAATGCATAGAAATTGAGCATGATTAATTGAGTTAAAAAAATGAATCGCATGTTCTCGACCAAATAGTTGGCGTACCCTCGCTAGTACGCGGGGTATATGGATTTCATATGCAGCAATTTTGCTGAGCCCCTAGGGGCATGGTTTTTATTCTCCAGGTAAAACGAAGCCGTCAACCGTTCGAGAGTAGGACGGGGTTGTTATTGATATGGGTAGTTGGTTAAGAAATTGTATTTATGTATTGTTGATTTGTAAGACCGAAGGGTCTTTGATAGACTTGTGGATTGTAGATACTTGGTATAGTCGGAAATGAGAATGTATTTGTATACATTGGAAATGAAGGTTGTATTTGATTTAAGAATTGATTATGTAATAGAAGTATCATTTGTATAGTGTACTCGGTATAAGACCCATCAGACCGATATTGTATTTGTTGTTGTAATTGAATTTGGATGGGCCTTGTTAGTCACGTGGGTGACTAACGGCATTGTTTCACTACCGGTTGTATTGGATTTTCCGCTGCTTGAGTGTAACACCCCATCCAACATTAACACACTTAACAACAAACTGCAGCGGAAAACATACTTCATCACATTACTTAACTCGTTGGTGTTACACGTCGTTAACCACCCACGTGGCTAACAAGGCTATTACATATACATTGTATCGGTCTGATGGACTAGATGCCTGAGCGACTACACATTACTGTCCCTTTCCATTAACAACAACAACAACATATACCTTTCAACTGTACCGAGTATTCACAAACTAATGCCGATAACAATTTCGGTCTTACTACACCTACTGTACATATACAACTTAAATGACTACCCATGTACAATGACTACCCCGTCCTACTCTCGAACGGCTTCCAGCTCCTTGTACCTGAAATAGGAAAAAGAAGAGAAAGGGTGGCCCCCCAGGGGCTCAACACCTTTGCTGGTATGGTAATCCCGCAGCCCGCATGCTACCGGGCCACGCACAACTAATTGTCATCTTAGCATGTGATAGATTATATTTGAATCATGCATGTAAACTATCAACACATAACACATAACATTCCACCACAATGGGCTCAACAAGTAGATAACACATCCACACTTGATAAGTCACTCATTGTGTTCATTAACCTTAGAGGGTGAAATACCCCAAACCCTGATATATTGTTTAAATATTAAACTATGGTATGTAAAGGCTAAAAAGTGCCTTAGAAACATCAATGAACAATTTAAACCATATTAAATGCAATAGAGCACTAAGATACAGTTTGAGCAAAAACATGCTCTAAGCTATGAGTGAACTTGGTTAGGACCCAAAGAGCCTACCAAGACTTAATAATATTCAATTATGATTTAATAGGGCAAATTAAGTCCTTAGGAAACCTTGGTAGTCAGTTTAACCAAATAAAACACAAGAAAATACCTTAAAGTCAATAAGAGCAAAAATGTGCTTTAAGCTTGGGATAAATTTGTATAAGACTTAATGGTCATACCTATACCTTATAAATATGTTAATGAGCATATTAAATCAATTACCAAAGAAAACCAAGCTTGAAAACAAGTTAAAACACAAAAAGTGCTTTAAGGAGTCTTAAAGCACGTTTTTGAAAAATTGTCTTGTAAATGAGTTTTGAATGGCTAAATGTCCATCATTACTCTTTAATTAACATGTGTACTATATAGTATCACATTTAGAAGTCTATATCAATGGGAAATCAAAAATTTCACTTCTATGTGCCTTGTTTTTATGAATAGTAACTTTTATAAGCTAGTTTGTAACATATGTTATTATAAGTAAGTTAATTGGTCAACAAAGGCCAAAACACCCTTCTAATTATATGGGGGCCGGTTTTATTATGTGGTGAATCACCACCATGAGCTAGTAAAAATTAAAGAAAGAAGGAAAAGTAAGTGAAAAGTAGAAGTTACCTTTATAACATGTAAATATCTTCCAAAAGCAATTCCAATCTTCATTCTTTCTTTCCCACTCACGCCCACCGTAGCCTTCTTCATCTTCTCCCAAACTCCATCGGTTTTGCTACAGCAAACCATACTATTCTCCATCTTCTTTCACTTGTAACTTCTAGCTCCATGATCCAAATTTAATTTCAAGACCACCTTTCTTCTAGTTAGACCAAGCTCTACATTTCTACCTTTTCAAATCTTCAAGAACTCAATTTTGGTGCCATGTAGATTCACCATTGAAGGAGCTTGAGCTCACCTTTTCACATATTATTGTTCTCCTTTGCTTCAAGGTAAGGAAACTCAAAGAAAATCCATGTTTCCTCCATGTTTTCATGTTGACCGAAAATCACCACTAAAGGTGTATTTACCTTGCTTTGTTTTAGCTTCATTTGAATCTTCCAAGGGCTAGGAGGAGTCCTCTCTTGATACTTATTCAAGCTCTCTTCCAATTCCAAGGTAAACAATTACCCTAATGTGTTAAAACAATATATGTAACTAGGGTTTATAATGAGATGAAGCATAATGCTTGAATACTCATTCTATTATTTGTACATTGTATAGAAGTTGACAAACAACTAAACACCCTACCGGTTTTACAAGGAAACAAGAAAGAAGTTTGTGAGGAAAAAGAGGTAAACAAGCTATCTCAATGTAGTTTAAGCGCCTTAGGAAAATGAGCTTGATTTGCTTAATAAAATACCTAAGGAGCCAATGGTGAAAGACCTAGTAAAATGTTCTTAAGGAGATTATTAAAGGGAATATGTGTTTTTGTATGTAATTGCAGGTCAAAGGCAATATATATGTGGGAAATTCAGTGTTTAAAGTTTATGTTATTTAAGGGCCTAAGAGCCATGTTATTTACGGGCCTAAGTGCCAAGCAATTTAAGTTTATGCACTATATTGTGATGTAGTGTAAATTTGGTGAAGTTATGTGTGTGAGAATACTTGATGGATTTAGGTGTCTTGAATGTTTAATGGTGAAAACCATGAGTTTTGGAATGATGATGTGCTAAGAGAACCCATGGCAAAATTTGTATAATGTATAAGGAGTTGTAAGTGCTTAAATGAACTTTGGTGAACTAGGATATTTAAGAAAGGATAAATGTTTTACTAAGGAAGAAAACATGTTTTTAAGGTGTTCTAAAGTGCTACAAGGACTTTGGTATTGTCTTGGAAGTTCTAGGAATTCAATGAGTGTTTTGGGATGTAATAAAATCTTGGAGAAGTTTGTTTAAGGTTTAGGTAATGTTGATGAATAAGGAGGAATGATGTTTAGGTAAGGGTTTGAGTAAGGAATTTTAAGAAGTTGTGAAAAGGAGATTTAGTTAGTAAGAAAAGAAGTTGAGAGATGATGTTAAGGTGTAGAGGAAACACCTTGGTCTAGTGGTCATTATTGGTGAACTACCACTTAGAAATCTTATGGAGAAAACATCCCAAGTGCTAGGAATTTTGTAAGAAATTTGTGAATGATAAGATGGTTTTGGTGAGTGATTTAAAGAGTTTAGCACATGGCTAAAGGTGTGTTTGATGTGCCAAATGATGTTAGGAAACATTATGAGGCTTTAGGAGAAGTTTGGTGAAATTGGTTAAGTGCTTAAAGGCTTAGAAAATGAGTGTTTTGCCTTGTCCGAACATCCGTTCGGACAGGCCTGTTGCGTAAAAATTTTCAGAGTCTCCACTTGTGTCCGACCTTGGGAAGTCCGGACACAAGTTTGGACGTACCTGCTTCTTCATTTAATTTTCCTCGACCCATGTCCGAACTTCTGAAGTCCGGACACAAGTTCGGACAGGCGTCTGTATTCAGTTTTGAGTCTCGACTTGTGTCCGAACTTGGGAAGTCTGGACACAAGTTCGGACAGTCCACTGTATGGACCAAAAACTTTGTTTTAAGGTGGGAAAAGTTGCCTAAAAATGGTGATTACCAAGTAATGATGTTATAAGGATGTTAAGGACATGTTAAGTAAGTTATAATGACAATTTAGTGGGGGAAAAGTTGTATTAAAATGTAAAAGTAAAACAAGTTAAAATGTGAAGTTATTTAACTAAGTTAACGAGGATAAGTTATAAGCATTTAGACTTTAAACAATCATGTTACCTCGATGTTAATAAAAATACATGTAATGTTAACAGTTGTTCGAGAATTGCTCGAGGAACATAAGTGGACATGATAAGTGGACTCCGGTGACAGGTATGGTTTTCTTGCAACCTGTGTCCTACCGGATTACACCGGCTTGTATGCCAATGTGTTTTGTCTGTGTGTTTGCCACGTTATAAGATAAATCATGAAACAAGTTTACAGTCGTTATTGTTGATGTATGTTTACGTGCCGATACCGGTAACCTCGAATGCGCTTGAAGGGCTAGTTAACCACTATTAGATAAACGTAAGAGAACGGTATCCGGTGATAACGTTTCCGGCCTAAGGAACGTTCTAACCACGGCCATGCGTGAGTTAGTTATGTGATGTTTGTGTGTGATGTTTGTGTGAATGACTCTCCCCCTTCCCTTGTGTGTGTCTAACAAGACTTAACCCAATGTTGTGATCGTTTAATTAAGTTCAATGTTGAACTTCTAACAAGTGCTAACGGGGGAAGTGAGGAGTCCGGTCTGTTCCGGCCACGCGTGTGAGTATGGGGGTCATTGTCATATCAGGTTCGATCCTCTCTGTATGTTATGGTTGTTTTCCAATTTGGTTCCCAACCTTCCCTTTAGCTTAACCAAGGCTATTACTAACTCACGTCGCGCCACAGGGGCATACTATGTTATGTTTGTTCGGTGTGCTTGGATCACTATATCCGAGACACCTTGTGTTAAGTTATCCGTTCATTTAACGAGACGGTAACGAGTTATGTAATGAGCTTATCATGAGACTGGCAACATTCTCTAGGCTACAAGTGAACTGACTATGTTTGGGCCGGTTCATAAAGGGAACCGTACCCGTTATGTTATGTATTGTCGTTATGATGCAATATCTATTGCAATGTTATTATGTACACGTTGAAACGTGGAAAGTGTTGTTATGTGATGATTGTCATATGTTGTAAAATGTGGAGTATGTGGATCATGGATATGAATCCCAGTTTGTGATAAGAGGCGTTTAAGGATAACCCGATTAATGGGTAGTTGTCGTCTATTAAGGAAGTAGCTCCATTAGAGGAGAAACACTCTAGGGGTAATGAATACCATGAGTGACTTATCAAGTAAGGATGTACTATCTGTTTGTTGAGCCTATAGAGGTGAGATGTTTTGTGTTGTGTGTTTACAGCTGCATGCATGATCTAAATATAATCAACCGCATGCTAAGACGACAATTAGTTGTGCGTGCCCGGTAGCATGTGGGCTGCGGGATTACCATACCAGCAAAGGTGCTGAGCCCCTTGGGGCCACCCTTTCTCTTCTTTTCCTATTTCAGGTATAAGAGCAGGAAGCCGTTCGAGAGTAGGACGGGGTAGTCGTGGTTCATGGGTAATCTTTTAAGTTGTACATGTACAGTAGGTGTAGTAATACTGAGATTGTTATCGGCAGCAGTTTGTGAGTACTCGGTACAGTGGAAAGGTGTATGTTGTTGTTGTTGTTAATGGAAGGATAGTAATGTGTGTCGCTCGGAATTTAGCCCATCAGACCAGTACAATGTATATGTATTAGCCTTGTTAGCCACGTGGGTGGTTAATGGCGTGTAACACCAAGAAGTTAAGTAATGTGTTGAAGTTTGTTTTCCGCTGCAGTTTGTTGTTAAGTGTGTTTGTTGTTGGATGGGGTGTTACAAAAAGTGGTATCAGAGCGAAGTATCGCTCTGATGACTGAATTACCGAGCTTAGGAAGTACCGAGTTAGGATTTTAGTACTCTGGGTTAAGGGTTGAGTGATAGCGTGAGAGATACGCCAGTTAGGTATTACCAGTGTGTACTGGAAACCTACAATATCCATCCCGCCCTCCACAATCCCTGTATATAACTTGGGGAAACAACGCCAGAGAGATGGAAGTCCACTCTTACTCGGGAATACCCGATCTGGCTGTTATTAAATACCTTTAAAGATACGGAGAACCTGTCATACGGTAGATCCCGAAAGCTGGGAATCCCGGAGACGGTTTCCATCTGAACAATATTCACCGCATTTAATAGCAAGGAATGAAGAATCTTGTGTATAGAAGAATAGAATTTCCGGCAACCTGGGTCGACATGCCGAGCAGTCGAGGATAACCAGCTTGCAACGCACCAACCGTGCAACGGGCAAGAAGTGGATAAATAAAACCCGAGACGAGTGTCTACGGGACCACAGTTGATAAATAATACACCAACGGTATACCAACCGACAAAGGAACTACAACGTAGTGCCCAAACAAGAGACAAGTCTCAGCAACCACGTCAATGCGTGGAACGGGCTACAAAGAGGAAACAATACAAAAAAATAGGGTCTTCCAGAATGGGAAACACCCTAGTTAGTGATTATCATGTAAAGACAGTGAGAAGTCATCCGGAGGAATTATTATCAAGACTGTAAGATCAAGTGAGGGCCAACAAGGCCACTGATGATAGTGCGGGTAGAAACAATACCACAACCGGTATGTGTTGAACCGATAGCCAGTTAACATGGCGCACTTGCCCTGGCAAGTGCTGCTATAACAGGGCTGTTCGGGGAAGTTTTAACAACTACAAAGTGTTTGGTAAAGTACCACAAAGTTAAGTGTGATCATTATGACCATGGAAGGGCTTAACAGCCTAACCTCTGTAATTGTAAGTACACCAGTCAGCAAGAAGCTAGACTTGGCTAAGGTAAGAAGATGTTGTGAAACCATGAAAATTTTCTTTCAAACTCAGATTTATTCAAACTCTTTCCTTTCAAAACCAGATTTTCTTTCAAACCAATATTTATTTCTAACCTTCTTTTAAACCATACCGGTAAACCCAAGGGTAGCGACCCAAGGGAATGGATGGAGTTCATAGTGATACAACAGTGGATAAACCTTCCCTCGATTAAGTTTGGGAAGCACGGGACGCATATTGTCACGGGACAATATAAGGGAATTGACAACAGAATACTTCACCTAGGCGTGTGACGGACACTACAAGTGTACCAACTGAATTGTGGGACGACCGCACTCCGATAGGAGCTTGTGGGCCTGACAGACCTACTTATGGGTTAGTTGGGTAAGTAGCAATGTATCAGTATGGTACCCCACATATGTATACGAGTAGAGTCCGAAACACGAGAAGTAATCGACTCCGTACTACGGTCAGCAGTACAAGTCAAACAAGAGCTAAGGATTACAAGGAATGGTTGAAGTAAAGGAACAAGTCAAGTTAACGAGACTAAAAGGATTAGTGAATTCCTTTCAAGGAAATGTTTAAGAGTCAGGAGGTGCAAAGTGCACTAACTGTAATGTAAAGACATTGTATACGTCTTAAGGATCCTCAGGGATAAACATGATAACTGGAACGGAGACCCAGCCTGTGCATGGCAAGGCAGATGCCTAATGTGGACACATTAATGTGCAATGAACGGGATGAAACTCCCAGAATGAGTACCTACACTATCAGGAAATGTTGATCTTCACAGAAGAAGATAATAACCAGTTAAGAACGCAAAAAGCGTGGCTAACTGAATGTACCAATAAGTGTGAACTAAATGTAAAGGCATAACTTAGTAACACCCAGGAGCAATCCTTAAAGGGTGTTCGCATCAGTAATTGTTGCACGAAATGGCATGACAGAAGCACCAGGGTTGAAACTAACACCCAGATTAGACATAAGTTGTCAGGAGACGGACTGGCAACCTAAGGGGCATCCCATGAAAGGGAACGGAATGCAACGACCTTGTCATGGAGCTCAATATAACGTCCAAACCATGTAATGTTGTACAGAGAAGTACATGTGTGTGGACAGCCTACAATGAGCGCAGCTCAAGGCAAATAAGGTTTATAGGCCACAAATAAAATGTGTTATGTAAATTAGATTGATTGCAGAAGTTTATGTTATATAAGTGAATAGAGTGGACAACGAACCACTGCATTAGGAGTGGGGATACCTCTCGATACTGTGAAACCGCTGGAGCGGTAGTTATGTGAACCAAGCTCAAGAAATATGTTAAGGATGGATGATATTATTATTGAAAGAGAGCAGTTAGTTTAGTAGCATGTGTGTATAAAGTGAAGCACCGAGCTGAATAATGCCGGCTTGTGACTCGAATGAGCAACGCTCCAGGAGCATTCAGTAGTCGTCCAAATGGATGGCGAACCATAATGTGAATAATGTAAGTATATGTGTGGAAGTTAATGTGACAGTAAATACGATATAAGCTGATGTTATACAAGGAGTAAGAGCACGGTGCGCAGCAAGCGACCGTTGTATAAGTATTGTTAAACGATAATGTAACAGATAAGACCAGTTATGAGTTAAACTTAGTAGAGATGCAAGATAAGTGATGTTAAACAGACTGGGCAATAAGCCAGTGGTAGGTACTGTGTGATGAGGAACTCAGTGTGAATTCCATGGCGAATCGCATAAGGGATTTACTGTCAAGAGTTTACGCCTCTGCACGCTGTATGACTGAGTGTTTTGGTATTGCACTTGCGCAGTGATGATCGAGTGGGATAGCTAGGAATTGGAAACATGTTAATTGTAGAGGAATGATGTTATAACGGCCGATGCATAGGAAATGCAAGGCCGCACCAATAAAAGAGTACTTGTACAAAACCAAATGTGGAGACATGATTAATAATAAGTGACTACAGTAGCACTAACTGTCAATATCGGTATGGAATATACCCCAAATGTTGTAAATAGCTGAGAGAGCACTACACACTAGGTAGTAGCTCAATCTCAACCGACAGTAAGTCGGAAGGAAACAAGTCAATCATTGTGAAATACGTAACAGTATATACAGTCAATTATTATGGAAGTGGATAGAAAGTTTATAACTCACCGAATTCGCTCACGGTAAGAGATACCACACGTCGGTTGAGAAACCGTTATTACCAAGATAAAGGTGATATATGGGAGGTGTACAATACAGTGAGAATAATGAATGGGGCAAACTAAGCCCTACAGTTGTCAGAGTTGCGCAGCAGACGTTAGTGAACCAGTGAGTCAAGTGTACAATGTGCATAGTGAATATGAGTAAATGGCTAATTATTAACGCCTAGAAGCCTAACAGGCCAGAATCGAAACCAACTAAGAGTTTAAACAAACTCCAATGAGAATTCTTGGTTTAGGAACTAAACCGCCAATATGGTTAAGATCCTCTAATCAGAATCCATTGTGTAATAGACCGCGTGAAAGTTGAAGTACTTCACGGCGGCAGAACGTTTTGAACCAATGATTAAGTGATTGATTACGTGGGCGTAATCCCTTTAAGGGGGGTAGAGCGCAAAACCACTTAGTGTGTATTACCGTACAAGTGTACGTGATTTATGTTGTGCATAGCACAAAATAATTTGTTTTGATGATTGGTGTGTGTGTTATGTAAACATACGCATTCAGTCATGGTTTAATTGGGGTAATTGCGCACAGAAGATGCGAATACCATTGTGGTAAGTGTGTGTATTTGTTAACAGTGGTGTGTGATTATACAAGTGTGGGGAGTAGAGAAACTCCCGGGGAACAAAACCCCGACGATGTATAAATGTGAAACGGTGTGTTGTATTTTGATAAAATATATGTGTATATATACTATATAGTGATTCACGAAAGGGTATGAAACCGACATAGAACCTAGCGAGAATAAGATTCCCTAGGTAACAACATTAAAGCAAATGAAAATAACTGATAGACGGAGTTCTATCCCTTGGAGATGTTATGATCATGACTAGAATGATTTAAAAGATAGAAAATTGGAAATGAGTGATTTATTGATGCTTGAAAATGAAGTGGGAAGTGGAACTTGATTTGCATGCGATCAAGGGAAGCTGAACACAAATTGGGGTGGAAGGATAGTTCGACACTGATGCTGATCACATTAGGGTTGAATGATTCTTGAAGCTCCCCTTAAGTGGTCACAATTAACCACGCTAAGAAAAGAAGCAAAGAGCATAAGTTGGACTTGGAGTTGTGTGTGTTTTCAAAAAGGATTTTGAATTGGTATTTATAAAACGTCGATAGATACTTTACATAGTTAAGGTTCTCTTACTTAACCTCACAAGGAAATTTTAAATTTAAGTGATTGTTTTGATCTCCCAAAGGCACGGGGACGGAAGGTGTCCATCGCGACTGGGTTCTGCGGGATCACAGTGTATATCAAAGATATTTTTGATTGCTATACATGCTATGACATGTTGTGTGGTATGTGTAATAAATGTTATTTTGACTTTGATTTCCTAAAGTGTATGCTATCAAGACCTATGAGTCTAAATGTGTTGTGTTACATAGACCTATGTGTCTAAAGGCTGTTAGGTTATCGAGACCTATGTGTCTAAATGTTGTTATGTTACCCAAGACCAGAGAGTCTAAGAGTTGTTATGTATGTGTAAATGTTGTTAAGATACCCGGACCATTGAGTCCGAGGTTATCATGTGAATATGTTATGTTAGGTATGGATGTGAATGTGTTACCCTAACCATTAAGTCTGAGGTTGTGATGTAAAGTGTGTTTGGTTATGGAAGTTTTATTTCTATAAGTAATCCCCGTATTCTAATCCAAGATGTGTGGGAAGTGTAAACTTCGAGGACGAAGTTCTTTTAAGGGGGGTAGATTGAAATACCCCAAACCCTGATATATTGTTTAAATATTAAACTATGGTATGTAAAGGCTAAAAAGTGCCTTAGAAACATCAGTGAACAATTTAAACCATAGTAAATGCAATAAAGCACTAAGATACAGTTTGAGCAAAAACATGCTCTAAGCTATGAGTGAACTTGGTTAGGACCCAAAGAGCCTACCAAGACTTAATAATATTCAATTATGATTTAATAGGGCTAATTAAGTCCTTAGTAAACCTTGGTAGTCAGTTAAACCAATTAAAACACAAGAAAATACCTTAAAGTCAATAAGAGCAAAAATGTGCTCTAAGCTTGGAATAAATTTGTATAAGACTTAATGGTCATACCTATACCTTATAATATGTTAATGAGCATATTAAATCAATTACCAAAGAAAACCAAGCTTGAAAACAAGTTAAAACACAAAAAGTGCTTTAAGGAGTCTTAAAGCACGTTTTTGAAAAATTGTCTTGTAAATGAGTTTTGAATGGCTAAATGTCCATCATTACTCTTTAATTAACATGTGTACTATATAGTATCACATTTAGAAGTCTATATCAATGGGAAATCAAAAATTTCACTTCTATGTGCCTTGTTTTTATGAATAGTAACTTTTATAAGCTAGTTTGTAACATATGTTATTATAAGTAAGTTAATTGGTCAACAAAGACCAAAACACCCTTCTAATTATATGGGGGCCGGTTTTATTATGTGGTGACTCACACCACCATGAGCTAGTAAAATTAAAGAAAGAAGGAAAAGTAAGTGAAAAGTAGAAGTTACCTTTATAACATGTAAATATCTTCCAAAAGCAATTCCAATCTTCATTCTTTCTTTCCCACTCACACCCACCGTAGCCTTCTTCATCTTCTCCCAAACTCCATCGGTTTTGCTACAGCAAACCATACTATTCTCCATCTTCTTTCACTTGTAACTTCTAGCTCCATGATCCAAATTTAATTTCAAGACCACCTTTCTTCTAGTTAGACCAAGCTCAACATTTCTACCTTTTCAAATCTTCAAGAACTCAATTTTGGTGCCATGGAGATTCACCATTGAAGGAGCTTGAGCTCACCTTTTCACATATTATTGTTCTCCTTTGCTTCAAGGTAAGGAAACTCAAAGAAAATCCATGTTTCCTCCATGTTTTCATGTTGACCGAAAATCACCACTAAAGGTGTATTTACCTTGCTTTGTTTTAGCTTCATTTGAATCTTCCAAGGGCTAGGAGGAGTCCTCTCTTGATACTTATTCAAGCTCTCTTCCAATTCCAAGGTAAAACAATTACCCTAATGTGTTAAAACAATATATGTAACTAGGGTTTATAATGAGATGAAGCATAATGCTTGAATACTCATTCTATTATTTGTACATTGTATAGAAGTTGACAAACAACTAAACACCTACCGGTTTTACAAGGAAACAAGAAAGAAGTTTGTGAGGAAAAAGAGGTAAACAAGCTATCTCAATGTAGTTTAAGCGCCTTAGGAAAATGAGCTTGATTTGCTTAATAAAATACCTAAGGAGCCAATGGTGAAAGACCTAGTAAAATGTTCTTAAGGAGATTATTAAAGGGAATATGTGTTGTTGTATGTAATTGCAGGTCAAAGGCAATATTTATGTGGGAAATTTAGTGTTTAAAGTTTATGTAACACCCCATCCAAAGCCTATCGTGGTTATCGCAATCTGAACACTTAATCGAATACGTCGCAGCGGAAATAAACAACACCTGGACCTTGCCACGGTCTGATCGTTAGAATATACCGGCTTTAATGTTTACAATACTTATCCAAAATACTTATCCAGCTCAAAACATCAACATTCACAATACCACAACCAACCGAGTACTAGTATCTTAAACACAATCTCAGACTTACATCAGTTTAATTTAAACAGTCGGGTGCACAGGCGCAACCCGAACTCCAAATAAACATCCCTCCCTAAGTCTAACCGCTCCTACTCTCGTATTGCGTCCTCATGGGCCTCTTACCTGCAAGTGTAAAAATAGCCCCCGAGGGGGTCAGCACGAATGCTGGTACACCCTCTCATGGCCCCCAAGCTAACGGGACTACGACGACTAATTGTCGATAGCATGGAAATTGATTACATACACAAGCATAATATGAAGTGCAATAACAATTACCACAGATGAACATATATAGTTCACAAACAATGAACGTCTCAAGCGTTCCCTTATCAAGTGGGTTAGTAACCCCCTCCTTAGTCCTCATTTCCTTAATCTCAGTTCCTTACCTTATCTCAATCTTAATCTTAATCTCAGTATACAAACCTTTCCTGGAAGGGATTGGTTGTAGCTTAATTCGAACCTGGGATTTAGGTGATCCCACCGCACCATCATAATGCCACCTACTCTGGACGGGAGTCCAGCGTAGCTGAGCCGGCAACCGGCCCTAGGCTACAAGTCCGAAGACAAGTCCTTAAGCGGAGGGCGGATCTGATTCAGATACCGTCCCCCTTTTTCCTTAGCATGCATGACCGGAGATCGGTCCCGGGTTTCCTCACTCAAGTTCCAGTTAGTAGTCATCTTAAACACCATGTGCTAGCTAAGCCTTAACGGGCATTAACCAACAACCATCAAACTTAACTCTTATTCTTAACTCAGTAAGTACTAAACTTGGTTAGTAACCATCTCAAGTCTCGTGGGTTAGTGTAAAGTTAACACAAACACATCGAGAATAAATACAACCGGTTGCATGCTTTATCTTGTTTTAGTCATAGCAATTAAACAGATAGCACACAAGCCGAGGGACACCTCGTTAGCAAGCAGGTCACAAGAAGGATTGTACCGTTCACCGTCGATCGTTGTTTGTTTAACCTTCTTCGGGGTCCCAATTCACAAACCTAAAACATTCATTCATTTTTAGGTCATTAGTTATTTGCACTTACTTAACTCACTTAGTCTCTAAACATTCCCATTTAACAACCTCTCAAGTCTTTGCCACTTAGCTTACAATCTTAACTTTAAACATTAAAACTTACACTTAACTTAACTTAGTTCCTTAAGTTCTTAGTGTCCCAATCATTACCACCCTACCAAAGGTATACCTTATTACCTAGTACCATTCTTAGAATTTAAAATTTCTTTTTTTTTTCTTTTTTTTTTAAAAATGTTAAGGGCCGTCCGACCCACCGTCCGACCCACCCTCTGGGTCGGACCATTCCAGTAACTTTCGGGTTTGGAAAACCCTACATGTCCGACCCATGTCCGACCCAACCAACTGGGTCGGACCATTCCAGAAACTTTCCGTCTCTAAAACCTCTCATGTCCGACCCACGTCCGACCCAACCTTCTGGGTCGGACCATTCCAGAAACTTATTTGCCCTTTACAAGTCACCCGTCCGACCCATGTCCGACCCAAGACCTCTTGGTCGGACCATACCAGAACCTTTCCCTGGCGTTAAACAGAGGTCGTCCGACCCAAACTTGGGTCGGACCCCTGGGTCGGACGCCACTAAATCATGCCCAAACATTGCCAAATCTTCTCTAAACCTTTCCTCAAGCCAACCAATATGTTCTAACATCATCTAGACCCTTAAACCCACCTTAGAGCATCCTCCAAACACATTAAATCATTCACCAAGTTTCACCTTAATCATTATACATTTTCCCTTGCAATTATGCTAACACTTGTAATGCTTTCCTCTAGGTTTCTAAGTGGTGGTCCATACCTAATGTAACCACTATGCCAAATGTTTTCCTCACCACTATAACATCATCTCCCAAGCATCTTTCACTACCTAGAACTCTCTTATACATTTACTTAATGTTCCTTCACAACTTAAACTTCCATCCATCAACACATTATTTCCTTTCTAGTTGTTTACCAACATTTGCCTAAGTCCTAAATACTCAAATACATTCTCTTGATTCCTAAATCTTCCATGGTGATACCTAAGTCATTATAAGTCATTAAAACACCTTAACTTCACCCCTTTTCATCAAGACAACCTATAGAACATTCCTAGTACTTCCTTAGTCATTAAATTCCCTTAGAATATCTTAAACACTTAAACTCTCCTTCAAATTTTGCCATGGGTTCTCTAGTATATAGTACTTCCTAACACATGGTTTTCTCCATCAAACAACCAATACCACACAAATTCTCATCACAACACCTTAACACACAATCTACACTAAAACTTCACCACACCATCATGTATTGCTTAAACTCAAAATGCTTGGCACTTAGGCCCTTAAATGACAATAATCTTAACCACTGAATTTCCACATATATTTGCCTTCAACCTGCGAATACACTCAACAAGGCTCCCATTGAAATAAAATGCTTCTTGTACTTCACCTTTATATTCTTAAACTATCTCTTTTTTTTCTCATTTGCTCCTTAGTCACAAGTTCACAAGTATAGTCATTGCTCCTCCTAGGTTTTATAGCACCTTCCCAATATAAGCTCTACACTAAACTCATCATATATCTAAATCCAATTTCCTTAAACAACAAAACACCTTAAGGTAAGTAATTTACCTTGTTCTTTTACAAGCTTAAAAGCTTTCCTCCTTAGGTTTTTCTTTGTTCAATCTCGGTCACCAATGTGTATCTCCTTGCCAATGTTCTAACAATGTCCAATAACTCTAATGAGCACTAAACAACACATTTACCTTAAGGAATAAAACCTAGGTTAAAATGTGTTTTAAGGTTTTGAATTGATTGTTTTACCTTAGTTCCTCAAGACAAGCTTGGATATGAAGCAAGAAGGACCTCCTCTCTCCTTTGAAGAGTAGAAACAAGCTAGAACAAGGCATAAACATGGAGTCCCATGAGCACTAATTTTCGGACATGTGAAGAAAATGGTGGAAACCTAGATTTTCTTACACTTTCTTTACCTTAAGAGAATGGAGATGCCAATGGAGTCTCCAAACTTGAATTTCCTCCTCTAATGGTGGTTTGACTTGGCACCAAAATGAAGCTCTTGAAGTTTTGAAAAGATAGAAAGAAGGAGCTTGAGCTAACTAAGAAGAATATGTATTTTGTTTTGGATTTGGAGCTAAAATGAGCAAGATGTGGGCAAAGCTAGATGGAGCTAGCATGGAGTTGTGCTTCACGTTAATGGAGAAGGGAGAGAGCTTGAAGAAACCGTGTGAAACAAGAAGAAATGAGGAGATGAGGAGAGAGGTAAGTAAAATGTGATATTTATGTTAAAAGGTAAATGTTATAGTACTTTATGCTTATATAAGACTTATTTGCTTTCTTAATTGCTTAATAACTCATGAAGGGATGACTCACCTCCTAAGAAACCGGCCCCCTTTTATAATGAGGGTATTAAGTCTTTGTTGACCAAATGTCTCACTTATATAGACTTATGTTATAAACTAGCTTAATTAATTCACTATTCACCAAAACAAGGCACATTGTTGTGAAATTTTTGATTTCCCATTGATATAGACTTCCAAATGTGATACTATATAGTACACATGTTAATTAAAGAGTAATGATGGACATTTAGCCATTCAAAACTCATTTACAAGACAATTTTTCAAAAACGTGCTTTAAGACTCCTTAAAGCACATTTTGTGTTTTAACTTGTTTTCAAGCTTGGTTTTCTTTGGTAATTGATTTAAAATGACCATTAGGATATTACTAAGGTCTTAGAACAATATTTGGGTACTCTCCCATGTCTCTCCAAGCTTAGAGCACGTTTTTGCTTAAACTGCTCTTTTGGTGTTTCCTTATATTTTCTTTGATTAGAAATGTTTCTTAATGTTTCTAAGGCATTATTTAGCCTTCTTATATCCTAGTTTATCATTTAAACACCATATCTAAGTTTGGGGTATTTCAATCTACCCCCTTAAAAGAACTTTGTCCTCAAAGTTCACACATGTGCTTAACCACTCACGGTACACAGTTCTCTTAATCTTAATACCACATCTTATATTCACATTCATACATCTGAAGACTCAAAGGTCAATCTCAAATACAATACATAAGTATTATACATAACTCAAACTTACACCGAAGTGTAGCAACTTACACAAATTCACATCTTAAACAACCAAACAAACGACAAACATGATCGTTTCCTAACTCAAAAGCGAGGAAGCTCTACCCCCCTTAAAAAGGGGTACGCCCCGTACCCTATACAGACGATCTAGTCAGTAAATAAAGAAGGGTACTTCGCCCTCATCTTATCCTCTAATTCCCACGTGGCCTCTTCGACATCCTGGTTAGACCAGAGAACCTTCACCAGTCGCACTGACTTGTGGCGAGTGTCCCTAGTCTTGCTGTCCAAGATTCTCTGAGGAGTTCCACGGATCTCATATTTGGTTCTAAAGTCAACCTCTCAGGTTCTAACACATGGGAGGGGTGGTGCATGTATTTCTTTAGCTGTGAAACATGAAAAACATCATGCACTTTACCCAGCTCAGCAGGTAAATTAACCTGTAAGCAACCGGGCCCACCCGCTCCGTAATCTCATAAGGACCAACAAATTTCGGGCTTAATTTGCCCTTCTGCCCAAACCTGAATACACCCTTCATCGGTGAAACTCGCAGAAATACCTGGTCGCCCACTGCGAACTCCAGGTCCCGTCGTCGAACATCAGCATACGACTTCTGCCTATCTTGAGCAGCTTTCATGTTCTCCCTGATTTGCTGAACTTCAGCCTTAACTTGTTCTAAGTACTCTGGTCCTATAATGACCGTCTCACTCGACTCATCCCAGCAGAGCGGTGTACGACATGGTCTACCGTACAACGCTTGAAAAGGTGCCATCTTGATCGAAGCGTGATAGCTGTTGTTGTATGAAAACTCGATCAGATGCAATCTGTCAATCCAACTGCCCTGGAAGTCTAAGGCACATGCTCTCAGCATGTCCTCGAGTGTCTGAATAGTACGCTCAGTCTGACCATCTGTCTGAGGATGGAACGCGGTACTCAGCTTGAGTTCTGTACCCAACGCTTCTCTGGTAGCTCTCCAGTACCTCGAAAGGAATCTGGTATCTCTATCTGACACTATGGTCTTTGGTATGCCGTGATGTCTCATGATTTCTTTCTCAAATAACTCAGCTAATTTGGTCACCTTCCAAGTATCCTTCATCGGTATGAATCGGGCTACTTTGGTAAGGCGATCCACCACCACCCATATCATGTTGAGACCTCCCCTAGCAGGTGGAAGCCCAACTACGAAGTCCATGGAGATATCATGGAACTTCCACTCCGGAACTGGCATCGACTGTACCATTCCGGCCGGTCGTCGGTGCTCGAATTTCACCTTCTGGCATGTGAGACACCTCAAGACGAACTCGGTAACATCTGTCTTCATCCCCGACCACCAGAAGTATCTCTTCATGTCTTTATACATTTTAGAGGCTCCCGGATGGATGGAAACTGAAGAACAGTGTGATTCTCTAAGTATACGGTCTTTCAGATCCGTGTTGCCTCGTGGTATGCATAATCGGCCCTTAAGTCTGATCAGATCATCATCATGAAGTCTGAAGTCGTATTTCTGACTCTCAAAGGTACCATCTGTCAGCTTCTGTCTGACCTCTCTCATATACTCATCTGTCCTCTGAGCCTCTCGCACCTCATCAACCAAGCTGGAGAAAGAAACTAGCGAATGGAGGAGTGAGTGTGCTCGACGGCTCAGGGCATCTGCTACAACATTGGCCTTCCCTCTTTGTATTGGAGGTCAATGTCATAGTCTTTCAGAAACTCTAACCATCTCCTCTGTCGAAGATTTAACTCCTTCTGAGTGAATATGTATTTCAAACTTTGTGATCGGTGTAGATCGTGACACTAACCCCATATAAGTAGTGGCGCCATATCTTCAAAGCGAAGACTACAGCTCCCAGCTCTAAATCATGTGTGGGGTAGTTCTCCTCATGTTTCTTCAACTGGCGTGAGGCATATGCCACCACCTTGCCATGTTGCATGAGCACGCAACCCAGCCCTCTGCCGGATGCATCACAATAAACCTCAAAGCCCTCTGTACCGTCTGGAATGGTCAGTACCGGTGCAGTGGTCAGTGAGTCCTTCAAGCGCTGAAATGATCTCTCACAGTCAACTGTCCACAGAAATGGTGCATCTTTCTTCATCAGACTGGTCATCGGCTTCGCGACCTTGCTGAAATCTCTAACAAACCTCCTGTAGTAACCTGCCAGACCGAGAAAGCTCCGGATGTCGGTAACAGTCTTCGGCCTTGGCCAGGTACGTACGGCATCAATCTTTGCTGGATCCACTGCGATCCCAGCATCTGAGATGACATGACCTAGGAAAGAGACCTGGTCAAGCCAAAACTCACACTTGGAGAACTTAGCATATAGCTGGTTCTCCCTCAATATTTCCAATACCCTCCTCAATGTTCCTCATGCTCAACCTTAGACTTTGAATATATCAGAATGTCATCAATAAAAACCACAACCGACTTGTCCAGCTGCTCCCGGAACAAGCGGTTCATCAGATCCATAAACTTCGCCGGTGCGTTCGACAAACCGAACGGCATCACTGTAAACTCATAGTGGCCGTATCGTGTCCGGAATGCCGTCTTCTCAATGTCTCCCTCCTTAATGGCTATCTGATGATACCCCGATCTGAGATCAATCTTGGAAAACACAGATGCTCCCTTCAACTGATCGAACAGATCGTCAATGCGGGGTAGTGGGTACTTATTCTTCACTGTCACTGCATTCAGCTCTCTGTAGTCGATGCAGAGGCGGAGACTACCATCCTTCTTCTTCACGAAGAGGACTGGCGCTCCCCATGGTGACACACTTGGTCTAATGAATCCCTTATCCAACAAATCTTTCAATTGTTCTTTTAACTCAGTCATTTCTGCCGGAGCCATACGGTATGGTGCTTTGGCTATCGGTCCGGTACCAGGTAGCAGCTCAATGGTGAACTCTACCTCCCGAGTGGGTGGCATGCCGGGCAGTTCCCGTGGAAATAAGTCGGGGAACTCCGACACTACCGGTAAGTCGGGGTCGAACTCAGGGTCTCTCTCTATGTCCTGTACATAGCAGAGGTATACTTCTTCCTTTCTCCTTAATTCTCTATGCATTGCCATGGCGGTGATGATCTTAGTCGAAGGCTCTCTGGGCCTCTGGCGGTATGATATTGTTACCCCAGACGGACTCCTGAGCAGCAATCTATGCTCGGCGCAGAGGATACGTCCCTTGTGCCGCTCCAACCAGTTCATCCCGAAGATAACATCAAATCCTAGCTTACTGAACTCAATGAAACTGACTGGGAAGTCTTCCCCCTTAATTCTGATGGTGGCTCCTCGGTAGTAACGAGTGCAACGAACCTTCTCCTTAGACGGGAGCGTAACCGTGAAGTCGGGTAGCTCATCAGCGTCTAGCCCCAACCTGCTCGCAAATGATGCGAGACAAAGGTATGCGAGGCCCCTGAGTCGAAGAGAACTGATGCCTCAATCCCATTGATCGGAAAGGTGCCGGTGAGGATAGTACCGCTGGCGTCGGCCTGTGCCTCTGTGAGTATGCTTAGTGCACCTTCCGTACCGAGTCCATAACCTAATTGTGTTCACAAGCTCCATGAGTATTGATGGTATAACAAGAGTCGTAATCAATTTATATGAACAACACTGTTATTTTATTCATGACCATCCTGTTTACAACATGTGCTTCAATCTTACATCTCATTTCTCATCTCATTCTAACATTACATGGCTAATATTGTCTAAAGGTTAGGTTTAATCTTCCTGGTCTCATATGCGTCGCATTGACTACTGCTGATGGTGCTGTATTCAGCTTGATTCTCTTAATCCCATGGTATAACATCCTTGATTCTCCTCCCAAAATTAATACATCACCTGACTTAAGTACTATCTTATCTGCACGGTCCGCACGCTTCTGCTCGCCGTATAAAAATTCTGCATCATCTCCAATGGACCAAGACACTACGGGTATCCCTCTTTCGAGAGACTCCGTTGTCTCGTCCTTATCCTGGTGTAGTCCCAGTTTCCCGTCCTTCTCGTAGAAGTTTACAATGCAAATGTCTGCTTGGATGTCTGGAATCGGTTCAGCCTCCAACTGCTGAGCGATTTCCACGACTTGTGTAAAACTGGATGGAACTCTTCGGGTATTCCCGGTGGTGAGACTCCATCTTGCTCCCTCATGGTTTGGTAATTCTTGGCATACGGATTCCAATCCTTGCCCAAGCTCATCATCTTTAATTTCATCCTTGCTCCCCCTGGGTACTCCGGTGTGTAAAAACCTCCCGGTCCCATTCCTAGTTGATTGCATCTCCTGATGATGGCTATTTGTGCTTCGGGTGTCAGGTATCCCCTTAATAAAATCATACCTGGGCGGATAACCTGACATTGTTCGGTTGGAAAGTCTATGGTTTCGATGTCGGTGTGCTCCGGGTTAGGTGTAGATGGTATTGGGTAGCAGATGTTGAATCTTCCTAAAGTGGTAGTAGGTTATGTCTTACTTAAGTTCTAATCTCATCTTATTCTTACTTAACTCATTTATTCACCAAACATGCATGATAATGCGGTAAGCAGGTAGTTTTATTACTAAATGGTTATAGTGGTACCTGGCCTCGATGAGGGCTCAGGCTCATCGTCCCGGTCCACCATGTGTAAAGTGGGCCCCGTCTTCTGGGTCACCCGTGGGTTCTTGTCCGCCGGCTGCTGCACTTTCCTCTGACCGTCAGATCCAGCTCCCTGATCGGTCTTGCCCTTGCCCCTGGTATCGGGCCTATAGGCTCTGCTAGCAGGATTCTGGTAACACTCATACGCTCGATGCCCGTAGACTCCACAAAAGTTGCACTCCACCTTGTTTCCCTTACAGTCGAGCCCGGGTGGTCCTTGTGACACCATCTACAGATGAAGCGTCGCTGGTAGCCACCACCGGCTCCCCTCTCAGTCTCAGATCCCTTTGGCGCCTTAGAGCGCAGGGGTGTAGCTGCAATAGCATACGTCAACTTCAATGGCTCTTCCGAAGCCTTCTCCTTTTCCTCCTTCCCCTTTGGGTTCTGATTTTTCTGGGCCTGAGGGGTACTTTTGTTTGTACCCTCCTTGCCCCTGACTTTCTGAGCTCTTACCAGCACTCTTCCTCTTTGCATTCTCCTCGTCCCTCAGCTGGACGGTAATCTCAACCTTAGCAGCGGCATGATAGCACTCCTGCTTTTCCATAGTACTAGTCACACTTATTTCTCATAATCTAAATCTTATTCATCACTTACTCAAATCTCAATCATCTTATTACCTGCAAGGTAGTGTAACTCGTCGGCCCCATGCCGTAGCGGAGTCGATGGCTAAGCCCGCCATAGAAGCGGTCCACCAAGATCTGGTCAGAATACCCTAGACCTGGCAGAAGACGGAGCAAGGCAGTGAACTCTGAGTAATACTCGTCCACTGTCATCTTGTCCGTCTGCTTAAGCGCATCCAACTGTAGGCACTTCTTCGTCTGGACATGGGCGGGGTAGTACTTTGCTCGTAGCAAGGCGGTGTACTGCTCCCAGCCGAACTCTGGATTGGCCACATGCTCGGCCCTCACCAGCTTCCACCAATCGCCTGCCGCCCCCTTCAGATAGAAAGCAGCTAAGCGCACCTTGATCCCAGCAGGGACATCAAGGGTCTCGAAGGCGGTCTCCAGTTCGGAGATGTACGCCTCAAGCTTGGCGGGATCGGTCTCCCCCTTAAAATGCGCGGGTCGAAGATCTGCTAGACTTTCACCAGTTGGTTCCCTAGGTTGTGGCGGTGGAGGTGGTGCACCCACACCAGGCTGGTAGCCCATGTGCCCTAAAGCGGCAGCTACGATCTGCGATCGTCTGCCCTCAGGTATCCCTGAAGTATCCTCACCCCGGCCGCGACCTCGGCCTCCTCTAGGGCGTCCTGCCATCTGAACAAGCATAACTCACATTAGATTTGTATTCACCACTGTTTTGGTTAGTAAATTTATAACGTCCGTAGACGGTAAAGACAATCACACTTATTAGTGGTCATCCGACTCTACACTCTAACTTCTCACACCCTTAACCCAACACTTATTCCTTAACTTATATCCTAACTCGGTGGTTACTCATGTCCGGTATTTCTTGATCAGAGCGTAACTACGCTCTGATACCACTTTTTGTAACACCCCATCCAAAGCCTATCGTGGTTATCGCAATCTGAACACTTAATCGAATACGTCGCAGCGGAAATAAACAACACCTGGACCTTGCACGGTCTGATCGTTAGAATATAACCGGCTTTAATGTTTACAATACTTATCCAAAATACTTATCCAGCTCAAAACATCAACATTCACAATACCCAACCAACCGAGTACTAGTATCTTAAACACAATCTCAGACTTACATCAGTTTAATTTAAACAGTCGGGTGCACAGGCGCAACCCGAACTCCAAATAAACATCCCACCCTAAGTCTAACCGCTCCTACTCTCGTAGTGCGTCCTCATGGGCCTCTTACCTGCAAGTGTAAAAATAGCCCCCGAGGGGGTCAGCACGAATGCTGGTACACCCTCTCATGGCCCCCAAGCTAACGGGGCTACGACGACTAATTGTCGATAGCATGGAAATTGATTACATACACAAGCATAATATGAAGTGCAATAACAATAACCACAGATGAACATATATAGTTCACAAACAATGAACGTCTCAAGCGTTCCCTTATCAAGTGGGTTAGTAACCCCCTCCTTAGTCCTCATTTCCTTAATCTCAGTTCCTTACCTTATCTCAATCTTAATCTTAATCTCAGTATACAAACCTTTCCTGGAAGGGATTGGTTGTAGCTTAATTCGAACCTGGGATTTAGGTGATCCCACCGCACCATCTTAATGCCACCTACTCTGGACGGGAGTCCAGCGTAGCTGAGCCGGCAACCGGCCCTAGGCTACAAGTCCGAAGACAAGTCCTTAAGCGGAGGTCGGATCTGATTCAGATACCGTCCCCCTTTTTCCTTAGCATGCATGACCGGAGATCGTTCCCGGGTTTCCTCACTCAAGTTCCAGTTAGTAGTCATCTTAAACACCATGTGCTAGCTAAGCCTTAACGGGCATTAACCAACAACCATCAAACTTAACTCTTATTCTTAACTCAGTAAGTACTAAACTTGGTTAGTAACCATCTCAAGTCTCGTGGGTTAGTGTAAAGTTAACACAAACACATCGAGAATAAATACAACCGGTTGCATGCTTTATCTTGTTTTAGTCATAGCAATTAAACAGATAGCACACAAGCCAAGGGACTCCTCGTTAGCAAGCAGGTCACAAGAAGGATTGTACCGTTCACCGTCGATCGCTGTTTGTTTAACCTTCTTCGGGGTCCCAATTCACAAACCTAAAACATTCATTCATTTTTAGGTCATTAGTTATTTGCACTTACTTAACTCACTTAGTCTCTAAACATTCCATTTAACAACCTCTCAAGTCTTTGCCACTTAGCTTACAATCTTAACTTTAAACATTAAAACTTACACTTAACTTAACTTAGTTCCTTAAGTTCTTAGTGTCCCAATCATTACCACCCTACCAAAGGTATACCTTATTACCTAGTACCATTCTTAGAATTTAAAATTTCTTTTTTTTTTTCCTTTTTTTTAAATGTTAAGGGCCGTCCGACCCACCGTCCGACCCACCCTCTGGGTCGGACCATTCCAGTAACTTTCGGGTTTGGAAAACCCTACATGTCCGACCCATGTCCGACCCAACCAACTGGGTCGGACCATTCCAGAAACTTTCCGTCTTCTAAAACCTCTCATGTCTGACCCACGTCCGACCCAACCTTCTGGGTCGGACCATTCCAGAAACTTATTTGCCCTTTACAAGTCACCCGTCCGACCCATGTCCGACCCAAGACCTCTGGGTCGGACCATTCCTTAACCTTTCCCTGGCGTTAAACAGAGGCCGTCCGACCCAAACTTTGGTCGGACCCCTGGGTCGGACGCCACTAAATCATGCCCAAACTTTGCCAAATCTTCTCTAAACCTTTCCTCAAGCCAACCAATATGTTCTAACATCATCTAGACCCTTAAACCCACCTTAGAGCATCCTCCAAACACATTAAATCATTCACCAAGTTTCACCTTAATCATTATACATTTTCCCTTGCAATTATGCTAACACTTGTAATGCTTTCCTCTAGGTTTCTAAGTGGTGGTCCATACCTAATGTAACCACTATGCCAAATGTTTTCCTCACCACTATAACATCATCTCCCAAGCATCTTTCACTACCTAGAACTCTCTTATACATTTACTTAATGTTCCTTCACAACTTAAACTTCCATCCATCAACACATTATTTCCTTCCTAGTTGTTTACCAACATTTGCCTAAGTCCTAAATACTCAAATACATTCTCTTGGTTCCTAAATCTTCCATGGTGATACCTAAGTCATTATAAGTCATTAAAACACCTTAACTTCACCCCTTTTCATCAAGACAACCTATAGAACATTCCTAGTACTTCCTTAGTCATTAAATTCCCTTAGAATATCTTAAACACTTAAACTCTCCTTTAAATTTTGCCATGGGTTCTCTAATATATAGTACTTCCTAACACATGGTTTTTCTCCATCAAACAACCAATACCACACAAATTCTCATCACAACACCTTAATACACAATCTACACTAAAACTTCACCACACCATCATGTATTGCTTAAACTCAAAATGCTTGGCACTTAGGCCCTTAAATGACAATAATCTTAACCACTGAATTTCCACATATATTTGCCTTCAACCTGCGAATACACTCAACAAGGCTCCCATTGAAATAAAATGCTTCTTGTACTTCACCTTTATATTCTTAAACCATCTCTTTTTTTTTCTCATTTGCTCCTTAGTCACAAGTTCACAAGTATAGTCATTGCTCCTCCTAGGTTTTATAGCACCTTCCCAATATAATCTCTACACTAAACTCATCATATATCTAAATCAATTTCCTTAAACAATAAAACACCTTAAGGTAAGTAATTTACCTTGTTCTTTTACAAGCGTAAAGCTTTCCTCCTTAGGTTTTTCTTTGTTCAATCTCGGTCACCAATGTGTATCTCCTTGCCAATGTTCTAACAATGTCCAATAACTCTAATGAGCAAAAACAACACATTTACCTTAAGGAATAAAACCTAGGTTAAAATGTGTTTTAAGGTTTTGAATTGATTGTTTTACCTTAGTTCCTCAAGACAAGCTTGGATATGAAGCAAGAAGGACCTCCTCTCTCCTTTGAAGAGTAGAAAAAAGCTAGAACAAGGCATAAACATGGAGTCCCATGAGCACTAATTTTCGGACATGTGAAGAAAATGGTGGAAACCTAGATTTTCTTACACTTTCTTTACCTTAAGAGAATGGAGATGCCAATGGAGTCTCCAAACTTGAATTTCCTCCTCTAATGGTGGTTTGACTTGGCACCAAAATGAAGCTCTTGAAGTTTTGAAAAGATAGAAAGAAGGAGCTTGAGCTAACTAAGAAGAATATGTATTTTGTTTTGGATTTGGAGCTAAAATGAGCAAGATGTGGGCAAAGCTAGATGGAGCTAGCATGGAGTTGTGCTTCACGTTAATGGAGAAGGGAGAGAGCTTGAAGAAACCGTGTGAAACAAGAAGAAATGAGGAGATGAGGAGAGAGGTAAGTAAAATGTGATATTTATGTTAAAAGGTAAATAGTACTTTATGCTTTATAAGACTTATTTGCTTTCTTAATTGCTTAATAACTCATGAAGGTGATGACTCACCTCCTAAGAAACCGGCCCCCTTTTAATAATGAGGGTACTTAAGTCTTTGTTGACCAAATGTCTCACTTATATAGACTTATGTTATAAACTAGCTTAATTTATTCACTATTCACCAAAACAAGGCACATTGTTGTGAAATTTTTGATTTCCCATTGATATAGACTTCCAAATGTGATACTATATAGTACACATGTTAATTAAAGAGTAATTATGGACATTTAGCCATTCAAAACTCATTTACAAGACAATTTTTCAAAAACGTGCTTTAAGACTCCTTAAAGCACATTTTGTGTTTTAACTTGTTTTCAAGCTTGGTTTTCTTTGGTAATTGATTTAAAATGACCATTAGGATATTACTAAGGTCTTAGAACAATATTTGGGTACTCTCCCATGTCTCTCCAAGCTTAGAGCACGTTTTTGCTTAAACTGCTCTTTTGGTGTTTCCTTATATTTTCTTTGATTAGAAATGTTTCTAAGGCATTATTTAGCCTCCTTATATCTTAGTTTATCATTTAAACACCATATCTAAGTTTGGGGTATTTCAGTTTATGTTATTTAAGGGCCTAAGAGCCATGTTATTTAAGGGCCTAAGTGCCAAGCAATTTAAGTATATGCACTATATTGTGATGTAGTGTAAATTTGGTGAAGTTATGTGTGTGAGAATACTATTGATGGATTTAGGTGTTCTTGAATGTTTAATGGTGAAAACCATGAGTTTTGGAATGATGATGTGCTAAGAGAACCCATGGCAAAATTTGTATAATGTATAAGGAGTTGTAAGTGCTTAAATTAACTTTGGTGAACTAGGATATGTTAGGAAAGGATAAATGTTTTACTAAGGAATAAAACATGTTTTTAAGGTGTTCTAAAGTGCTACAAGGACTTTGGTATTGTCTTGGAAGTTATAGGAATTCAATGAGTGTTTTAGGATGTAATAAAATCTTGGAGAAGTTTGTTTAAGGTTTAGGTAATGTTGATGAATAAGGAGGGAATGATGTTTAGGTAAGGGTTTGAGTAAGGAATTTTAAGAAGTTGTGAAAATGAGATTTAGTTAGTAAGAAAAGAAGTTGAGAGATGATGTTAAGGTGTAGAGGAAACACCTTGGAGTAGTGGTCATTATTGGTGAACTACCACTTAGAAATCTTAAGGAGAAAACATCCCAAGTGCTAGGAATTTTGTAAGAAATTTGTGAATGATAAGATGGTTTTGGTGAGTGATGTTTGGAAACATTATGAGGCTTTAGGAGAAGTTTGGTGAAATTGGTTAAGTGCTTAAAGGCTTAGAAAATGAGTGTTTTGCCTTGTCCGAACATCCGTCCGGACATGGACGTTCGGACAGGCCTGTTGCGTAAAAATTTTCAGAGTCTCGACTTGTGTCCGACCTTGGGAAGTCCGGACACAAGTTCGGACGTACCTGCTTCTTCATTTAATTTTCCTCGACCCATGTCCGAACTTCCGAAGTCCGGACACAAGTTCGGACAAGCGTCTGTATTCAGTTTTGAGTCTCGACTTGTGTCCGAACTTGGGAAGTCCGGACACAAGTTCGGACAGTCCACTGTATGGACCAAAAACTTTGTTTTAAGGTGGGAAAAGTTGCCTAAAAATGGTGTTTACCAAGTAATGATGTTATAAGGATGTTAAGGACATGTTAAGTAAGTTATAATGACAATTTAGTGGGGGAAAGGTTGTATTAAAATGTAAAAGTAAGACAAGTTAAAATGTGAAGTTATTTAACTAAGTTAACGAGGATAAGTTATAAGCATTTAGACTTTAAACAATCATGTTACCCCGATGTTAATAAAAATACATGTAATGTTAACAGTTGTTCGAGAATTGCTGAAGGAACATAAGTGGACATGATAAGTGGACTCCGGTGACAGGTATGGTTTTCTTGCAACCTGTGTCCTACCGGATTACACCGGCTTGTATGCCAATGTGTTTTGTCTGTGTGTTTGCCACGTTATAAGATAAATCATGAAACGAGTTTACAGTCGTTATTGTTGATGTATGTTTACGTGCCGATACCGGTAACCTCGAATGCGCTTGAAGGGCTAGTTAACCACTATTAGGTAAACGTAAGAGAACGGTATCCGGTGATAACGTTTCCGACCTAAGGAATGTTCTAACCACGGCCATGCGTGAGTTAGTTATGTGATGTTTGTGTGTGATGTTTGTGTGTGAATGTATGACTCTCCCTTCCCTTGTGGGTGTCTAACAAGACTTAACCCAATGTTGTGATCGTTTAATTAAGTTCAATGTTGAACTTCTAACAAGTGCTAACGGGAGAAGTGAGGAGTCCGGTCTGTTCCGGCCACGCGTGTGAGTATGGGGGTCATTGTCATATCAGGTTCGATCCTCTCTGTATGTTATGGTTGTTTTCCAATTTGGTTCCCAACCTTCCCTTTAGCTTAACCAAGGCTATTACTGACTCACGTCGGGCCACAGGGGCATACTATGTTATGTTTGTTCGGTGTGCTTGGATCACTATATCCGAGACACCTTGTGTTAAGTTATCCACTCATTTAACGAGACGGTAACGAGTTATGTAATGAGCTTATCATGAGACTGGCAACATTCTCTAGGCTACAAGTGAACTGACTATGTTTGGGCCGGTTCATAAAGGGAACCGTACCCGTTATGTTATGTATTGTCGTTATGATGCAATATCTATTGCAATGTTATTATGTACACGTTGAAACGTGGAAAGTGTTGTTATGTGATGATTGTCATATGTTGTAAAATGTGGAGTATGTGGATCATGGATATGAATCCCAGTTTGTGATAAGAGGCGTTTAAGGATAACCCGATTAATGGGTAGTTGTCGTCTATTAAGGAAGTAGCTCCATTAGAGGAGAAACACTCTAGGGGTAATGAATACCATGAGTGACTTATCAAGTAAGGATGTACTATCTGTTTGTTGAGCCCATAGAGGCGAGATGTTTTGTGTTGTGTGTTTACAGCTGCATGCATGATCTAAATATAATCAACCGCATGCTAAGACGACAATTAGTTGTGCGTGGCCCGGTAGCATGTGGGCTGCGGGATTACCATACCAGCAAAGGTGCTAAGCCCCTTGGGGGCCACCCTTTCTCTTCTTTTCCTATTTCAGGTATAAAGAGCAGGAAGCCGTTCGAGAGTAGGACGGGGTAGTCGTTGTACATGGGTAATCTTTTAAGTTGTACATGTACAGTAGGTGTAGTAAGACCGAGATTGTTATCGGCATCAGTTTGTGAATACTCGGTACAGTTGAAAGGTGTATGTTGTTGTTGTTGTTAATGGAAAGGGATAGTAATGTGTAGTCGCTCGGGAATTTAGCCCATCAGACTGGTACAATGTATATGTATTAGCCTTGTTAGCCACGTGGGTGGTTAACGGCGTGTAACACCAAGAAGTTAAGTAATGTGTTGAAGTTTGTTTTCCGCTGCAGTTTGTTGTTAAGTGTGTTTGTTGTTGGATGGGGTGTTACAGAGGGTTCTCCTCTAACGGAGCTACTTCCTTAATAGATGACACTTACCCAATAATCGGGTTATCCATAAACGTCTCTTTTATAAACTGGGAATCATATCCATGATCCACATACACCACATAACAACACTTTTCACGTTTCAACGTGCACATAACATAACATCGCAAATAACTTTGCAGTACATCAACAACACATAACATAACGGGCACGGATCTCTCTAGGAACCGCCCCAAACATAGTTAGTTCTCAGGGAGAGCCTAGAGTATGCTGTCAAACTCATGCTAAGCTCGTTTACATAACTCGTTACCGTCCTGTTAGGCGAACGGATAACTTAACATAAAGATGGATCAGATTTAGTGACCCGAACACAACATACATAATCCCCAAAAGACGTGAGTCAATAGCCTTGGTTAAGCTCAGGGGTGATCGAAGACCAATGAAGGAAAACAACCAACAGAGAGGAAGCTGAAGAAACTGAATACAACAACTCCCAAACAACGCGCGACCGGAACATACCGGATTCCTCACCCCCCATAATATATAAATATTCACAATAAAGACTCCGCTGTGGAACCTATCACACCAGCACACAATACAGTATTACAACTGAGTTAATCACACAAAGGAGGGTCACACATTCATAGCAACATCACACACAACATCACACAACCAACTCACGCATAGCCATGGTTAGAACGTTCCTTAGGTCGGAAACGTTAATACCGGATACCGTTCTCTTACGTTTACCAAATAGTGGCTTAACTAGCCTTTCATGCGCATTCGAGGTTACCGGTATTGGCACGTAATCACACAACAACAATAACGACTGTAAACTCGTTTCATGATTTATCTTATAACGTGGCAAACATATAGAAAAACACATTGGCATACAAGCCGGTGTAATCCGGTAGGACACAGGTTACAAGAAAACCATACCTGTCACCGGGGTTTCACTCTAACGTGCCATCACATGTTCCTCGTAACATCTTTGAACAACTGATAACATTACATTTACTTTTATTAACATCGGGGTAACATGATTGTTTAAAGTCTAATGCTCATAACTTATCCCCGTTAACTAGTTAAATAACTTCACATTTTAACTTGTTTTATTTTTTCATTTTAATACAACTTTTCCCCCACTAAATTGTCATTATAACTCACTTAACATGTCCTTAACAATCTTATAACATCATTACTTAATAATCCCCATCATCCTATAACCTTAAACAATGTTTTGGTCTGACCGACCTTACAGACCGACCTTACACAAGGTCGGTCCATTCCAGAACATATTACCGTCAAAAATTCTACTCCGACCGACCTTGCAAGTCCGGTCCACAAGGTCGGTCCGTTCCATAAACAATTCTCGTTCAAAAATTTAGACACGACCGACCTTGCAAGTCCGGTCCCAAGGTCGGTCCATTCCAGAAACTTAATCCGTACCAAAAATACAAGCCCGACCTACCTTGCAAGTCCGGTCCCCAAGGTCGGTCCATTCCAGAAACTCTTTCCGGTTGTGTAAACTGAGCTCGACCGTCCTTGCAGGTCCGGTCCCTAAGGTCGGTCGGCTCCAGACCTTTGTTTCTAAATTCCCATTTGACTCCAAACTTCACCTCATGTATCCTAGTATGTTCTAACCTCATTTGAGCACGTCAAACACACCTTCAGACTTCATTAAACTCCTTAAATCACCCATTAAAGATCTTCCTCAAGCATTACACAACTCCTATATATATTAACACTTGTTGTGTTTTTCCTTAGGTTTCTAAGTTGTGTTTTATACCTATGACAATCACTATCCCAAAATGTTTCCTTACCACCATTATCACTACTCCAAAGGCATTATTTTTCCTTTGATCACCAAAACTTGCACACAACTTAGCACTTCACACACATACCCTTGGTGTGTTTAAAACACCCATTGATCTCTAAGTCCTCCAAGACAATGCCCATGGCATCTTAACACCTAAAACATCATGATTCACTTTCTTTCACCATCTTAACACTTAACAATTTCCTAGTATCTTCTAGGTCATGAAATCTCATTAGAACACATAAACTCTTTTGTTTATCAACTAAATTTTGCCATAGCTTCTCTTGTATATTCTCACATCCAAACACTTAGGTTTTCACCTGTAATCATTCAAGAACACCTAAGTCCACCAAGAACTTTCTAAAACACAAAACTTCACCATAATTTCACAAACATCACCATATAGTGCATAAACTTAAATTACTTGACACTTAGGTCTTAAATAACATGGCTCTTAGGCTCTTAAATAACATAAACCTTAAACACTGAATTTCGACATAATATATTGCCTTTGACCTGCAAATACACTCAACATCACATATGCCCTTTAATAATCTCCTAAGAACAATTCACTAGCTCTTTTCCCATTGGCTCCTTAGGTATTTTATTAAGCAAATCAAGCTCATTTTTCCTAAGGCATTTAAACTACATTTAGATAGTTTGTTTACCTCTTTTCCTTCATAAGTTTTTCATTGTGACCCCTTGCTCCTTCTTTGATAGAAAACGGCAAGGCTTTGATTGCTTGTCAAACTTCTAATCAATGTACAAGCAAGGTAATGAGTATTCAAGCTTCATGCTTTAACTCACTTACAAACCCTAGGTTATATACATTGTTTATACACTTTAGGATAGTTGTTTTACCTTGGAATAAAAAGGAGAGCTTGAATAAGTAACAAGAGAGGACTCCTCCTTGTCCTTTGAAGATTGAAATGGAGCTATGAAAGATCAAAAGAACACACCATCAAAGGGTGATTCTCGGTTACACACAAAAACAAGAGGAAACATTGATTTTCTTTGGTTTTCTTTACCTTGAAACAAAGAGAATGACAAGGCATGAAAATATGAGCTCAAGCTCCTTCAATGGTGAATCTCCATGGCACCGAAATGGAGTTCTTGAAGATTTGAAAAGAGAGAAGTGTAGAGCTTGGCCTAACTAAGACAAATATGGTCTTAGAATTTGATTGGTATATGGAGCTAGAAGTTACTAGCTATGGAAGTTGGAGATGACATTTTTGCAGTAGCAAAACCGATGGAGAGAGGAGGAAGAATGGTTGGGTACGGTGGGAACAAGAGAGGAATGAGAGAATGTGAAGAAAAGCTTGCTTTTGGAGATATTTAAACTAAAGGCAAATACTAACTATGCTTTATTACTTTTCCTTGTTTATTTGATTGGTCAAGTGTGGTGAGTCACACATGAAAAACCGGCCCCCTTATATCACTAAGAGGTGTTTTGGTCTTTGTTGACCAATTAACTACTTATATTGACTTATGTCATAAACTAGCATATTTTAGTTACTATTCACAAAAACAAGGCACATACTTGTGAAATTTTTATTTCCCATTGATTTAAACTTCCAAATGTGATACTAAGTAGTACACATGTTAATTAAAGAGTAATGATGGACATTTAGCCATTCAAAACTCATTTACAAGACAATTTTCAAAAATGTGCTTTAAGACTCCTTAAAGCACATTTGTATTTTAACTTGTTTTCAAGCTTGGTTTTCTTTGGTAATTGGTTTTATATGTTCAATAACATAAAGTAAGGTATATATATAACCTTTAGGTCTTATACAAACTTATCTCAAGCTTAGAGCACATTTTTGCCCATATTGACTTTAAGGTATTTATTTGTGTTTTATTTGGTTTAATTGTCTACCAAGGTTTCCTAAGGACTTAATTAGCCTTATTAACTCATAATTTAATATTATTTAGTCTTGGTAGGTTATTTTTGTCCTAACCAAGTTCACTCCAAGCTTAGAGCATGTTTTGCTCAAGCTGTGTCTTAGTGCTTTATTGTGATTTACTATGGCTTAAATTGTTCACTGATGTTTCTAAGGCACTTTCTAGCCTTTAAATACCATAGCTTAATGTTTAAACAACATATACAGGTTTGGGGTATTTCAATCTACCCCCGTAAAAGAACTTCGTCCTCGAAGTTCACTCTTCCCACACATCATTGGATTAGAACACAGGGATTACTTATAAAAAGAAAACTTTCATAACCAAACATACTTTACATCACACCCTCGGACTTAATGGTCCGGGTAACATATTCACATCCATACATAACATAACATACTCACATGATAACCTCGAACTCAATGGTCCGGGTATCTTAACAACATTTGCACATACATAACAACCCTTAGACTCTTGGGTCGGGGTAACATAACAACATTTAGACCCATTGGTCTTGATAACATACACTTTTAGAACTCAAGGTCAAAATAATATTTATTACACATACCACACAACATGTCTTAGCATGTATGACAACCAAAAATATTTTACATTCACTGTGATCCCGCAAAACCCGGTCGCGATGGACACTTCCGTCCCCGTTCCTTTGGGAGATCAAAACAATCACTTAAATTTAAAATTTTTTTGTGAGGTTAAGTACGAGAACTTTAATTATGTAAAGTATCTATCGATGTTTTATAAATACCAATTCAAAATCCTTTGAAAACACATACAACTCCAAATCCAACTTATGCTCTTTGCTTCTTTCTTAGCGTGGTTATTTGTGACCACTTACAGGGAGCTTCAAGAATCATCCAACCCTGATGTGATCAGCATCAGTGTCGAACTATCCTTCCACCCCAAATTGTGTTCGGCTTCCCTTGATCTCATGAAATCAAGTTTCGCCTCCCACTTCAATTTCAAACAACAACTAATTCAAGCATATCCCATTTTCTATCTTTTAGTCTTTCTAGTCATAATCATTACATCTCCAAAGGATAGAACTCCGTCTACCAGTTATCTTCATTCACTTTAATCTCGTTACCTAGGGAATCTTATTCTAACTAGGTTCTATGTCGGTTCCATACCCTTTCATGAATCACTATATAGTATATATACACATATATTTATCAAAATACAAACACACAGTTTCACATTTATACACTGTCGGGGTTTTTTGTTCCCCAGGAGTTTCTCTACTCCCCACACTTGTACTATCACACACAACTGTTAACAAATAAACACACTTATCATAATCAATGGTATTCGCATCTTCTGTGCAAAATTACCACAATTAAACCATGAATGAATGCGTATATTTATGTAACGCACGCACCCATCATCCAAACAAATTATTTTGTGCTATGCACAACATAGTTCACGTACTCTTGTACGGTAAAACACACTAAGTGTTTGCGCTCTACCCCCCTTAAAAGGGATTACGCCCACATAAACAATCACTGAACATCGGTTTAAAATGTTCTGCCGTCGTGAAGTGTTTTCACTTCCGCGCGGTCTGTTATACAATGTGTTCTGGTTAGAGGATCTTAACCATATTGGCGGTTTAGTTCCTAAACCAAGAATTCTCATTGGAGTTTGCTTTAACTCTTAACTGGTTTCGGTTCTGGCCTGTGAGGCTTCGAGGCATTAATAATTGGCCGTTCACTCATGTTCACCATGCTCATTCAACACTTGAATCACTGGCTCACTAGTTTCTGCTGCAAAACTCTAATAGCTGTAGGGCTCAGTTTGCCCCATTCCTTATTCTTACTGTATTGTACATTCCAATTATCACCTTATCTTGGTAATAACGGTTTCTCAACCGATGCGTGGTATCTCTGACCGTGCGCGAATTCGGTGAGTTACAAACTTCCTATCCACTTCTCTAATAACCTACTATGTAAACTGCTACGTATTTCACAATAATTGATTTGATAGCTTCCGACTTACTGTCGGTTGAGGTTGAGCTACCACCTAATGTGTAGTGCTCTCTCAGTTATTTCCCACACTTGAGGTATATTCCATACCAATATTTGGTATTTAGTGCTACTGTAGTCACTTGTTCTTAATCATGCCTCCACATTTGGTCCTGTACAAGTACTCTTTCTTGGTACGTCCTTGCATTTCCTATTCATCAGTCACTATGGCATTATAAGCCGCTTTCTGTTTCCACCATAATTAACATTTCCAGAATCCTATACATCGCACTCGATCATTATTGTTCAAATGCAATACCAAAACACTCAGTCATACAGAGTGCAGAGGCGTAAACTCTTGATAGTAAATCTCTTATTAGCAATGGGATCCACACTGAGTTCCCTATCACATAGTACCAACCACTGGCTTATCGCCCAGTCTGTTTATCATTACTTACCTTGCATCTCCACTGAGTTTAACTCATAACTGGTCTTATCTGCCATATTATTATTCAACAACACTTATACGACGGTCGCTTGCTGCACACCGTGCTCTTACTCCTTGTATAACATCAACTTATAAGGTATTCACTGTCATTTTAGCTTCCACACATATACTTACATCATTAGTATTTTGGTTCGTCCTTCGTTTGGATTACTATTGAATGCTCCTTGAGCGTTGATCACTCGAGTCACAAGCCGGCGTTAGTCAGCTCGGTGCTTCACTTTATACCCACATGCTACTCAACTAACTGTTCTCTCGCAATGACAACATGGTCGATCCCTAACATGTTTCTTGAACTTGGTTCACATAACTACCGCTGTCGCGGTCTCACAATATCGAGAGGTATCCCCACTCTTAAAGCAGTGGTTCGTTCCCCGCTCTATTTACTTGTAACATAAAGTCCTGCAATCGATCAAACTTACATAACACATTTTGCTTGTGGATTATAAGCCTTATTGCCTCGAGCTCTGCTCATTGTAGGCCGTTCACACACATTTACTTCTCTGTACAACATTACATGGTTTGGATATTATATTGGGCTCCATGACATGGTCGTTGCATTCCATTTCATTTCATGGGATGCCCTTTAGGATTGTCAGTCCGTCTCCTGACAACTTATGTCTACACTGGGTGTTAGTTTCAACCCTTGTGTTTCTGTCACGTTATTTCGTGCAACAATTGTTGATGTGAACACCCTTCAAGGATTGCTCCTAGGTGTTGCTAAGTTATGCCTTTACATCTGGTTCACACTTATTGGTATATTAAGTTAGCCACGCCGTTTTGCGTTCTTGACTGGCTTATTATCTTCTTCTGTGAAGATCTACATTTCCTGGTAGTGTAGGTACTCATTCTGGGAGTTTCATCCCGTTCAGTGCACATTAATGTGTCCACATTAAGCATTTTCCTTGTCATGTACAGGCTGGGTCACCGTTCCAGCTATCATGTTTACCCCTGAGGATCCTTAAGACATATGCTATGTCTTTACATAACAGTTAATGCACTTCGCACCTCCTGACTCTTAAACACTTCCTTGAAATGAATTCACTAATTCCTTTAGTCTCGTTAACTTAACTGAGTTCCTTTACTATAACCATTCTTGGTAATCCTTTGCTCTTGATTGACTTACACTGCTGACCGTAGTACGGAGTCGACTACCTCCCGTGTTCCGGACTCTACTTGTATACATATGTGGGGTACCATGCTGATACATTGCTACTTACCCAACTAACCCATAAGTAGGTCTGTCAGGCCCACAAGCTCCTATCGGAGTGCGGTCGTCCCACATTACAGTTGGTACACTCGTAGTGTCCGTCACACGCCTAGGTGAAGTATTCAGTTGTCAACTCCCTTATATTGTCCTGTGACAATATGCATTCCGTGCTTCCCGAACTTAATCAAGGAAAAGTCTATCCACTGTTGTATTACTATGAACTCAATCCATTCCCTCGGGTTATTACCCTTGGGTTTACCGGTTTCCGTCCGGTTATTCAAATCGCTGAGGCCGGTGTAGGTCCTCTGGTTGGGTTTAAAAGAAGGTTAGAAATAAACATGGGTTGGAAAGAAAATTTGGTTAGAAAAAGAGTTTGAAACAAATCCGATTTGAAAGAAAAATCCCCATGGTATTACAATGCCTTCTTGCCTTATCCAAGTCTAGCTTCTTGCTGACTGGTTTATTCCCACATACATTGGTTAGGCTGTTAAGCCCTTCCACGGTTATGATGATCTCCTTTAACTTCATGTTACTTCACTAAGTACTTTGTATTTGTTTAAAATTTTCCCGAACAGCCCTGTTGTAGTAGCACTTGCCATAGCAAGTGCGCCATGCTAACTGGCCATCGGTTCAACACATACCGGTTGCAGTATTGTTTTACCCGCACTGTCATCAGTGGCCTTGTTGGCCCTCACTTGGTCTTAGAGTCTTAACAATAAATTTATGGGTGACTTCTCACTATCTTCACATGATAATCATTAACTAGGGCGTTCCCTTTCTTGGAGACCCCTTTTTACTTAGTACCGTATCTTCTTCGTAGCCCGTTCCACGCATTTGTCGTGGTCACTGAAACTTGTCTCTTGTTTGGGTACTACGTTGTAGTTCCTCAACTGGTTGGTATACCGTTGGCAACATTATTTAATAATCGTGGTCCCGTAGACACTCGTCTCGGGTTTCATTACTTTACTTCTTGCCTGTTGCACGGTTGGTGCGTTGCAAGCTGGTTGTTCTCGACTGCTCGGCATGTCGACCCAGGTTGCCGGAAATTCCATTCTCCTATACACAAGATTCTTCATTCTTCGCTATTAAATGCGGTTAACATTGTTCAGAGGGAATCCGTCTCCGGGATTCCCACTTTTCGGGATCTACCGTATGACAGGTTCTCCGTACTCACAGCGGTACATAATAACAGCCAGATCGGGTATTCTCGAGTAAGAAAGGACTTCCATCTCTCTGGCGTTCTTTCCCAAGTTATAAAACAGGGATTGTGGAGGGCGGGTGGATATTGTAGGTTTCCAGTATTCACTGGTAATTCCTAACTAGCGTATCTCTCACGCTATCACTCAACCCTTAACCCAAAGTACTAAAATCCTAACTCGGTACTTCCTTAGCTCGGTAATTCAGTCATCAGAGCGATACTTCGCTCTGATACCACTTTTTGTAACACCCCATCCAACATTAACACGCTTAACAACAAACTGCAGCGGAAAAAACATACTTCATCACATTACATAACTCGTTGGTGTTACACGCCGTTAACCACCCACGTGGCTAACAAGGCTATTACATATACATTGTATCGGTCTGATGGACTAGATTCCCGAGAGACTACACATTACTATCCTTTTCCATTAACAACAACAACAACATATACCTTTCAACTGTACCGAGTATTCACAAACTAATGCCGATAACAATTTTGGTCTTACTACACCTACTGTACATATACAACTTAAATGACTACCCATGTACAATGACTACCCCGTCCTACTCTCGAACGGCTTCCAGCTCCTTGTACCTGAAATAGGAAAAAGAAGAGAAAGGGTGGCCCCCCCAGGGGCTCAGCACCTTTGCTGGTATGGTAATCCCGCAGCCCGCATGCTACCGGGCCACACACAACTAATTGTCGTCTTAGCATGCGATAGATTATATTTGAATCATGCATGTAAACTATCAACACATAACACATAACATTCCACCACAATGGGCTCAACAAACAGATAACACATTCATACTTGATAAGTCACTCATTGTGTTCATTAACCTTAGAGGGTTCTCCTCTAACGGAGCTACTTCCTTAATAGACGACATTTACCCAATAATCGGGTTATCCATAAATGTCTCTTTTATAAACTGGGAATCATATCCATGATCAACATACACCACATAACAACACTTTTCACGTTTCAACGTGCACATAACATAACATCGTAAATAACTTTGCAGTACATCAACAACACATAACATAACGGGCACAGATCTCTCTAGGAACCACCCCAAACATAGTTAGTTCACAGGGAGAGCCTAGAGTCATGCTGTCAAACTCATGCCTAAGCTCGTTTACATAACTCGTTACCGTCCTGTTAGGCGAACTGATATTAACATAAAGAATGGATCAGATTTAGTGACCCGAACCACATACATAATCCCCAAAAGACGTGAGTCAAGAGCCTTGTTAAGCTCAGGGGTGATCGAAACCCCATGAAGGAAACAACAACAAACAAAGAAAGCTGAAGAAACTGTATACAAACAACTCCCAAACAAACGCGCGATCGGAACATAACCGGATTCCTCACCCCCCCATAATATATAATATTCACAATACGACTCCGTTGTGGAACCTCATCACACCAGCACACAATACAGTATTACAACTGAGTTAATCACACAAAGAGGGTCCACATTCTAGCAACATCACACACAACATCACCAACTACTCATGCATAGCCGTGGTTAGAACATTCCTTAGGTCGGAAACGTTATTACCGGATACCGTTCTCGACTGCTCGGCATGTAAGGGGTAACATGGCTCTTAGGCCCTTAAATACATAACCTTAAACACTGAATTTCCACATAATATATTGCCTTTGACCTGCAAATACACTCACATCACATATGCCCTTAATAATCTTCTTAAGAACAATTCACTAGCTCTTTTCCCATTGGCTCCTTAGGTATTTTATTAAGCAAATCAAGCTCATTTTTCCTAAGGCATTTAAACTACATTTAGATAGTTTGTTTACCTCTTTTCCTTCACAAGTTTTTCATTGTGACCCCTTGCTCCTTCTTTGATAGAAAACCGGCAAGGCTTTGATTGCTTGTCAAACTTCTAATCATGTACAAGCAAGGTAATGAGTATTCAAGCTTCATGCTTAAACTCACTAACAAACCCTAGGTTATATACATTGTCTATACACTTTAGGATATTTGTTTTTCCTTGGAATAAAAAGGAGAGCTTGAATAAGTAACAAGAGAGGACTTCTCCTTATCCTTTGAAGATTGAAATGGAGCTATGAAAGATCAAAAGAACACACCATCAAAGGGTGATTCTCAGTTACACACAAACAAGAGGAGGCATTGATTTTCTTTGGTTTTCCTTACCTTGAAACAAAGAGAATGACAAGGCATGAAATATGAGCTCAAGCTCCTTCAATGGTGAATCTCCATGGCACCGAAATGGAGTTATTGAAGATTTGAAAAGAGAGAAGTGTAGAGCTTGGCCTAACTAAGACAAATATGGTCTTAGAATTTGATTTGGTATATGGAGCTAGAAGTTTACTAGCTATGGAAGTTGGAGATGACATTGTTGCTGTAGCAAAACCGATGGAGAGAGGAGAAGAAGGGTTGGCTACGGTGGGAACAAGAGAGGAATGAGAGAATGTGAAGAAAAGCTTGCTTTTGGAGATATTTAAACTAAAGGCAAATAGTAACTATGCTTATTACTTTTCCTTGTTTATTTTGATTGGTCAAGTGTGGTGAGTCCACATGAAAAACCGGCCCCCTTATATTACTTAGGGGTGTTTTGGGGTATTTCTTACATGCCGAGCATGACCAAAATTGTTATTGGCATTACATGCCGAGCATGACCAAAATTGTTATCGGCATTAGTTTGTGAATACTCGTACAGTTGAACTTGTTGATGGTGAAAAGGGATATATGTTTGTTAATGAAAGGGATAGTAATTGTAGTCTCTCGGATCTAGTCCATCAGACCGATACAATGTATATGTAATAGCCTTGTTAGCCACGTGGGTGGTTAACGGCGTGTAACACCAACGAGTTATGTAATGTGATGAAGTATGTTTTCCGCTGCAGTTTGTTGTTAAGCGTGTTAATGTTGGATGGGGTGCTACAAAAGTGGTATTAGAGCGAAGTATCACTCTGATGACTGAATTACCGAGCTAAGGAAGTACCGAGTTAGGATTTTAGTACTTTGGGTTAAGGTTTGGGGTATTTCATTGAGTATTGGTAATAGAGACGGGTTAGGAGTTAATTGTGTGGTTACCGGTAGCGGTGTTACAGGTTGAGAGAATTCAAAGAGCTAGAATCTTATGAGGATAGCCTACAGATGAGTAAGAGTACAAGGAGTGAACCGAGCACCGGCTCTCACTAAATGACATTAAGCACTAAGAGCCTACGAGCCAAGGATGTTAACCACATCAGAACTCGAGGCGCAGAAAAGTAAAGAGAGCCTATTTATGACATGAACGAACTAAAATTCATAGATATGAACGGTTACAAAACCTATAACTTAGATTGTGAATGATTGCCAGGAGGAAAAGCACCAATGAGAATATTGAGATAATACTATTGACAGGGGCGGAGAACAAACCATTCCTTTTAGGGTGGAGATACCTCTCCTTGATGTGAGGCCTTGAGTGGGAATAAACCCCTCAAAAATGGATTTCACTTATTAGAGATAGAATAATTTTGTTAGAGATTGGAAACTGTAAATCTTGAGATTTCCTTGGAACGTACCAGATACACGTGAGTAATAAGGAAGGCTACATAGTGAAATACCCTGAACTTAATTAGGGTGATTAAATTACTCTAATACAATATTGAGGGCCTATTAGTGTCTAATGAATTTTGGTAAAAAGAATAAATCCAAAAGAAACGAGAAAAATGCTTAAAAAGTGAAAAACGCTAAATTAAGCGTTAAGTGACCCTAGGAGAAATACAACCTTGGAAAGGGATATTGGATGGATTTTAAAGTTTAATATTGCCTAAATAATATATGGGAACAATTCCTGAAGAAAACGGATCCAAATAATGAGTTAATACGCTAATAAAGCTTTAGCGCACATTTTTCAAGAGAACCCAAAAACATGACTTTGAGTGGTCAAATGAACCCGTAAAAATTATAGTTCATTAAATAACTATTAATAAACATTAATGGGAGAATAATGACCATTAAAATTAAAGAAACGAGAAAATTCAGGAAAACGGCCCGGTTAGTGACTAAAATCGGGTAATTAAACGAGCGTTTTCTGTAAAAGACGAAAAATGCTCCAGCTTGTACATATATGTGGGGTCGGTTTTTAAAGATTAACAGCCCTCACTCACACTCTCACCTAGCTAATAACAAAAAGAAAAGTCAATAATGTAAAAAGGTACTAAAGTACCTTTCTTTTCTCTTTCCTCTCATTTCCCTCTTCTCTCTCCTCTCCCTCCTTCTTCCCCCCACCGAATTCTCTTTCTTCCTCCTCCCTATTCTGGCGATTTTGAACTCCCTCAAGAGCTCCCATGCCAGCCTCTCTTCATCCTCTTGCTCAAGCCACAAAAATGCTCCAAATCAAAACAAAAAATATATTTGTGTTCCGCTCATCATTCTCTATCTATCTACCTTTCAAAATTCCAAAAGGAGGAACTTCATCTCCATGGGTATACCCCATTTGAAGAGAAAGTTGGTGTTTCTTGAAGCTTGGAGTCCCCTCTATCCATTAAGGTAAAAATTTCAAGGAAAAACTCATTTTCCCTCCATCTCTTGGTGTAGCCAATTTTTCCCCATTTTGATACCTTGTTTCTCCTTGTTTTTGAGCTTCAATTCAACCCTCCAATGGTGGTGGAATTTCCCTTTTGATTCAAGGGTGAGAACCCCTCTTAAAAAGCTCCAAAGGTAAAACCCTAACTTTGTGCTCTAAGCCCTTCCATTGAATTTGAGTGATTCGAAGGGTTTAGAATTTTAATTGAACTTATTTTGTGTTCCTTGGGTTTTGGGATGGAGTTTGGCAACTTCATTCCCACTGACCGAATTTGAGAAGAGGAGGAGCAAGAGGAGAATTAAAAGAGAACTTATGAAATTAAGGTAAGAAATCTACCTTAAACCTTGTTTAATTAATTGTTTTAGGATTTGGGATGGGTTAAATCGAATAATGAATCCAAAATATGAGAAATGATGTGTTTAGTTGATCTTGTGAGATCTTGTGAATTGTTGGTTGAATTGAGGGCCTTGGAGCCAAATGATTTGAGTTTGTGGATATATTGTGGCTTATTAAGATTTTGTGAGGTACATTGATGTGGGTGGATTTTGAATTGTTTTATGTGCTGGTAGGACCCTTGTAAGGGTGTGGCTAGTTTAGGATTTGAAATGGTGGAAAGATGAGTTTGGACACATAAGGTTTATGGGGAGGCTATGGCAAAATTTTGGTAGAAAAACAAGTGTTAAGGATGACTTAGTGAATCGGGGAAACCTAGGTGTTTATAGTGTTGTTTAGAGTTGAGTGATAGCCTTGAAATTGCATTGGGAAAACTAGGGGGAAGGAGTTAAAATCTGTAGCAAGTAGGTATTGAAATGCTTTGGAAAAACTAGAAAAGAGCAAGTGTGCAAGACTTAGGAAAATGAGAGTTGGACTTGGGTGTTAGAAGTGTGTTTGTATAGAATGATTTGTAATGGTCATTTATGGGTTTGGTGAGGTTGGTGAGAGGTAGAAACTAGCAAGAAGGAGTTAGAAATGCATAAGAGTGAAAAATGCAAAATGTGGGAATTTGAATTGGTGGGTTTGAACAAGAATTGGGTAGTGGATTGAACCAAAGATTTGAGTGGTTTAAGGAGTGTTTTGAGGTGTTTAATTATGTAGGAAACTTGTGGAATGTTTATGGAAAGATTAGGGGTAGATTAAGGGTTGATTTGGGGTTGAAAAATGACCTTAATAGCAGTTTTTAGTAGGGTCCGGGACTTAGGATATGTACCAAGTCCCGGACCGCATTAAAAATCAGTTCGAGAGTGAAAACAGGTTGTGGTCCGGGACCTTAGTCCAAGACCAAGTCCCGGACCAGGGTAGTAATTTAGGCCGAGAGTGCACAGAATGATTGGTCCGGGACTTTGGGTCCGGACCAAGTCCCGGACCACCCCCAGAATTCACCAGAGAGTGTTTTTAAGGGTTTTAAAGATGGGGGTTTGAATGGTATTGGTTTTAGATGATGTTTAGGAGTTGTTTGGTGACTTATAAGGTCCTAAGAAGTATAAACAAGTGTTGGAAGTGAGTGAGTAAGTTAAGGAATTAAGTACACTAAGTTAAACCGAAATAACGGGATAACGGGGTAAGTACGGGAGGAGCAACTATGTACCTGCCATAATGCTTTAACATTAATAGAACCATTTGATATGTAATCAATGGTTCGAGAATAAGACTCGAGGAATGAATGTGAACCAAGGAACATGAGGACACCCGGTAAAGTTAACCCCGGTGAAAGGTATGATTTCCTCATGCTCTGTATCCTAACTTGGTTACTTGATTTGTGTGCTTGTTTGATTGTGTGATCACCTAACAAGATAAATGCACAAATTGGATTGTGTGCACTTATTAGTGCTTGTATTGTATTGTGGTTGGTTGGGTTGTATTCTTTTTAACTCAAGTTTGTATAATTCATGAAATGTGAATTGTGAATGAGTTACTTGAATGTTGATTGTGTATCGTAGTGCGACTCATAGTTGAGTCTTGTTTGATTAGAGACTCGTAGAAAGAGTTAAGTTGCGAACTAATAAAAATGTGGAAACGCATTACAGATATCGAACTAACGTACGATAAAATAAACCTATGAACTCACTAGAACGTGAGAAAGTACACGGGAGTAGTAACCTCCCGATAACAGTTAGAGAACCGAATTGATTTAATCCACACAATAATTAATAGTGGAAGTATATGAGTAACCTCTATCTAGAGGATGGATAATTGTTCAAAATATGAACCTTGAGTAAAGTAAAGCATGGTAAGGGATCCCCAAACCCCTTAGAAATATAGTCGAACCCCAATGAGAGGAACCGACAAAAATGAACAATGTCACGAACATGAGAGTATTCGATAAGTAGGGTCAGACCTTAAATCTTAGAATACTAGACATTGTGAATTCCCTAAGCCATAGATGTTATCGAGAGAGATACCTCTAGGCTAATCCATGAGATTGTGAAATGACTCCGAGAGAGAGTTAGGGAATTTGAGTAGTCCGGTAGAGAACTAGACATTGGTGGACTTGAGGAGCTAAATGCATAGCCCCTTTTGTATTTGAATGCCCGGTGGTGGCTTGTGTATGACCCTGCCCGGAGGTCATAAGTAATGACTTAACTTGTACCCTTAAGTATTGAGCATTGAGAATTGAGCATGCGAGTATTGAGTATTGAGTTGAGACTTGAGAGAGTTGAGTTGTAGTTTGAGTATTGAGTTTGAGATTGAGAGTAAGAGTAAGAGAATTTGAGTAAGTGTAACCCAAGAGAGTGGGTAAGACAATGAGCAAATGAGTAGGGCCCAGTGAGGTAGTAACCCTCAAGCCTAAGTAAAGAACATATTAAACTAACCTCTTGATGTGTGTGTGTGTGTGTGTGTGTTTGTGTTCCTTGTTGAACCTTGAATGTGTTAAAATACATATATAATGTATTGTTGTCTTGCATGTTGAATGAAATAAATGAATCGCATGCTCTCGACAAATTAGTCGGCGTACCCTCGCTAGTACGCGGGGTATGCAGAAGTCATATGTAGCAATTTTGCTGAGCCCCTAGGGGCATCATTTTTATTTTACAGGAACATTGAAGCCGATCAACCGTTCCAGAGTAGGACGGGGTGGTAATAGATATGGGTATCTGTTTGGGAATTGTATTTGGGTTGTATTGTGGAATTGTAAGACCGACACGTGGTCAATAAGTTTGGGAATTGTAATAGATACTCGGTATAGAAATGTATAGAGATTGTATTTGTATATTGTGGAATGGAAGTTTGTATTTGGTTTGGAAATTGATTAAGTAATGGAAGCATCTTTTTTTTACAGTGTACTCGATATAAGACCCATCAGACCGGTACTATATTTGTTGTTGTAATTGAGTTGGATTAGCCTAGTTAGTCACGTGGGTGACTAACGGTGCTGTTTCACCGTTGTGTTGGAATTTCCACTGCGTTGCTGTTAGTAATTGAGACAGGTTAGGAGATAATGGCGTAATTACCGGTAGGGGTGTTAAACATAGACAGACCTCATATCCAACACCCGGGATTAGGAATCGATAATCGTCAAAGATAAAAGCTGTGAGCGCACAATATGGCACGTCAAGTGACCAACGCTCACAAGAGCTTATGACTCAATGGATGAATTCTTTCGGTAACCAGTTAAATCACTCGGTAAATAACATCATAAAGGATGAAAGAACATGAGAGAGACTAACCTACTTGCAAACCCTTCATATTAAGAGATAACAATTTTACAACACGGTACGGCAACCGCCATACACTGAAATTAGAGAACTCCTAATGTGTTTACACTAGGAAGGGATTGAATATAAGATACGATGTTAGAATAAATGATTGAGGAGTTGCACCATCAATGGGCAACAGAATAAAGGCAAGCTGTCGTGGTAGCAGAAGCCATAGAATAGTACTGGAATAAATGGATTAAGTCATGGTGCGCGGTAAAGCGACCATTATGTATAAACCATCAAGTATCAACACAAAGCAATTAGACTTATGAGCTAAAACCAATATAAGTAAGGAAATAAGGTGGTAGACGAGCTGTACATTGACGTCAGTAGTCTATACCATGTGATGAAAGATTTCACAGGAAGCACACTAACCATTCCTTAAGGAACTAGAAGTGCATTCCTAGTAGATCAAACATGAGAAACAATATGATAGGCTCGATGCAAAGAGACGTCAGTTACTAAAGGATCAAGTCTGTACGGAATATAGAAAGAAGCTGGAACAGGACATACCTAAGAACATAGTAAATGAATTCCCCTTGATTAAGCTCAAGAAGAACAGTAAGTGTTATTATGGAACGATGAAAGAAGAGATCGACAACAGAATACTTCGTAATTAGTAATAGCTAAAGGTGTGACAGACACTACGAGTCTACTAAAACGAGACGTGGGATGACTGCACACCACAGGGGCTTGCAGGCCTAACAGACTCATTTATGAGTTAGTCGGGTAAATAATAATCTACCAGTAAGGTACCCTATGCGTGTAAACGAGTAGTGTGAGGAACACGGCAAGTAGTCGACTCCGTACCACGGTCAACGACGCAAGATCAGACAAGAGCAGCTACTACCACAAACAGTTGAAGAGAAGGAACATAGTTGAACCAACGACACAAAGGAATGAGAGAACAAATAATTAAGAATTATGAAGTGCGAAGGGCACAGATTATTAAGTGCAGACATAGGACATGTCTTAAAAAGTAAAAGATAAAACTGTAAAGCGCAATAAGCACTAAACAGTAGTTTCCGATTAAGAATCATCCTCAGACCAAAGGTCAATTGAAAAGAATAAATGAGATACTTGATAGAACGCTAAGTGTATGAACATTAGATCTTCAGAGATAATGGATAGACAAGCTACAACTCATTAAGGCCGTGTATAATTAAAGGTAACACATGTCCATTGAGAGACCTTTAGTACTAAATTATAAGCATGTAGGAGAAGGGTATACAATACTATAAAGGATAAGAAAGGTAAACTAAGCCTAAGGTTGTTGGAGTCCCGCAGTGAAAGATAGCAGATCGGTACCTTAAAAGGTTGGACATACCTGATGAACGGGGAAAAGGAATGATGTACCACACATCTTCCAATTGAACAAATATAAGACTTATCAACTGAATGCTTTAGAACCTTTGAGGTAAAACCAACTAAGTTAAGAAAATGGTATAAGTACTGTTAAGCATCCCCGATACAGAGACTAAGCCAGTAACACGGTTGAGACCCTCTGATCGAATCATAAGTGAGATAGATGACATGGAAGCTTGAATGCTTGGTGAGAATTATAACATATTGAACCTAAATTCAAGGATGATAACATGTTGATTATTACATGGGAGTAATCCATTTCAAGGGGGGTAGAGCGAAAACCACTTAGCGTATGTTTATGTACTTGAGAATTTGTTTTACATAAACATTTTGAGATTAGTTATGGTCACTGCGCACAGAAGATGCGAATACCATACATATTAAGTACCTATCTTGTTAACTCCGGTGTGAGTACAAGTTAAATGAATTAGTGAAGAGGATTAAAGAGACTTAAGAATATATGAGATATGAGTCGATATGAAACTATGTGTGAGATAAGAATAAGATAACACTATGAGATATTATTCGAGATGAGTACGAGGTAGGAAATAGTAATGCTATGAGGTAAGAACTAATAAGAGACAAATAGAAAACGATGTCTAAATTAATATGACCAAGTTCGACGCTGGTGCTGATCATATCAGGGTCGGACGACTCCTGAAACTCTTCACAAGTTGCCATAATTAATTACAGTGAGAATAAATGCAAACTGCAGTACTCTAACAACGAACAGCTGACAATAATCCAAAAATAAGGTATTAAATAAGAATGCTCGTGACTAACAGCTCACACTTGTATTTATTAAATCATACATAAAATTATAGAGGAAATACGATCGTATAACAATCAATACCAATAATAAACACTCCCAGTTTACGCCAACATGTGACAAACACCGGGAAAATTGACAAACATACCGGCCCACAGTTGGACCAAAACTGAAAGAACAATCCTACCGTAACACGGTTACTACCAATACTATTCGCAACAATAAATGCGAATTAATAGTAATGCATGAATAATTACCACCCCTGGGCACTACCTTTACCAAGGAGTGTCAGTACGCTTATGTACAAATATAAATGAATAAACGTCAAGATTAAAACTTATGTGCAATATCATGATCATACTGATCATTGAACCAGTTCCAAGAAAAGGGTGGCTACCGCCATTGGCGTTCCACCATGTAAAAAGAAATAATTATAAGTGTATGCAAGGCATGTCGACTACCATCAAGTACGACTATCATTGATGATGTATATATGGATTAAAAAAAATTGCAAACCGCCTATACTACAATGCAAACATCAAAGTGCAATCCATGATACAAGACATCCAAACTAAACGCTAAAATAGTGTGAGTTAAAGCAAGTGCTTAAGGTACTAGTGAAAGGGCGTGAGCCCAGGAGGACCGGAACACACCACCTCCTAGTATATTTCAATGAATGTTACCAAGAAAACGATGTCTAAATTAATATGACAGATAATTAGAAGAAAACTACCATAAGGACTTCCATAAAGGAAGGATGCATACATCCTCGCCGCAGAGTCTAGTACTACGTTAAACAATATGACCCAGGAAATAAAATAAAGGCAAGAGAGCTACGGTACATACCGTAAGCATCGTGAATGACAAGTTGATAAATTAATAAGCGCCAAACCACGCACTTGTGACCTGATTAATATCAGTTGATCCAACCTATGTGTAACACCCCAACTACTGACAACATACTTAACAACATATCGCAGCGGAATTCATAACTCACAACATCACTTAACTCTTTGGTGTTACACGCCGTTAGCCACCCACGTGGCTAACAAGGCTAACATAAATACATTGTACCGATCTGATGGACCAAATTCCCGAGCGGCTACACATTAATCCTGTATCATGTCCAACAATCATTATACACTTATATTACAGCTGTACCGAGTATTTACAAACTAATGCCGATAACAACTTCGGTCTTACTACACCTACAATACACTCACAATCTGAATGACCACCCAGGTGCAACGACTACCCGTTCTACCCTCGAACGGCTTGCAGCTCCTTCGTACCTGTAGAGTAATGGGGGCCCCCAAAGGGGGTCAGCACCTTTGCTGGTATGGTAATCCCGCAGCCCGCATGCTACCGGGCCACGCACAACTATTTGTCATCTTAGCATGCAGTTGATTTATTTCAAACATGCACAAACTCATACATACATCATGCTTATAAGCAACATCCATTAATGAGTACATGCACAAGGTTAGCACACCCAACATAACAACACACACTTCACTTTATAGCATACACAACTTAATTTCACTCTTCTTAGAGTACATGAACTTCATTTAGGGAGTGCCGGGGTGATATAAGCCCGAGCACAACATACATACATTTTCTTTACTTAAGGGTGGCGGCCTCGTATAGGACCGATCACACCATACACAATTTCCCCCTAGCTCCAATAGTGATGAGATAGGTAAGCCTTGGTTAAGCTTGTGGGTAACAGAGAGGGAGTCGAAGCAACATAGGCGTCAACACCCTAACAACATTACACATAATTTCCCTCCTAGCCCGATATGGAGGTCGGGTAGGTAAGCTTTGGCTAAGCTAATGGGAGGTCGAAATCCAATGAAGGAGATCACCCTTAACATAACAGGATGGGAGTTAATTTACATATATATATATATATTAACTCCCAAACAATACGCGCGACCGGAACAACCAGATTCCTCTCCATTCATAACATATACTTATTAGTTAGAGGTTCCCTTATGGAACTAATCACATACATACATCACATAGTGTTACTAACTTAGTTAGACACATAAAGAGAGTAATATCCCTTTTTACAAACATGGATAACTTTATCCGATAACACAACAACATACCAAACAATCACATACATCCATCCCACATATTCACAACATATACCAACGCACGGATAGCCGTAGTTAGAACGTTCCCATGGGTTGGGACGTTTATTCCGAATACCGATTTCTTATGTGAACCTAAGGTCGGTTAACTATTATTTAACACATAACTAAGGTTAAGCGGTATCGGAATTAATTACGCCACAATAATGAATTACTGTAAACTCATTTCATGCTTTATCTCGCAAGGTGGCAAACACACAGAAAACATGTTGGCATACAAGCCGGTGTAATCCGTTAGGACACAGGTTGCAAGAAAACCATACCTGTCACCGAAGGTGCACTCTAATGTGCCATCACATGTTCCTTGAAAATCCTTGAACAACTGATAACATTATAACTATCTTCATTAATATCGGGGCAACATAATTATTTAACGACTAATGCGCCCTTGATTAGCCCCGTTCGGTAGTTTTATAACTTTACATTAATATTACAACTTTCACCACTCAATTACCTTTATAACTCACTTAATTTATCCTTAACAACCTTATAACATCATTACATATCAATCCCCATCATTGGATGTCATTTCCTACTCTTAAACAAAATTTTTGGTCCACATTTCACTGTGTCCGAACTTGTGTCCGGACATCAAAGGTCGGACACAAGTCGAGACTCAAATGGGTGAAAACTGACGAATGTCCGAACTTGTGTCCGAGCTTTGAAGTTCGGACACAAGCCGAGGCAAAGCCAAAGAAAATTTTAACCTGTCCGAACTTGTGTCCGGACTTTGAAGTTCGGACACAAGCCGAGGCAAAAACTGAAGAACACTTACAGACGTCCGAACTTGTGTCCGGACATCTAAGGTCGGACACAAGCCGAGACTAAATAACCTGGGAAATTTTTTCGAGTGTCCGAACTTCCAAGTTCGGACGGAAGTTCGGACACCACTGAAACTCGGAAATTTTACAAAACAACGGGGCATGTCCGAACTTCCATGTCCGGACGGAAGTTCGGACACACCTAAAAACTGAGTTAAAAGAGGTGTTTTCATTCTAGAATTGCCCCTCTAACAACCTACTCTTACTACATGTTTCACAAGTCATAAACCACCATTCTTTTCTACATTCAACATCCCAAATCAACACCTAAATCCTCTCAACCATAACACCATCATCAAACACTAATTTCCATAGAAATTTTGACATAACTTTCCCATAATCTTTACATATTAATCCTCATCAATCATCATCATCAAAACTCAACCTCTTCATTCCTAATCTAGCCACACCCTTTCAAGGGTCCTAACAGCACACAATAGATCCTCAACCCATCAACATCAACAATATCACCATAACTCCATAACACAATACCAATCTCCACCTTAAAACATTTGGCTCTTAAGGCCTTCAATTCAACTATTAATTCACAAATCTCTCCAACACCAACTAAACACATTTTCAGCATAAACTTCAATCCACATTTGGGTTCATTAACTTGTTTACCCACCCCAAACATTCAAACGATTTTAACAATGTTTAAGGTGGTGTTCTTACCTATTTTCACAAGCTTCCTCAAGTCACCTCTTGCTCCTCCTCTTCTCCAAAATTGATTAAGAGGGTATGGAGTTTCCCACTCCATCCCAACATCCAAGAACACCAAACACACACAATTAATCACCTAAACCCTTAGAACTCAATTAAATCAAAGGTTAGGATTAGGGTTTACCTTTGAAGCTTTTAAGAGGGATTTTTCTCCCCTTGAATCAAGAAGGAAGTTACTCCACCATTGAAGGGTCAATTTGGAGCTCAAGAACAAGAAGAAAACAAGGTATCAAAATGGTGAAAAATCAATTACACCAAGAATGAAGAGGGAATGACTTTTTCTTGGGAATTTTTACCTTAGAAGAAAGAGGAGACTCCAAGCTTCTCATTGGTGCCATTTTCTCCTCAAATGGTGAAAACCCATGGAGATGAAATCCATCCTTTTGAAATTCCGAAAAGAGGAAAGGTAGAGGAGGATGAGGAGAGTTCAAATATGTGATTTGTTTTTGATTTGGAGCTCAAATGGAGCTTGGGGATGAGATTGAAGTGGAGAAGCCATTGGAGGCTTGGGTGGAGCTTTCCATCGGCAGAGAGGAGGGAGAACCGGTGGAGGAGAAAGAGAGGAAAGAGAGAAAGAGAGAGAGGAAAAAGAAAAATAAGGAAAAGAGAGAGAGTGTGGGGATATATTTGCCCCCTGTTATTTTAGCTCTCTTGACTTAATTAATTAGTTAACTAGTCACATGTGAGTGGGCTGTCTACATAAATAAAACCGGCCCACCAATATAAACACGCTGGAGCGTTTTTCGTCTTTTGACAGAAAACGCTCGTTTAATTGCCCGGTTTAGTACCATTCACTAACCGGGACTGTTTACCGGAATTCCTCATTCCTTTAATTTTAATGGTTATTAAACTCCCATAATGTTTAATTATTGCTATAAATCAACTATTATTTTTACGGGGTCGTTGAACTATTTAACGTCACGTTTTCGGGTTTCCTCGAAGAACGCCCTTAGACTCTGTTAGCGTTTTAACGCATTGTTTGGATCCGTTTTCTTCCGGAATTTCTCCACACGTTCTCATGTGTAATTAAGGTATAAATATATTTATAACTCTAACGAAGGTTATGTACCTCCTAAAATAATTAAATACGTGTTTTTCACATTTTGTGACTTTTTCGCATTTTCTTTTCGTTTTTGGTTTTCATTTCTTCACCAATGTTCTTAAGGCTTAATTAGCCTTAGGAAATTATAATTATACATTTAATTACACATTACGGTTTGGGGTATTTCAATCTACCCCCCTTAAAAGAACTTCGCCCTCGAAGTTCACACTTCCCTAGCGTCATTTGAATTAGAACACAGGGATTACTTGCAACTTAGACTTCCATAACAACATACTTTACATCATAACCTCGGACTTAACGGTCCGGGTAACATATACACATCCATACATAACATAACATACTCACATAGTAACCTCGGACTTGATGGTCCGGGTACCTTAACAACATTGTTCCAACATAACCACCCTTAGACTCTTAGGTCTGGGTAACATAACAACACTTGAACTCGCAGGTCCTGATAACATAACATCACTTAGACACTTAGGTCTTGATTATATAACAACCTTTAGACACACCGGTCTAGGTAACATAACACTTTCGGAACTTAACCACATTAGGACTCGAGGTCCCAAAGTAATAATTATTACACATACCACACAACATGTCTAGCATGTATAACAACCAGAAATTCCTTTTCCATCCCTTCATGAGTTCGAGACCCATGTAGAGTACATATACACTGTGATCCCGCAGAACCGGTCGCGATGGACACTCTGGTCCCCGTTCCTTTGGGAGATCAAACGATTGCATACACCTTTAAAATATACTTCTCATGTCACCGGTCCTAACGAGCTGAGGACGTATGAGCCTTTGTCTTAGGACCGGTGACATGAGAAGTATATTTTAAAGGTGTATGCAATCGTTTTGATCTCCCAAAGGAACGGGGACCAGAGTGTCCATCGCGACCGGTTCTGCGGGATCACAGTGTATATGTACTCTACATGGGTCTCGAACTCATGAAGAGATGGAAAAGGAATTTCTGGTTGTTATACATGCTAAGACATGTTGTGTGGTATGTGTTAAAGAAATTATTACGACTAGTGCAAACGGCACCGAATACAAATAATTATTTACATCATACTTCATCTCAACATTATACTGACGAGTGAAGATAATAACGATTTGAATCATGTTGCGCACTAGACGCAATCCAAATATCAATACAAGATTTAAATTGAGAGTGCACATACAATACCCGCACCGACTTAGATACATCTGTTTCCAGTTACAAAGACCGTGAATGACACCGTCATAATGGAACAACGTCAGCAACAAAACTGACTTGCCAATAAATCATCTAAGATAACAATAGAAACGAAGCGCATATTAGCCATATCCGTGGGTCTGCACCTCAATACGGAGCGAGTGGGCCCAATACAACGTGGTTGAGACAGCGCACCAAGTACTCCACGCCTTTGGCTGGAAATGTACGCGCCTCACCATTGGCATAATTTCTTTCAATTGAATGGCAAGTCAACCCGTCACTCAATATGAGAATTCCATGAGACCCAAGTATCCAACGCTCTTTGATTAGCGGCTGTTGTATACTTGTGGGGTACGGGGGCGTAACCCTTTTTAAGGGGGGTAGAGCCTCTTGGTTGTGCACAGTGTGTGCACTAATTTTAATAAGTCGTATGCGGGGCATACAATAAATTGTTATGTGTTGTTGTTTTGTGGTTGTTTGTTTGTCATGCAGGGCATGCATTGTTTGAGTACATGTGCATTGCACACTTGTGAATGTATGTGTTTTTACGTATCCTATGAGATACTAGTATGATAATGTGATGAAGTATCTTTAAAGATACTTGTGATGTATATGTGTTTATGTTATGTTTTTACGATCCTTCGTATAGTATCGCCTAAATACTGAACGGATCATGGCTATGGAACAATGAAATGTGGAACGTGGAATGATGTGGACACCTCGGGAGGTTGTCAAAGTGGTTAGAACTGATAGGAAATGATGGTGCTGATGGATCACCTATATCCATATATTTGAAGTAACGCCACACTTGAGGGCTATGAGCAATATTAGCACAACACATTATGCGTGAATGTTACATCACATAGATGTACATTATGAGAATCAAGGGTGGATATATTATATACCTATACGAGGAAAAACGACTTCGGGACGAAGTCTTTTTAAGGGGGGTAGACTGAAATACCCCTAATTAAATTAAACATTGATTAAACATTTAATTAATTAAATTAAGGCCTAAACATACCTTAAAATCAATTTCAAAACAACAGTGGTCAACATAAAGTAATTATTGCACCCTTTGACCACTTAGGGTAAATATGTACCCAAATGAACTCTTTAGGACCTAAAATTTGTCCTATACATTATAACACATTAATTAACGTACATAAATTATTGGAAGACGCTCCAACATCAGTAATCAGCGTTAACATGCTTAAAAGTCATTTAGAGCAAAATGTGCTCTAAACAAGCTTTAAAGGTCATGTGACCTCCGTTTGATTCCAAATCAAATTCATAAGTTAATTGTAATGGATGTAATTACTCAATCACCAAAGAAAACCAAGCTCAAAAACAAGCTTTAACACAAAATGTGCACTAAGCTTCCTTAAAGCACATTTTGTGAGATTGTCTCCAAAATGAGTTTTGTTTGATTTTAGGTTCTTGAATACCCTTAAATATACTAATGTGACATAATGTACCACATTAGAATGTATAATTTAAAGTTTTTCAAAAAAATCAAAAATATGTGCTTTGATTGTGAATAGTACTTTTTAACACATAAGTACTTAGTTAAATTCATAGTCAAACCTCTTTCTTTGACCTTGGCCAAATTATGCCGTTTAATTAAGGCCCTTTTCTTATTTAAATTGCCGGCCATACTTAAGTATACCCATGGTTCCAAAGTTACCTTTATTAAAGTAACAATTGTCACTACTTTACAAGTAAGCAAATGAAACTTTTCTTCCCCACCGTAACCACTTATTTCTTCCTGCTTGGTATTGTCGTTCTTATCCATTTGAGCTCTGAACACCTGCAAAAAAAAAACCACCGATCACTATACATAAAATATGAGTCTTTATGACATGTATACACCTTTCATATATATCAACCAAAATCAACATAAGCCACGTTGGCTTTGTTTTACCGCCACCTTAAGGCTTTTTCCCCAGCATTTAGCCGGCCATACATATACTTTTACATGACTCAAAGTTGATTTTACTAAAGGTATGTTTATTACTACTATATAATATAACAAATCAAACTCACTTTTACCACCTCGACTATACTCTTCCGCCTCCTGAGTGAGTTATCCTATTCATTAACATCCTAAACTAGCCAGTAATGACTCGGCAAGAGTCATCCCCCTTAACAAATTCTACTTTACGTTACATAATATAGGTAACTAAAGTCAAGACCTACTTTTCTACCTTGACTCCCTTTTGCTGCCGGTTCTAGGAGATTTCCACATGTTGAAGCAACCTCCCATAAAAAAATATCTAGCTAGTAATATGACTCATCATTATGACATTGTTTATTTAAGTCACCCTCCACCGTAATGCACATCAGGCTCCATTTTGTTCCTATCCTCTTCCGGCCATGGGAAAAGCATTTCAGAAACTCTTTTCCCTGCTCTCTCACCGCAAGCAACACACCAACTTCCATGGGTGATTCCTCCTAATCTAGGTAAGCTCATGATACATGGTTATGCTCTTTTTCTTCCTCTCCTTCTTCTTCTCCATTGAGCTCAACCATTCCTATTTTTATCCAGCCACTTGGTGTGAGATGATGCTGGAAACTTTACTTGTCCTCGGCTAAGAACTTACAAACAAGGAAACAAATGTGTGAGATGTTTATAGGGTAAGATCATGCATAAACTAGCATATCTTTTCCTAAATCATTACCGGTATGTGTCTTTTCCATCTGCTCATCTTCTTCTCTTATTTTTTTTCATGGTTATTCGATGGACATAACCCCATGTGGAGGACCTATCATGACCATACCATACATACCACTTACGGTAATTTTGATTTGGTAAATGATGGTCTATTTCCTCCCTACCTATTACCGGTTTTATACCTTGGATTAGTTGGTGTTTTGACACCATTATTTTGTCCAAAATTCAGGTGAAAAAGCCTAGGGTCTGCCCTCCAAATTAAGGTGAGAATCATGACATTTCTAAGCTTATATTATAGCTTAATTAACCATTAATGTTACAAGGATTAATGCCCATCTTTCTTGCATAAATGGTGGCGCAATGGCTGTGGAGATTGGAAAAAAATTCTACAAGATTGTGGAAATCAAATCCAAGAGTAAACTTGGCAACGTAAGCTAGTTACCCTTTAATGATATGTTAATCAAGGTTTTATATGGGTTTTAAGTTAAAAAAAATACACTAACCCTAAGTGTATATATATTATGTAGCCGTGAGCTTGAGGAGAAGGTTGGCTGATTGATTTGCTAATTAGACAAGTAAGTGTACTAATTATGTATAATACAAGTTTTATATCATTCCGTACATATTAAATGGAAACCGTGGGATGATATGGGTGTCATAGGACCTAACTATGTGTTAAAATATTTTATAACATTTTTGGGTAGATAACCTAATGTTTAGGTGACATATGATGTCATAAAAAAATTATTTAAATGGCTAGGAAACAATTTATAAGGTGTTGTTACAAATATATTGCAGCCGTGACTTTTTTAGGGGTTAGATAACCTAATTATGTGTTACAATGTTACATAACATTTTGGAGAGTTTACTTAGTGTGGAAATGGCTTATGAAGTCAAGGAAATAATTTATGGGGCAAGAATATAATTTTAGAAAATGTGCAGGTGTAAATAATAGTAACCGTGGGTTTATAAGAATTTTTATGACCAAACTATGAATTAAAATGTTGTATAACATTTTTAGTAAGTTTACCTAATATTTATGTGACATATAATATCATGGGCTAATTAAATAGTTAGAATACAATTTATTAAACATTGTACAAATATATATACCAAACCGTAAGCTATAATGTCTTCTATGACATTTATAAATAATTTATATTATATATTAAGGTTTGTAAATGTATTTTACGCTATTTAATTCTATGTTACATTAAGTTTAGAATGAATTTAAAATAAAGATTAACAATACCGAATGAAATTTAGGGTTGGATTGTAATTAAACAAAATTTAGGGGCTAAATAATGATTTAAGCCGAAAACTAAGCTTTGAAAACTATTAAAATGAATTTCATTAAGTTTTGTAAAATTTTGAAGTGAAAAAGTAATTCTTGGAAAATACTGGGGTAGAACCGTAAATAAATAAACTATTTTGTCAAACTGGTGGTCAATGGGTCAACAAGGACCTTATAAGGTGCCTTGACCAAATTTTATGACATAAGTAATTAAACTATGGTTATACATTAATACCATAAGTTAAAAAGGAAAGTTATGAAATTTATGGGGTATATGAAATACCCCAAACCTTAGTATGTTGTTCAAACACTTAAATATGGTATATTAAGACTAAAAAGGGTCTTAGAAGCATTAGTAAACAAATCTAAACGATAAAAACACAAAATGTGCTTTAAGGTCAATAAGAGCCAAAATGTGCTCTAAGCTTGGGATAAGCTTGGTTAAGACCTAATGAACTTACCAAGACCTTATTTATATTACTAATGAACATATTAAACCAGTTAGCAAAGAAAACCAAGTTTGAAAACAAGTTAAAACACAAATGTGTTTAAGGAGTCTTAAAGCACATTTTTGAAAAATTGTCTTGTAAATGAGTTTTGAATGGCTAAATGTCCATCATTACTCTTTAATTAACATGTGTACTATATAGTATCACATTTGGAAGTCTATATCATTGGGAAATCAAAAATTTCACTTCTATGTGCCTTGTTTTTATGAATAGTGACTTTTATAAGCTAGTTTGTAACATATGCTATATTAACTAATTTAATGAGTCAATAAAGACTAAAAACCCCTTATATCATAATGGGGGCCGGTTTCTTAAGTGGTGAGTCACCACTCTTGCTAGCCTATTAAGTAAATAAACAAGTAATAAAGCAAGTACTATTTACTTTAAGCTAAAATATCTTACAAAAGCAAGACTTATCTCTTTGCTTCATTCTTTCTTGCATCCCACCGTCTCCAACACTTCACCTTCTCCATTTCCTTGCTCTCTCTCACGGTAATACACCACCTCCATCAAAACTCCATCTTTGATCTCTTGTTATTTCTAGCTCACTTAACCAAATCAAAAACAAACACCACCATTCTCTTAGTCTCATCAAGCTCTTCATTCCTATCTTCTCAAAACTTCAAGACCACCATTTCGGTGCCATGGAGTTCCACCATTGAAGGAGCTTGAGCTTATATTTCTACATATTATTGATCTCCTTTGCTTCTAGGTAAGGAATCTCAAATAAAAACTTCATTTCCTCCATGTTTTGTTGTTGACCGGAAATGCCCATTGAAGGTGCTCTTTATATGGCTTTGTTTTAGCTTCATTCCAACCTTTCAAGGACTTGGTGGAGTCCTCTCTTGATAGATATTCAAACTCTCTTCAAAGACCAAGGTAAAATAACTATCCTAATGTTTCGAAACAATGTAAAAACTAGGGTTTACAAGAGATAATGAAGCTTGAATGCTCATTATGTTGTTTGTATAATGTATAGAAGTTGACAAGCTACCAAATATCCTTACCGGTTTTATAAGGAAACAAGAAAGAAGTTGTGAGGAAAAGAGGTAAATATGTTAACCTAATGTAGTTTAATGCCTTAGGAGAAATGAGCTTATAATGCTTGTTAAAACTACCTAAAGAGCAAATGGTAAATGACTTAGTGAAATGTTCTCAAAGAGATTAGTAAAACGACATATGTGTTGTTGTATGTATTTGCAGTTCAAAGGCATATATATTGTGGAAATTCAGCGTTTAAGAGTTATGCACTTTAAGGGCCTAAGAGCCATGCATTTTAAGGGCCTAAGTGCCATGCAATTTAAATTATGTACTATATTGTGACGTAGTGTAAATTTGGTGAAACTTTGTGTGTGAGAGTGTTCTTGGTGAATTTAGGTGGTCTTGTGTGCTTAATGGAGAAAACAATGTGTTTTGGTTTAGTAATGTTCTAGGAGAACCTATGTCAAAATTTAGGTGAGAAGTAAGAAGTTCTAAGGGTTTAGAGTGAGTATGGAAGGTGATCAACTAGTGGAAGAAACATGCATTAAGTTGTTTAAAGATGTCAAAAGGGCTTAGGCAATGTTTTAGAGGATTTAGAATGCAAAAGATTGTATCTAGGACTTGTGCATTGTTGGTGAAAAAGGGATGAAGTGATTTGTTGCATGGGAGTTATAAAACTTGTAAGATGTTCAAGGAGTTGCTTAGAAAGAAAAATGCTTGGGAGATGATGTTGTAGTGGTGAGGAAATATTATTGGCATAGTGGTTATCATAGGTATGAAACACCACTTGGAAAACTAAGGAGGAAACAACATAAGTGTTAGGAATTTCGGTATGAAATGAGTAACTGTTTAAGGTGATAGGTAATGAGTTTCATGAATTTTGTATGAGGATATAAGTGTACCAAATGATGTTATAAAACATTAGGAGGACTTAGGATAAGTTTGGAGTTAAATGGGCAATGGAAAATAAGGGTCTGGAGCAGACCGACCTTGCGGCCGAACTTGCCAAGGTCGGTCGAGCCCAGTTTACCCTACGAGAATTGGTTTCTAGAATGGACCGACCTTGGGGACCGGACTTGCAAGGTCGGTCGGGCTTGTATTTTGTGTACGAATTAAGTTTCTGGAATCGACCGAACATGGGACCGGACTTGGCAAGTTCGGTCGGGCCTGAATTTTCAAAGGGAAGAAACTCTCGGGAATGGACCGAACATGCGACCGAACTTACAAGGTCGGTCGGAGTAGAAAATTTTGACGGTAATATGTTCTGGAATGGACCGACCTTGTGTAAGGTCGGTCGGTAAGGTCGGTCGGACCTAAACTTGTAAAAAAAAAAACAGAAAAGAATGGCTTAAGTAATAAACCCTAGGGGGTATAATGTAGGTAATCAAATATAAGTTAAGACATTAAAACATGTCATATAATCATGTTAAATATTAAGTAAATTTGAAGTTAAATAAATTAATTAACCGACGTTATTAATCATGTATAGGAGTGACCTATGGTGGAAACAAATCGAGGCAAGGACCAAGGTATGGTTTTCTTGCAGTCTGTTGCCTACCGTTTACACCGTTTTTGTGTTGTTTGTTTTTTCTGTGTGTTTATGACTTTGTAAGATTAAACCATGGAAAGAGTTTACAGTTGTTAAATATTATTATGTTGTTAAGTATGACACTCTCTTCCCTTGTGTATGTCTAACAAGACTTGACCTATTATTGTGAATTGTGTATTGAGCTCAATAATGAACTGCTAACAAGTGCTAACGGGGGAAGTGAGGAGTCCGGTCTGTTCCGGCCACGCGTGTGAGTATGGGAGTCGATATCATAACCGGTTCGATTCTCTCGTATGTTATGGTTGTTCTCCAATTTGGTTTCCAACCTTCCCTTTAGCTTAACCAAGGCTATTTACTGACTCACGTCGGGCCACAGGGGCGTACTATGTGTTGTTCGGTGTGCTTGGATCACTATATCCGAGGCACCTTGTGTTAAGTTATCCGTTCAATCTAACAGGACGGTAACGAGTTATGTAATGAGCTTAGCATGAGCATGGCAACATTCTCTAGGCTCTCTATGGGACTAACTGTGTTGGTTCTCTTCAAAGGAAATGTTATTGTGTGATGTGAGTGTTGTTGTGTACAATACCTACGTTATGATAATTTTATATGTTGTGTGTTTTAAAAATGAATGCCATGTCATCATGACAATTAGTTGCGCGTATCCCGGTAGCCGATGGGCTGCGCGTTAACCATACCAGCCAAGGGTTGCTGACCCCCTCGGGGGCTCCATATTCTTTTATTGCAGGATGAGGATCGAAGAAGCGGAATGGCTTTAGATTCTAGGATGCAGGTTTACTTTTGATTACTTTTGGATGTTGGCCCGGGATGCGCCTGTGCTCCCGTGGCTTTATATATTTTGGTTGTGAACAGTTTACAGTGATGGTTTACAGTGAAGGATGTAGGTAAACACTCGGTATTATGTTAATGTAAATGTGGTTATTAGTTCTATGCTCGGGAGTCTGATCATCAGACCGATACACTTGTATTTATTCAGCCTTGTTAACCACGTGGGTGGTTGACGGCGTTGTAGCACCAATCGTTTAGATATTGTTTAGTTGCTTAATTTCCGTTGCGATTTCAAGTAATGTTATGTGCGTAGTAGGGGTGTTACAGTATAAATGGTAAATACCGAAAGTAATGGGTTAGTATGGTTAATATAATGATTTATATCATAATTATAAAGTTTGGAATTTTTGGGATTTTATAAGTGATTTTATAAAGAAAAGTGTATAATATATAGTTTTGTGACATATATAAAGTATATTATATGTGTGGCCAATATGTAATTCAGAGAAGAAATTTGGGTGGAAAAGAAATTAAAAACAAGTAGTGCGTTGTTCGGAATTAATGTAATAAAAACTATGGGATTATACAAGATTATAAACATAAAACCATATAATATGTGTGGTGTAATGGTAATAATTGAAAGGTATATAATATGGAGAGGAATGAGATTTATGAAATATGTGCCATTTCGGAAATATATATATATATAGCTTGTAATAAAACTACAAGTTATGTTTATTATAAAGTTAGAAGGTTATAAAATATGATATGTATAACATTATATTAAATATGTGACAATATGGTAATAATGGAAAATATTGGGAGTTGATGAAAATCAAAATATAAATGCATATACCTTACGGCAATGTAATGTGGTCTTATTAAAACCATAGGTTATAATGTGTAAATCAATATAAAATATCATATTATATGGTATAATGTGTAAAGCAATATAAACATAGTGGGAGGTGAAACTTGATTATCATGAGATCAAGGGAAGCCGAACACAAATTGGGGTGGAAAGATAGTTCAACTCTGATGCTGATCACATTAGGGTTGGATGATTCTTGAAACTCCCTATAAGTGGTCATAAATAATCACATCAAGAATAAGATGCAGTTAACAATAATTGGACTTGGAGTTGTATGGAGCTTTCAAAAGAATTTTAAATTGGGTTTCAAATTTGCAATTGGTATTTTCTAGACTTCAATAAATATTTTAAGATTCTTAGGTGGTATTTTCAAAGGAAGGACTACCTTTATGTGACCTCGTAGAGGATTTTCAACTTGTATCCTTCCAATAAAGGATTTCATTATACTTAACCTCATAGAGGGTACTTTCCTACTACTTGCTCACGAGCTGAGGACGTACGAGCCTTTGTCTTCGGACCGGTGACATGAGAAGTATATTTTAAAGATGTATGCAATTGTTTTGATCTCCAAAGGAACGGGGACCAGAGTGTCCATCGGGACCGGTTCTGCGGGATCACAGTGTATATGTACTCAACATGGGTCTCGAACCCATGAAGAGATGGAAAAGGAATTTCTGGTTGATATACATGCTATGACATGTTGTGTGGTATGTGTAATAATTATTATTTTAGACCTTGAGTCCTAATGTGATTGAATTCCGGAAGTGTTATGTTATCAAGACCTATGTGTCTAAAGGATGTCGTGTTATCAAGACCACGAGTCTAAATGTTGTTATGTTACCCAGACCAAGAGTCAAAGGGTTGTTATACATGTGCAAATGTTGTTAGGTAGCCGGATCAACAAGTCCGAGATTACTATTTGTAAGTATGTTATATATATAGGATGTGGATGTGTTACCCGGACCGTCAAGTCCGAGGTTGTAATGTAAAGTATGTTTGTTATGGAAGTTTATGTTGCAAGTAATCCCGGTGTTCTAATTCAAATGATGCTAGGGAAGTGTGAACTTCGAGGACGAAGTTCTTTTAAGGGGGTAGATTGAAATACCCCAAACCTTAATATGTTAATTAACTATGTAATTATAATTTTCTAAGGCTAATTAAGTCCTTAAGATTATTGGTGAAGAAATAAAAACCAAAAAGAATAAGAAAATGCGTAAAAGTCACAAAACGTGAAACCGCGTATTTAATTATTTTAGGAGGTACATAACCTTCGTTAGAGTGATAAATGTATTTTTATACCTTAATTACACATTAATAACAGTGGGAAAATTCCGCAAGAAAACGGATTCAAACCATGCGTAAAAACGCTAACGGAGTCCTAAAACGCGTTTTTCGAGAAAATCCGAAAACGTGATTTTAAACAGTTAAATGACCCCGTAAAAATAATAGTTGATTATGTAACAATAATTAAACATTAATGGGAGTATAATAACCATTAAAATTAAATAAACGAGAAAATTCCGGAAAACGGACCCGGTTAGTGAATAGTGCTAAAACCGGGTAAATTAATGGGCGTTTTCTGTAAAAGACGAAAAACGTTCCAGTGTGTATATATTAGTGGGCCGGTTTTTATTAATATAGATAACCCCTCACACATGACTAGTTAACTAATTAAATATGTCAAAAAGTGAAAAAGTAAAAAAGTAAATATATACCCCACCCACACTCTCTTTCCTCTCATTCTCTCATTCCCTCACGTGAAGCCCTCTTCTTTTTCCCCTCTCTTTCCTCTTCCTTCTTCCTCCACCGATTCCTTCCTCCCTCTCTCTGTTCTGGAACGGAAATGAAGCCCCCCTTCCATGGCTTCTCCAACTTTCCTCTCATGCCCAAGCTACACCCAAGCTCCAAACTCAAAAATAATCACATATTGTGATCCTCTCATCACCCTCTATCACTCTCTTTTCAAAATTCGAAAAGGATGAGTTTCATTTTCGTGGGTGTTGGCCATTTGAAGAGAAAAGCACACCATTTTGAAGCTTGAAGCTTCCTCTTTCTATCAAGGTAAAAATATTCATGAAAGAGTCATGTTTTCTCCATTTTCCCACCTTGGCCGATTTTGGCTCTTGTAATGACTAGATTTTCTTCTTTGTTGAGCTATTCTCCAAGCTTTAAATGGTGGTGGGAGTCCCTCTTAAGATTCAAGAGTTGAAAACCACTCAAGAATTTCTAAAGGTAAAACCTAACTTGATGCTTTAAGCATCTTTGTGTGTTCTAGTTTATTTGATGAGCCTAAGAGAGTTCCTTAGTGCTTATTTTCCAATTCTAATGTGGCTAGAGAAATGGGCAAATGAATTGCCTTGGCCAATTTGGAAGAAGAGGAGAAGAGGAGAAGAGGAGAAGAGAAATAAAAGGAAACTTAAGAAAACTTAAGGTAAGAAACTTACCTTAGTGTTATCGTGCATGTATTAAGTTTTGGGAAGGGTTAATCAAAATGAATGAACCCAAATATGTACTGGAATGTGATTTGTTGAGATGAGGAGAGTTGTGATAATAATGTGCTTGTATAGGAATAATGCAAGTGAGGAAGCATTGTGAAATAAGTGTTTGATTTATGAGCTATGCACTTTATGGATTATGCATTGTGTTGCATTTGGAGGATGGATGAGTTTGTGTTTTTTTTATGTGTGCTGGTAGAACCCTTGTGGGTTTGGCTAGTTTTAGGATGAAACATGTGAAGAGATGAGTTTTGGGAGATGCTTTGAAAGTAGCCAAGTGCTGTCAAAATTTGTTTAGGAGATTTTGGACTTGAGTGTTTTATTAAAGGAAGAAGGTGTGTCAAGAAGATTCAAGTGAATGGTTAATGAGTTGGAAACCAAACTAAGGAGAAGGGTGTATGAGGAGTAGAAGTAATGTGATTTGAAGTGCTGGAAATGGCATTATTTGAATGGTAAAAGATTGGAAGATCAATGGTGAAAGAATGGAGTTGTAACAGATTTAGAAAACTCCAAATCTGTAAAATCTGTAGCAGGGTCCGGGACCTAGTCCATGGACAAAGTCCCGGACCACCCCCTTAATCTTGCCCGAGAGTTGTCTAGCATTTTGGTCCGGGACCTAGGTTGAGTATTAAGTCCCGGACCACCCCATAAAATATGGCCGAGATTTGAGACCAGCATTGGTCCGGGACTTAAGGTAGGAACCAAGTCCCGGACCACCCCCCAGAATTCACCCATTTGAGTCTCGACTTGCGTCCGAACTTCAAAGCCCGGACACAAGTTCGAACATAGGGTAATTTTGAGCAAAAACTTTGTTTAAGGGTAGGAAATGATACCCAATGATGGGGGATTGTTAAGTGACGAGGTTATAAGGTTGTTAAGGGTAAATAAAGTGAGTTATAATGGTAATTGAGTGGTGAAAAGTTGTAATAAAAATGTAAAGTTATAAAACTACCGAATGGGGTTAACCATGGGTGCAGTAGACGTTAAAAATATATTACCCCGATATTAATGAAGATAGTTATAATGTTACCAGTTGTTCAAAGATTTTCAAGGAACATGTGATGGCACAGTGCACCTTCGGTGACAGGTATGGTTTTCTTGCAACCTGTGTCCTACCGGATTACACCGGCTTGTATGCCAATGTGTTTTTCTGTGTGTTTGCCACCTTGCAAGATAAAGCATGAAATGAGTTTATAGTAATTCATTATTGTGGCGTAATCAATTCCGATACCGTTTTACCTTAATTATGTGTTAAATAATAGTTAACCGACCTTAGGTTCACATAAGAGATCGGTATTCGGAATAAACGTCCCAACCCACGGGAACATTCTAACTGCGGCTATCCGTGCGTTAGTGTATGTTGTGATTATGTGTGATGTATGTGACTTGTTTAGTATGTTGATGTCATTGGATACTGTTATCCGTGTTGTTGACATGGGATGTGATTCCCCTTGTGTGATTAACAGCGTTAGTAAAACTATGTGATGTATGTATGTGATAAGTTCCATAAGGGAACCTTTAACTAATAAGTATATGTTATGTATGGGGAGGAATCCGGTCGTTCCAGTCACGCGTATTGTTTGGGAGTTAATATATATATGTGAATTAACTCCCATCCTGTTATGTTAGGGTTGTTTTCCTTCATTGGATTTCGACCTCCCACTAGCTTAGCCAAAGCTTACCTACCCGACCTCCACATCGGGCTAGTAGGGAAATTATGTATAATGTTGGTAGGGTGTCGATGCCTAAGTTCGCTTCGACTCCCTCTTTGTTATGTTACGGTGTTCTTCCTCCTGGAATTACAACCACCCACAAGCTTAACCAAGGCTTACCTACCTCATCACTATTGGAGTTAGGGGGAAATTATGTATGTTGTGATCGGTCCTATATGAGGCCGCCACTCAAGTAAAGGAAATGTATGTATGTTGTGCTCAGGCTTATATCACCCCGGCACTCCCTAAGTGAAGTTCATGTACCCTAAGAAGAGTGAAATTAAGTTGTGTATGTTATAAAGTGAAGTGTGTGTGTTATGTTGAGTGTGCTAACCATGTGTCTGTATTCTATTATTGAATGTTTGCTTATAAGCATGATATGTGTGTGAGTTTGTGCATGTTTGAAATAAATCAACCGTATGCTAAGACGACAAATAGTTGTGCGTGGCCCGTAGCATGCGGGCTGCGGGATTACCATACCAGCAAAGGTGCTGACCCCCTTTGGGGGCTCCCATACTTTTCAGGTACAAGGAATGGAAGCCGTTCGAGAGTAGGACGGGGTAGTTGTTTGTATGTGGTAGTCATGAGAATTGTGGATATTTATAGGTGTAGTAAGACCGAAAATGTATCGGCGTTAGTTGGTAATTACTCGGTACAGCTGTAATGTAAGTGTATAATGATTATTGGACAAGGAACGGGATTTATGTGTAGTTGCTCGGGAGTTTAGTCCATCAGACCGGTACAATGTATGTATGTTAGCCTTGTTAGCCACGTGGGTGGCTAACGGCGTGTAACACCAAAGAGTTAAGTTATGTCTTGAGTTGTGATTTCCGCTGTAAGGTGTTGTTAAGTGTGTTGTTAGTAGTTGGGGTGTTACAGTCTTACTACCCCATAGGTTGTTTAAGTACCGTTAGAACGATTGTTCCTGAAAAGAACGGTATTTGGATTGGAAAATTTTCCTGACCACGTTATTAGCATATTCAAGTTCTACCTCACATTAAATTTATGGTAGCATAACGCTTGGGATTTTGTTTCCCCATAAGTGCCGTAACGACAAGGTTCTAGTGTTACAATATTGTTTGTACACAAGATTAAGACTGGGATTTAAGTATGACAGGACGAGTGGACTTGCAAAAGTCTCCACACTCTCAATATAGTTTCAGTATGCAGTTTGGTATTTCTATACAATAGCATGGTAGTTCAGGTTCCCCTTTGCGGGCGACGGTCTCCCAGAGCTTGTGATGCTCCCAAACCGCTTGCCCTGATATCTTAGAAGATCCCTTTCTACAACGTTTACCGTAGCAATGGTGCTCGCCCCCGGTGGTGCCTATCACTAACGTTTGGTCATTTATAAGGAAGGTAGGATATTAAATTTTTTTGTTAACGTTATAAGTGTAAGATTTTATACTTTCAATATGACGTCGATTTGGCGGACAATTGGGCTTAGTAGCCCTTTTCCCTCTTTTTTTTCGGGGATTGTATTTCAGTTGTATGATACTCATTGTGAAATACCCCGAACTTAAATATAGGGATTAAAATTAATCTAATACGTTATAAGGGCCTAATGACGCCTAAGTAATATTGGTAAGGAAAAATAAGTCCAAAAGAAATGAAGAAATGCTTAAAAAGCGAAAAAAACACTAAATAAGCGTTAAATAACCATGGGAGGTATGAGACCTCGGTTAGTGTATTATATGGATTCTAAGGGATTAATAAGACCTAAATATTATATGGGAACAACTCCCGAAGAAAACGGATCCATAAAATGGATTAAAACCATAATCGAACCTTAAAGCGCGTGTTTCAAGGTAACCGGGAAAACACGACTTTAAGCGGGTCAAATAGACTCGTAATAGTTTCGGTCAACTAAATTGTCATTAATAAATAATAGTGAAGGCCTAGAACCAATAAAATCAGTAAAACGAGAAAATAGTAAAAAACTGTCAAAAACGGAAGTTGTGGGGTAAAAGTGTAAATAAACTAAATAAGTGTGTCCACTATTGCAATTAACATTTTAAAACCCCATGTGAGGAGTGTGTGCAGCCGGTTAATTAATAACCCATGCCCCCTCTGTAACACCCCATCCAACAAATACACATAACAACATTCTGCAGCGGAAGGTATACTACTTCACATAACTTAACTCGTTGGGTTACACGCCGTTAACCACCCACGTGGCTAACAAGGCTATTACATTTACATTGTACGGTCTGATGGACTAGATTCCCGAGCAACTGTACATTACTATACATTTCACTAACAACAACCAACATACATAAGCCTTCCAACTGTACGAGTATTTATAAATTGATGCCGATAACAGTTTCGGTCTTACTACACCTACTGATATATACAACTTAAATGATTTCCCATGTACAACGACTACCCTGTCCTACTGTAACACCCCGGTTTTCACACCCTAAAATTTTCTTATTACTTGAACAACTTACTACAATATTTTACAGCGGAAGACTAAATAACACCTAAGTCAAACCGGAGCGCTACCGCCACACCACACCAACTAGTGTGGATGCTAAGGCTAATCCACCTACAACCTAACTCCCGGAACATGCTCCAAGGAGTTTACCACTTACAAATAAATAAAATTCCTAGCTATGTCGGCGCGTTCCCTTGTCCCAAGCTCAAGAGCAATACACACAAAGAATCAACTTCACCTGCAACAAAACCTGTGGCCAGCAAATAATCACACAAAGGGGCCACAGGCACAAACCAGAAAACGTCAGCAAAGCTGAGTAACAAATATCACACCCTGTAAAATTCACTCTCTTTGAAAAACCTTTTTAGCAGCATAAAGGCACAATCAACACAAACAACCATGTTATCAACCACAAACACAAGTTTACAACACACTCACCTTCCTTGAGACATTTTACCTTAACACAAACCACCTGTTCATAATGATATCACAATACCAGCAAACTCACCAGAGACATAAATCCAATAATATTTTGGAAACCACATAACAATTTCCACCAGTTTGTATCTCAATTATTAACATTCCACCAATCCTCGGGCACACCGGTCTTTCGACAAAGAGCTACTAGGCTCTCGGCCCCTTGGACAAATAATTCCACCACCTCACCCCATGTCCTTAAGTGTGCACACCCCTATGAATCATCAGCCCATAGAGTAGATCATGATGGCTTAGCTCCAATACATTGGTAGGAGCAAAAATTCAGTGAATGGCCAACCATGGCTCGACAGTTTGAAGGAGCTAACCATAGCTCAATAGTTTGAAATTCATATTTCCAAATTCACACTTTCACCACCATGAGTAATATCAACCTTCCCAACATATAAATATCATCCACAATCATATAAAATTGATCAAAATAACCACCAACCAAATGATAGCAATAGACAAGCTTAATCACGTACAAACAATCCACTTAATCAAAATCAAGCATTCACTTATAAATCACAGATCGACAAGCATTCCACACCAAGATTAGTCACCAAAAATCATTCCAAACATTTCAAGGATAAACCAAGCAACAAAACACCCAAAACCATACTTAAACACAATTTTCCTTCTTTCCAAGTTTTAGCACACATATAACCTTACAAGACTTCCTTATACCTTTTACACTTCACCATCTATTAAAAATTCAACCACATGTCATATTAGGACTATAATGACCAGATAAACCATTAAATCCAATAACCAACACACAAATACACTAATACAAGCTTAAAGCACACCTTTGACCCAAATCACTTCCTAACAATTCGAATTACTTCCCAGGTGATTTTCGACCTGAATTTTTGACCATAGATCTAAATTCGAAATAAGAATACCCTCAAAATTTCAGCTCAAACCCATGTCGGAAACTCATCTAAACAATCCTAAAGCTTAAAGCTCATTATTTTCCCTTGCCATGTCTAACCGACTTAAATATCTCCATTCGACTTCATTTTTGACCATAACAATATGTTCACTATTAAAGACTACCCTCAAAATTTTAAGGCAAGATGAATTCGGGAACCTATTTAACTAAGTCTCAAGGCTTAAAACACCATTTAAGCCCTCCCACCTTGACCTAGCATTTTTATGTCTAACCACGAGTTCCCACCATCTATAATCAATTATTATGAGATAATATAGGTAGAATAACACACCAAACTCAACAAAATCCCATCGAAATCACTCAAGGAGTCTTAAAACACATTTTTCCTCTCTAAAAGTTCCCTAGAACTTATCCTACTTCCCAAAGGTATTTTCGCCTGAATTTTTGATATGATTCTAGTAATAACTAACTAAGAACACTGTCAAAATTTCAGCTCAAGAGAAGCTAGGTTTCGGAAGTTACCATTAACAAGAGTTAAAGCTCAAAATCAGGGGTTTAAAGAAAGAGTGGTGAGCATAAGTGTTACCTGGACTCTCCTTGACATTTTAGCCACGACCTTATAAGTCCCTTAGCTAATTGAATCAATTTCTTCCACCAACCAATTTGTCCAAGGTCACCAGCTCCTTCTCCCTCCTTGAAATCTTGTTTTCCTGATTTCTAGCTTGGAATCTCCTTCTCTAATGGTGGGTGTTGAGTTTATGAGCTTCTATGGTGTTCTAATGGCGTGAGAGTGAGTGAGGAAGGCAGGGAAATCGGTTCCCATCTCATTCTTAAGGATGGCGTGAGTGAATTCCAATTTTACTTCATTAATTAAGTGTAATGATTACTAAGATAACCTTATCTCTTCCTAAGCCATTAGATTAGTGACAATTGTCTAGATTAGATCTCAGCCCTCCATGTGTGACCGGCCTTAATGATGAAGGAGACAAGTGGCATGGGTAATAAAGAGTATAAGACAAAATAGAATGATGTCTTCACTACAGCCGTCGGATCGTAGATATTTTGCTTGGATGAATCTCCACCATCCATGTGTGACCACCCTCATTAATAAAGGTGACACATGTCTTCTCTTGATTGGACCATGTGTAACCAATCATCTCTTGACACTCGACGCTTACATCACCATTATGTCATGCCGACATCATCACTGCATCATCACTGCATCACCACTGCATCATCACTGCATCATCATGGTCAAAGTTGACCATTGACCAAGGTTTGACCAATGTCCAATGTTTGACCGAAGTCAGACCAAGGTTGACCTAGGTTTGACCACAGTTGACCGGGGCTTCTTGAACTCCATGCAACTCACCGAAATTTCAGTGTTTCTCGGAACTTTCTGAATTAGGGTTTCTCCAAGGTTTCTTGGTTGATCCCCGGCCACTAAGGCTTCCTAATGATCTCTAATAACTCCTAAGGAACTATGGTTTCCATTAGGGCTACAAAAATTCGGGGTATTACACCTACTCTCGAACGGCTTCCAGCTCTTGTACCTGAAATAGGAAAAGAAGAGAAAGGGTGGCCCCCAAGGGGCTCAGCACCTTTGCTGGTATGGTAATCTCGCAGCCCACATGCTACCGGGCCACGCACAACTAATTGTCGTCTTAGCATGCGGTTGATTATATTTAAATCATGCATGCAACCGTAAACACACAACACACAACATTTCGCCTCAATGGGCTCAACAAACGGATACTACATCCTTATTTGATAAGTCACTCATGGTACCCATTATCCCTAGAGTGTTCCTCCTCTAATGGAGCTACTTCCTTAATAGACGACACTTACCCATTAATTGGGTTATCCTTAAACGCCTCTTATCACAAACTGGGATTCATATCCATGATCCACACACTCCATACCTTACAACATATAACATTCCTCACATAACAAAACATAATAACACTATACACGTTCGACGTGCACATGATAACATCGCAATAGGAATTGCTTTACAACAACATCACATAACATAACAGGAACAGTCCTCTTAGGAACCGACCCAACATAGTTAATTCACTGGTGAGCCTAGAGAATGGTGTCACCCTCATGGTAAGCTTGTCATACAACAACAACAACACTCATTATCGTCCTAATAGTCGGACGAGTAACTTAAATTAAGATGGTTCGGGTTTGGAGGCCCGAACACACCACACAAACACATGTTTCCCCCTAAACCGATCTTAAGTCAGAATCGCTACGCTTTGGAATAAGCTAATGGGAGATCATAACCCGTGAGGGAAACAACCATTACAAAGAGAAGGGTAAGGCTAAGAAGGATACCCTCTCCCAAACAACGCGCGACCGGCCAAACTGGATTCCTCACCACTGTTAGTACATACTTACTTTAGATATTAGTTAGAACCCCACTATGGAGTCTATCATTACTACGCACCATACAGTATTACAACTGGGTTAAACACACAAGGGAGATCCCTACATTCACATACACATATCACACAATTATCACACGCATAGCCGTGGTTAGAACGTCCCATGGTTCGGGTCGTTTAATCCGAATACCGAACTCTCATGTGATCCTAGACTCAGTTAACTAAGGTTAACACTTCTTAGGTTAAATGGTATCAGAGTTGAAGACGCCACATAAATGAATTACTGTAAACTCATTACATATTTTATCTTACAACGTGGCAAACATACAGAAAAACACATTGGCATACAAGCCGGTGTAATCCGGTAGGACACATGTTGCAAGAAAACCATACCTGTCACCGGAGTCCACTTTATCATGTCCACTTATGTTCCTCGAGCCATTCTCGAACAACTGATAACATTACATGTACTTTTATTAACATCGGGGTAACATGGTTGTTTAAAGTCTAATGCTTATAACTTATCCCCGTTAACTTAGTTACCTAACTTTACATTTTAACTTGTTTTACTTTTACATTTTGATACAACTTTTTCCCTCACCAAATTGTCATTATAACTCACTTAACATGTCCTTAACAATCTTATAACATCATTACTTAGTAATCACCATTTTTAGGCAACTTTTCCCACCTTAAAACAAAGTTTTTGGTCCATACAGTTGATAAGTGTGAAATACATAGACATTTAAGGGTTTAATCTACCTTGTACTTACTTACTTTCAGGATAATATTACTCACTTATCATATGTTTTTCTAAGATTTATGTTTTGATATGAACAGATACATTTTATGTTAAATACAGGAACAATATATATATATATATATATATTGCACGTCACTTACTAGTTATATATATATATATATATATATATATATATAATCGACATTCCATTGTTATTTTAGGAACGTCATGTTGTCGGACTGCATTCAAACTTCAACATGTCCGCTCCTTGTCCGCTGATTTAAATGAGGACAGCAGAGAGGTGTCCGCATGAGTCTGGGCGGACGGAGGCGAGGACACCATAGAGGCGTCCGCGTGAGCCTGGGCGGACAGAAGCATAGGCGCGCAGACGTGAGATGTGTCCGCATGAATTTAGGCGGACAGGAGGGCGGACGACAGAGAGGTCCGCATGGGTCTGGGCGGACACACAGGCGGACGCATGTAAATTCCAGATTCAGTCGCGAACAGTTTTCTTCTTCCTTCTTCCATAGGCGCCTACCGACAGCAATATCAGTCGCGGCCGACACTCCTCAAAATCCTCACGCGTTGCAACTTATCCATCTACCCCATCAACTGGCACCTCCCTTATCTTGTTCACCCACTAGCACGCGTGATCCAGCCTGTCTCTTCCTTCTCGTTCCTTCCTCTTCTTCTCCTTCTCCTATAAAAACTCACAAGCCTTCTACTCAAATAATCCATCCCATCCAGTAAATAATCCATCGCTCACACCTACGATCCATTCCTTCTTCGTATCCCCCGCTTCTCCATTTTATTTTCTTTCTTCATCAGCCTTATGCTGTTAGTTTCCAGAAAACCAACGAAGGAATCGATTGTCTGTTCGTTCTTCTTCGTTGGTTCCAACTATTTTATTTCTTATGTTTTACTGTATAATTATGTGTGATTAATAAACCCAGCTTCCCGGGTTAGAAGCAAGCCTATTTTATATAATTGTGTTATATAAGCTTTCCAGTATAATTTATCTAAACAGTATTTTGATTCCTCTCCTTAATGCGCTTTAATTCTCTTGTACTATTATTAAAGTGATATTTGTAGTTCTTTGTTAAAATGCAGTGCTGAGACAAGGTTCTAGACACAGGAAGTCAAATGGGTTAACGACTAGAAGCGAGAGTTTCTCGCCGTATAGGTTAATCTATCTCCAATAGGGATTATTAATAATGCGATTAATTTATTTATGACTTGAGCAAGGTTTGCACTTGTTGTTTAAATTAATTAGGGTTTATTAGACAGGAAACGGTCAATAAACTAATTAAGATTCTTGAGGTTATTGTTAAAGTAGGAAAGTTATATTGATTTAATTAAATAAAATAGGTAAGCAGAGTAACCCGGGATGCTTCTTTAAAACCAAAAACATTTACAGTTTCTATTTCTTTTCTGTTTTAATTAATTGTTTTTATTGTCTTATCAGTTAGATATTAATCCTTTCCCTAAAAATGATAAAATCTGTTAATTAGAATTCTCAGTCAATTTATTACACTATCAGTATCCACAGCGAGGTCCCCAAGAGTACGACAACCCACATATCCACTATTCCGCAAAACGATAGGTACACTGCCTAGGTTGAAGAAGTAGTCACATATTTTTCCAACAAGTTTTTGGCGCCGTTGCCGGGGACCTCCGGCAAGGTTAATTGATAATTTTTAATTTGATTGAGATATTTGTTTAATTTTGTTTATATCTGTTTTATTTTATTTTGTTCTCACTCTATTTAATTTTAATTTTACTTACCTTTTATTTAGCTATTTTCTTTTATCTCTTTTTTATTTCGAATTTAGTTTTTCTATTTAGTTAATTTTTGTTTTTGTATTTCTTTTCTATTTTTAGTTCTATTCTACTTGGTATTTTTATTTTTGTTTTTTGTAGGATAAGTTACTGATTATGGAGAGCGGCTACGATGAGGTGAAGAGATTGCTGATCAATTTGGAATGGACTCACATGCAAGAGGAGATGTCCTCATATCAAAGGTTAGTCAAGGATTATCAATCACCTCAACAGTCAAATCGAGAGCTGTACTGGTGGGAAGTCGACCAGGCTAATACACAGTACAAAGAAGCTCAGTTGGGATACTGCTACTTTAATCAGAATGAACAGCAATCTACACAAGGGCTAGACGAATTCTTCCCGAGTCAGACCGAGCCGCTAGAAGAAATTCCAGTGGTGAGTCCAATGAGTGAAGATCGATTCGAGCCAAATATTATTGAAGCTACAAGTTCTGATGAGGAGATAAAGAAACTTATCAGGACATTTTTCTCCGACGCCGAGTTGGAGCAAATGTCTGAGAGTTACAATTCTCCTCCATCTCCATCCCCAGCACAAGAGGAGCAATTAAAAGCTGAAGGTATTTTGTGTGAGCCTCATCAACCAGAAGAGGATATTTATATTCTCGAATCTGAGGAGAAAGCGCTACCACCAGTATCTCATAAACTCTCACCCTGCCTCCATAAGCCTCAACAACAAAGAGAGGATGTTTACATCCTCCAATTTGAGGAAGAAAAGTCATCACCACCTGGTCTCCTTTTAGAACTACGTTACCGACAGTACCTCCTCAAACACCAGGTTTTGTGGAGTATTCATTTTCCTATTTTATTTGCCGAGTTAACGTTTTGTTTTGATCCAGGTGGTTTGTTTTTAATTACTGCTAACTTCGTTTTCCTGGCGAAGCTGTTGTCTACTTTTATTTTTGATCCAGGATAACGAAGCGGGAGTCTAGCCAAAGACTATAAATACGGGCAGCTTACTGGGAGGCAACCCAGTGGTTAAATATTATTTCCCTACTATTTTTGTTTTATGTTTTGTCTTTCATATTATTCCTATATATGTTTTTATAAATAAAAAAGAGGAGAGGAGAGAGAATGAGGAGAATTAACTTGTGTTCTTATGGCTGTTTAGAATAATTATTTCAGGAACATCTTACACATTCCGACAGCTGAACTCAAGTGTGAGGGAGCTACACTACATACTCTACCAAACTCTAGGGAGTACACTATCCATACTTTGCTCTTTAAATTTAAATATCTCTTATTACCATGCTTTTTGATCATTACCCAGGTAGTTTGCATGCCCTGTTATTTTAATTTATCTATGCAATGAGGGCATTGCTTTGGTTCAAGTGTGGGGGAGAGATAATAATTAAAAGCTTGCTCTTAAGTTTTCTTTTTCGACACTGTGTTTAAATTTGTTAAGTGATTAATAATCAAAGAAGGAGCCATAAAGGGAGTAATGCTGGTATTAACAGGTTTAAAGGGTACACAAAAAAAAAACACTCTGCTCCTTACTCAAAAAAAAAATTCTGAGGAAATTATCATTTGAATTTTGCTTTGACTTTGAGCCTGGATTTGAATTGGAATGAAACGGTGAAAAAAGAACAAGGCAAGGTACTCCTCTGATCCAAACAGGTATATTCTGATCCTAAACAGGCCTCGTCCACTCGGTTATTAAGTTCTTAGGGGTGCTTCATCACCCGGCTACCTAAGGTACTCGGTATCTGGGATAGTAGACCCAAAACTGCTACAAGGGTGGAGAGAAAAGTCTAAGGTGAAAGAAAAATGAACTTCAAAATTGAAGTATCTGTGCATTTGGTACTAAAATGAAAAAAATCGTCATTATGGATCATGAGTATGTGGCATTGAAAGGTATAATGGAATAAGATTTTACTTCATGCCCCTTGTCGTTCAAGGAATTGTGAAAGAAAATGGTGGATTGGCTCAGGGTTAAAAGCAGAATTCTCATGGTACTGCTTCTCTTTCTTTTGTAGGACATCACAGTTATTCACAGAAATGGAGAAATATATTTAAAGAAATTTTATCAGTACCCTTTTAAAAATCTGAAAAGATTGGCAATTACCTTTTCTGTGCTCTCCTTACTTGATTATTGTCTTTTTAACTTGTTTAAACATTATGTCAGAAAGATTTGCTTGAGGACAAGCAAAAGATAAGTATGGGGGAGTTTGATAAGTGAGAAATACATAGACATTTAAGGGTTTAATCTACCTTGTACTTACTTACTTTCAGGATAATATTACTCACTTATCATATGTTTTTCTTAGATTTATGTTTTGATATGAACGGATACATTTTATGTTAAACGGAACTATATATATATATAGATATATATATATATATATATATATATATATATATTGCACGTCACTTACTAGTTATATATATAATAATCGACATTCCATTGTTATTTTAGGAACGTCATGTTGTCGGACTTCATTCAGACTTCAACATGTCCGCTCCTTGTCCGCTGATTTAAATGAGGACAGCAGAGAGGTGTCCGCATGAGTCTGGGCGGACGGAGGCGAGGACACCATAGAGGCGTCCGCGTGAGCCTGGGCGGACAAAAAGGCGGACAGAAGCATAGGCGCGCAGACGTGAGATGTGTCCGCATGAATTTAGGCGGACAGGAGGGCGGACGACAGAGACGTCCGCATGGGTCTGGGCGGACACACAGGCGGACGCATGTAAATTCCAGATTCAGTCGCGAACAGTTTTCTTCTTCCTTCTTCCTTAGGCGCCTACCGACAGCAATATCAGTCGCGGCCGACACTCCTCAAAATCCTCACGCGTTGCAACTTATCCATCTACCCCATCAACTGGCACCTCCCTTATCTTGTTCACCCACTAGCACGCGTCATCAGAGCAGTACTCCGCTCTGATACCACTTTTTGTAACACCCCACTCGGTAAACACGTCATAATCACTCACGTAGCGTAATCAAACACGTCTCGCAGCGGTAGTTAAAGCATTAATAAACCTCACATGGGTGTCACATGCCATTACTCGTCCGCACGAGTAAAGAAGCAGAAATAGAAATAACAAAACAACACTGTCAATATATACACAACCGCAGTGATAACGAGATACTAACCTATACAACAATCTAAACCAAATGTAACTTTAGCGACAAGTGAGCGTCTAGGTAATCCCAACTGTATACAACTCCATTAATACCTTAAACTAATCATCATCCTAATACATTGTGAGATCTCGTACGGTAAATAAATTCTAACTACCTGAGTCCCGCTCTTCGGCTTCCGTGATAATCGTCACCTGCAGCAAAGCCATAAAGGCTCAGCGATAAACGTTGTGTATGCCGAGCCTGGACCCTATTGGTCACTTAATAGTCATGGTCGCCATTATTAAGTTCGTTGCATGCTTTACCGGTGTACAGATATATAAAGCTGTAAACACATGATCGGTGGTAAAATAAACAGTTAATACAGGTATTACAATTCATACACCACAATATACAATTAAACACAAAGCACCCAATCACAACAACGATAAACACACAACCGTCAGTAACGGTCATCCACACCAACTTCACATACGGCCCCCCGGGCCCTCACATAACTTTTCACATTTTTGTTAGCATTGTCGGGAGTCAAGTTTGGACTTCTCGAATTAACCTCACTTGGACGGTAGTCCCATATGCACACGAGGTGCTCCTTCACTTTGCCTTTTTAAAAGCGTCCATATTTTGCCTTTTTAAAGGCGCCCATGTTATCACCATACCTGTCGATCTATCTAGGCTCGATCGGGTTAAACCAGAGTAAACCCGATCCGGGTTAACTCAAGAGATCTCAACGCGCGACCAGTAGCCAATGACTAACAGGATTAAGGTAAACCATCCACATTTATCCACACTCCACTGTTGACTTAGTTAGTTGTTTTAAACCGTTACATTTTAAAATGTAGAAAATCACCACTTATTTGTTGGCTGCCCTATGGGTCTTACGCATGCCTGGAATCATTCTAGGTAGTGTTCATGTTCGAGTCAAAGCTCTAGAGACCGACAATGTCGAGTCTCGTTTCCTAAGTATTTACTTAGGTCGTAACTACATAGTTTATAATACTTAGCGTATTATGTCAGACAACTGCAATCACATCACATTAAGCGCATATGTGTTTTATATAAGTCGATCTATAGTCGACGTAGTATTAGTCCCGTAGGACGTTCCCGCATAATTAAATAATGCGGAAAGATAACCAATTAACATCCCATAACACACATCCATACACACATACATACATACATCACACTTATACAACACACATATCCGAGCCCGAGGAAGTCCTCAGGACATCTCGGATCAGACCCCTTTACATACCGTTCACCAAGGACCTAGGTTCGCAGTAGACCACTAGCTCGTCAAGCGCCTTCGTCGGTGATACGGTCTAAATATCAAACACAATATAAGTCAATCCACATGACTTATTTAAGCTCGGTAAATCCGAACAACACAAATAATCCCGACCTCTCATCCCCAGATTTCAACAGTTATTTGGTAACGTATCGTTATACGAACTCGTCAGTCGTAATACGTATTAATTACCAACACCCGAGTTTATTTAAATGAGTTGGTTATTAAACGTCTTAGTTATAGCGTTTTTAAACGTTATGATCCATTCCTTATATTTACGAGTATGTGAATATATATTCACGTTCATACTTAGGTATTAATTTAACCGTTCCGGTTAAACATACGAGTACACATTTATAATATACAGTTGCGTGTATGCATGCACTATATTATATAGTTCCATCTTTACCATTTAATTAATATATATATTTTTAACATATGCTTGCACATTCATTTATATTGCACACCTATACATTATTATTTCATGATTTATACACCTATATTATATGTTACATTATTATCATCTTATGTAAGATGATTATTTCCATTTATTGCATCGTTTTATGCAATTCATATTAAGAACTTTATCTTAATATTATGTAACTTTCCATTAAATGTATCATAGTTTCCTAAGGTTTATTTTATACTAACCTTAGTTTGTAAATTCCATTCTTCCATTAATCGTCACATTATTTCATGTGGATGTTATTAATGATAATTGTTTCATTTAATCACATTAATACTATATAGTACTATAGTATTTATATCATTGTAAACTATATTTTAAAATTAAATTTCCAATACTTACTATTTGCGCCAAGGCCCATTACATTTATTAATTATGTTTTGACCACATAATCTTATACAATGTTACATAAATATCATTATACCATATAATATGATATTTTATATTGCTTTACACATTATAACCTATGGTTTTAATAAGACCACATTACATTGCCGTAAGGCATATGCATTTATATTTTGATTTTCATCAACTCCCAATATTTTCCATTATTATTATATTGCCACATATTTAATATAATGCTATACATATCATATGTTATAACCTTCTAACTTTATAATAAACATAACTTATAGTTTTATTACAAGCTATATATATATATTTCCGAAATGGCACATATTTCATAAATCTCATTCCTCTCCATGTTATATACCTTTCAATTATTACCATTACACCACACATATTATATATATTACATATAGGTTATATTATATGGTTTTATGTTTATAATCTTGTATAATCCCATAGTTTTTATTACATTAATCCGAACAGCGCACTACTTGTTTTAATTTCTTTTCCGCCCAAATTTCTTCTCTTAATTACATATTGGCCACACAATAATATACTTTATATATGTCACAAAACTATATATATACACTTTTCTTTATAAATCACTATAAAATCCCAAAAATTCCCAAACTTTATATTATGATATAAATCATATATTAACCATACTAACCCATTACTTTCGGTATTTACCATTATACCCCACAAATTTCATAACTTTCCTTTTTAACTTATGGTATTAATGTATAACCATAGTTAATTACTTATGTCATAAAATTTGGTCAAGGCACCTTATAAGGTCCTTGTTGACCCATTGACCACCAGTTGACCAAATAGTTTATTTATTTACGGTTCTACCCCAGTATTTTCCAAGAATTACTTTTCACTTCAAAATTTTACAAAACTTAATGAAATTCATTTTAATAGTTTTCAAAGCTTAGTTTTCGGCTTAAATCATTATTTAGCCCCTAAATTTTGTTTAATTACAATCCAACCCTAATTTCATTCGGTATTGTTAATCTTTATTTTAAATTCATTCTAAACTTAATGTAACATAGAATTAAATAGCCTAAAATACATGGCTGTGTTACAAACCTTAATATATATATAAATTAATTATAATGTCATAGAAGACATTATAGCTTACGGTTTGGTATATATATTTGTACAATGTTTAATAAATTGTATTCTAACTATTTAATTAGCCCCATGACTATATGTCACATAAATATTAGGTAAACTTACTAAAAATGTTATACAACATTTTAATTCATAGTTTGGTCATAAAATCTTATAAACCCACGGTTACTATTATTTACACCTGAACATTTTCTAAAATTATATTCTTGCCCCATAAATTATTTCCTTGACTTCATAAGCCATTTCCACACTAAGTAAACTCTCCAAAAATGTAATGTAACATTGTAACACATAATTAGGTTATCTAACCCCTAAATAAGTCACGGCTGCAATATTTGTAACAACACTTTATAAATTGTTTCCTAGCCATTTAAATAATTTTTTATGACGTCATATGTCACCTAAACATTAGGTTATCTACCCAAAAATGTTATAAAATATTTTAACACATAGTTAGGTCTTATGACACCCATATCATCCCACGGTTTCCATTTAATATGTACGGAATGATATAAAACTTGTATTATACATAATTAGTACACTTGTTTATTAGCAAATCAATCAGCCAACCTTCTCCTCAAGCTCACGGCTACATAATATATATACACTTAGGGTTAGTGTTTTTTTAACTTAAAACCCATATAAAACCTTGATTAACTATATAAAGGGTAACTAGCTTACGTTGCCAAGTTCACTCACTACAAGAAAAACAGTAATTAGTGTCCGAATTTAGCGTCCGATCACTTGACGGACGCTAATTTTCGATTAGTGTCCGAATTTAGCGTCCGACAAGTGGTCGGACGCTATATTGTGTCTAAATTTACACCGGACACTGTTGTAAACGCAAATTAGCGTCTGAATTTAGCGTCCGATTTAAGGTCGGACGCTAATTTCTATTAGCATCTAAAATTATCTCGGATGCTAGTTGGACGCCGTTCAACATCCGTTCTTATCCGACGCTACTAACTCCTTCGGACCCTAGTTTACATACATGACAAATAAAATCATTTTAACCTTTGTATCCGGACCATACTTATTCAAACTTTTCTAGCTAATTAATTATCCTCTCTTTCTGTCTGGTGCCTTTCCTCAGTGAAAGTCTCCACATGAGTCGATCGTGGTTTTCTTTTCTATCTAAATCCATGACTCCAGATCAATCGTCGTTGCAGTGAGTCTCGACCGCAAATCCAACCACTACCAGGTATCCGACAACAATCAAATTTTCCGTGCTAATATAAGTTAGGGTTTCCGTTTCCATTGTCTTCGATCTTTCACCAATTGTTAAATGCTTCATCCTTTGTCTGATTTCCGTTTCCATTGTCTTCGACCTTCCAGCGCCTTGTAAATATCGAGCTGAGCTAACTATTTGATTCATGTTGAGAGTGCTGATTACTAATACGTATCTCCTTATTTTATCCTCATTTCCCAATTTGATCTCTCACTTAATAGACCAAAATTTATGTTGCACCTCGTTTCTTTCTCTAAATTCAGTACTATTAAATAGTAGTTGAAGTCAAGAAAATCACCTATGGAAAACGCTTCATGGAAATATTTATTGAAATAAGACACGAAATGTAAAAATGAGATTAGATCAAAACAGTTCGATTCTAAAGGAGAAAGAGAAGCAGTCAAATATGTTTTATCATAATAACAGATAATTTGAATGCAGTAGGTATGTGTGAAAAAATTTGCTTGTAAGAAATGAAACTGTGCTGACTGTATGATCATATGAATTTTTTGGATTCTTCATACTAATATGACGATTGCCAAATTTATCTAAACTGTTATTCCTAAACCATTTAGCATATTGTGCCTGAGCAACTTATTATTTTTTATCTCTCATTCAGTCATGGTTGCATATTGCTATTACTGATTTTTGCCCATTAGTAAGACCGGTCTTTAACCACTCTTAAGAAAATAGATTATGCTTATCTACTGGAAGCAAGTCTAAATTGCCAGTTCTTACTTTCTGTTTCCCTTAACTCAATTCTGGTCAGATTATTTAGACTGTTTAGAAATCCTATATTCAATTCCTCGCTACTCAATTATATAATAGTAGGATTAATCTGTGTTTTAACTCACGTTTGCTCTGATTTACGATTGTTTAAAAGTGCTTTGTTATAAGTATTATTTTTTTAGAAATACATACCTAATTCTGTTTCGATCCCTGCTAGTGATCTACAAAGAGGATACAAAGTGATCTTTTTTACTTTTCTAATATAGCTACTTCTGTTCTAAACAATGATCTGAGTTTTATACTTCACCCAGTTCACATCTGTCTTAAAGATGCTGCTTCTTAGTTTGTCAGCTAGGCAAAAATTTAATGATGAACATTTGTGCTATGTTTTATATTGCTCGATACATTGAAAATTATATGAATGGATCACTATTGTTAATACACTATATTTCTGTCAACTCAATTTTATGCAACCACATTGTAGAGATCTCAAATTTAATGATGAACCTCAGTTATACAAGATATTCCTTGCTTTCACACACGGTCTTCTGATAATATTAACAAAGACTCGGATGGAGAACAAGGTTCCACCCAACTGACCGGTCCACTTCTTGGTGGGGAGGCTGGTTGAAACATCAGCGTGTCAACCCCTCAGTTCCCTCAATCAGCTCTTCCGCTCTTCCAAGTCCCTGGTGCGACAATGTCATCAGGAGTGGACTCTAGCCATGAAATGACTGATTCCGAGTTAGAAGGGCAAACAAAGTTCTTAGAGCATCAAATTGAGGTACTAGATGATCAGTTGATCGAGGGTTATTTTATAGTTGATGCTTCTTGTCTGCCTCATATTCGTTATTGAAGTAATAAATGCACTCTTAACTATACAGCTTGGTTTGATTAGACACTTAGACGTCCTTATATGCTTTACGTTTCCTTTCAAAATAGATCTTTCTTTTGTCTTCCAGGTAGAATAACTGTGGATACTGCTATTGCAATTTATGTGTTTAAACTTGTTTCCCAAATCTGTATTAACTTCTGTCTTTTGTCATTGGGTAGATTTTGAAAAACCAGTTGCAAAGTCTTCAGAAACCAAGGAGGAACAATAATGCATCGGTTGGCACTCTGTTAGTCAGCTCAGATGAAAAGGGAAAGGCATTGCTACGGATGCAGATTGTGGCCACCACGGCGAGATTAAAAAGTATTTCATGGTACATTTTCTTCCCTTGTTGGGATTAGCTCTCCATTTCTGATTGCCTTCATTTATGATTGACTCTTCTATTTTGCTTGATTTTTGACATGCTGGTTGACTAAATGTACTTTGACGAGCTTGGATTATATCAGTTTATATATATATGGTACCTGGAATTTTGTATCTTAGCAGTCCCATTGCTCAACTGCAAGGATGTTGTTGCTTCATTTTCTAGCTTATTAGTGATACGACTTGACTACCTTCCCCATTTGAATTGATTGATTTTCTAGCACAGTTCCATTGCTTACTTTACTGCTGGTATAAGGCTCGTTCCTGGAACCTGAGAAGCAAAATTAAGTTTATACCTATGCTAAACGGTTTGTCGATATTGCCAGCCGCAATCTGAGAAGTCTATTTGTTTAATCTGTCAAACTTATGAGATTTGTGGATGTGTGTAATCTATGGCTTTGTTGGTTGTGGAAGGTGAGCATTATTTTTATGTTCAATGGAAATTTATATTGCGCTATTACCCCCTGCAAGCTGAGATGTTGTGTTGACTGAAAGTTTTTGTGGGGTGATCCATTTCAGCAGAGACAGTATTAATGGTTACTCATCATTATGATGTGCTCTATTTTTCTCCTCTTTACTATTGTCATTCACTCTTCCTGTCTGAAGAAGAATTTATATTTGTTTCAGGGACCAGAAGATCAGATGAAAACTTCTCGGGACTCGTGTTAAAAGATTCTACTCTGGACAGCGGCTTTGTTAGATGTGTTCTTTTTTGGTTATTTTCATGTAGAATGGTCAACTATGGAATAAACTTACTAAATTTAGTCCTTCTGTACCACTGTGTTAGATGTGCTTCTTCTTTTACTCTAAACATGGTGAATGCTCCAACTCAGTCTTTGGGAACTTCTACGTGAAATGAAAGGAAAAAAAAAGCCTTTTTGGCTGTTTGGATTAAATATTTATTATGCCTTTTCTGTTTGATATGATAAGTACAATTTAACAATCGAATAAAGCATTATAAATATATAATTAATGTTTGAATATATAAATAGCGGTTGATAAATAGACATACTTTAACGTCTGGATACATAAATTAATGTCGGATGAGTAGAAGCAATTTAGCGTCCGAAGATCTAAATTAGTGTCAAATGAGTAGAAGCATTTTAGCGTCCGAAGATTTGAATTAGCGTCTGATAGGTAGACACAGTTTAGCGTCCGAAAACAATTGGACGCTAATCTGTAATCATTTGCCTCCAACTAGTTAGCGTCCGATTAAGCTGTTTGCGACCATTTAGTAGACGCTATTTAGCGTCCGATTTCGGACGCTAACAAGTAGACGCTAAATAGCGTCCGAAACAAAAATGGACGCTAAGTGGACGCAATTATGTCCGCGGACGCAAAAAAAAAATTAGCGTCCAGGCTTTTAGCGTCCGATGAATGTCGGACGCTAAACATCAAAAATCGGACGCTAATGTGTTTAGCGTCCGATTTTTGATGTTTAGCGTCCAAAAGCGTCGGACGCTAAATCCTGTTTTTTTTGTAGTGACTCTTGGATTTGATTTCCACAATCTTGTAGTATTTTTTTCCAATCTCCACAGCCATTGCGCCACCATTTATGCAGGAAAAGATGGGCATTAATCCTTGTAACATTAATGGTTAATTAAGCTATAATATAAGCTTAGAAATGTCATGATTCTCACCTAAATTTGGAGGGCAGACCCTAGGCTTTTTCGTCTGAATTTTGGCATAATAATGGTGTCAAAACACCAACTAATCCAAGGTATAAAACCGGTAATAGCTAGGGAGGAAATAGACCATCATTTACCAAATCTAAATTACCGTAAGTGGTATGTATGGTATGGTCATGATAGGTCCTCCACATGGGGTTATTGTCCATCGAATAACCATGAAAAAAATAAGAGAAGAAGATAAGCAGATGGGAAACAAGAATAGACCGGTAATGATTTAGGAAAAGATATGCTAGTTTTGCATGATCTTACCCTATAAACATCTCACACATTTTGTCCTTGTTTGTAAGTTCATAGCTGAGGACAGTAAAGTTTCCAGCATCATCTCACACCAAGTGGCTGGATAAAAATAGGAATGGTTGAGCTCAATGGAAAGAAGAAGGAAAGAGGAAGAAAAAGAGAATAACCATGTATCATGAGCTTACCTAGATTAGGAGGAATCACCCATGGAAGTTGGTGTGTTGCTTGCGGTGAGAGAGCAGGGAAAAGAGTTTCTGAAATGCTTTTCCCACAGCTGGAAGGGGATAGGCACAAAATGGAGCCTGATGTGCATTACAGTGGAGGGTGACTTAAAAAAACAATGTCATAATGATGAGTCATATTACTAGCTAGATATTTTTTTATGGGAGGTTGCTTCAACATGTGGAAATCTCCTAGAACCGGCGGCAAAAGGGAGTCAAGGTAGAAAAGTTGGTCTTGACTTTAGTTACGTATATTATGTAACGTAAAGTAGAATTTGTTAAGGGGGATGACTCTTGCCGAGTCATTACTGGCTAGTTTAGGATGCTAATGAATAGGGATAACTCACTCAGGAGGCGGAAGAGAATAGTCGAGGTGGGAAAAGTGAGTTTGATTTGTTATATTATATAGTAGTAATAAACTTACCTTTAGTAAAATCAACTTTGAGTCATGTAAAAGTATAAGTATGGCCGGCTAAATGCTGGGGGGAAAAGGCTTAAGTTGGCGGCAAAACAAAGCCAACGTGGCTTATGTTGATTTTGGTTGATATATGAAAGGTGTATACATGTCATAAAAACTCATATTTTATGTACAGTGATCGGTGGTTTTTTTGCAGGTGTTCAGAGCTCAAATGGATAAGAACGACAATACCAAGCAGGTAGAAATAAGTGGTTACGGTGGGGAAGAAAAGTTCCATTTGCTTACTTGTAAAGTAGTAACAATTGTTACTTTAATAAAGGTAACTTTGAAACCATGGGTATACTTAAGTATGGCCGGCAATTTAAATAAGAAAAGGGCCTTAATTAAACGGCATAATTTGGCCAAGGTCAAAGAAAGAGGTTTGACTATGAATTTAACTAAGTACTTATGTGTTATAAAAGTACTATTCACAATCAAAGCATATATTTTTGATTTTTTTGAAAAACTTTAAATTATACATTATAATGTGGTACATTATGTCACATTAGTATTTTTAAGGGTATTCAAGACCCTAAAATCATACAAAACTCATTTTGGAGACAATCTCACAAAAATGTTCTTTAAGGAAGCTTAGTACACATTTTGTGTTAAAGCTTGTTTTTGAGCTTGGTTTTCTTGGGTAATTGAGTAACTACATCCATTACAATAAACTTATGAATTTTATTTGGAATCAAACGGAGGTCACATGACCTTTAAAGCTTGTTTAGAGCACATTTTGCTCTAAATGACTTTTAAGCATGTTAACGCTGATTACTGATGTTGGAGCGTCTTCCAATAATTTTTGTACGTTAATTAATGTGTTATAATGCTTAGGAAAAATTTTAGGTACTAAGGAGTTCATTTGGGTACATATTTACCCTAAGTGGTTAAAGGGTGCAATAATTACTTTATGTTGACCACTGTTGTTTGAAATTGATTTTAAGGTATGTTTAGGTCTTAATTTAATTGATTAAATGTTTAATCAATGTTTAATTTAATTAGGGGTATTTCAATACTAGTTTAGCACCTTAACCTTAACTAACCCTAGGATTTAGATGTTTTAGGGTATAGAAAAGAGTATTACCTTCCGACCAATGAATGAAGTTCTTGACTAGCAAGAGAGTAGGATTCCTAGCCCAATGAAGAAGCCAAAATCGGCTGGAGCATGAAGAACAAGGCATTCAAAACTGAAAATACTTATAATGCTAATGAGATCTAGAAATGAAGGATTTTCGAAATTTTTCTTACCTCAAAGTAACAAGGAGGTGAAGGTGCTTCTAATGGTGAACTCAAGTCTTCAAATGGCCTCTACCCATAGAAACGAAACTTGAGCTTTTAGATTTTTCAAAGGAGGAAAGTGTTCTCCTTTGCAAGGGGATTCCAATGGTACTAATTTTGTAATTTTGGATAAGGATTAATGGGTAAACAAGAGGAGAGACGGTGAGGTTTTGTGTGGGTTCTCAAATCTCCATGGCCATCGCATGAGGAAGAAGAAGAGGGATAGAGAAGGTGAGAGAAAACGTGAGAGAAGAGTGGGGATAGGAGAGAGAGGGTCCTTTTTTTTTTCTTTTAGTTATTTCCTTTGTCTTTTAGCATATAAGGAGAGTTAGGTGAGTCTGAGAGAGAGGGCAAATCGGCCAGCCCACACACAACACACACACACACACACACACACACACACACACACACACACACACACACACACACACACACACACACACACACACACACACACACACACACACACACACACAGATTTTACTTTTTATTTGCTATGTGGACACATTAACTTTGCTTATTTGCATTCTCACCCCACAACTTCCTGGTTGTTACAGTTTTTACTAACCGGAACCCGTTTTTCGGAATTTTCTCGTTTAATTAATTTTATTGGTTCCCAACCTTTATTACTGTCTATTAATGACTATTTGGTTGGCCAAAATTGTTACGAGTCTATTTGACCCGCTTAAAGTCACGTTTTCCCGGTTTCCTCGAAAAACGTGCTTTAAGGTTCGTTTATGCTTTTAACCCGTTTTAAAGGTCCGTTTTCTTCGGGTTTGTTCCCTCATGTTTATTTAAGTGTAATTAATCCTTTAAAATTATAATTAGCCTAATTAATCACTGTTTTTAATTTCGGGGTATTTCAATCTAACCCCCTTAAGGAACTTTGCCCTCAAAGTTGCTCAAGGTTTACGGTTTACTATTCTACTCATTTGGCAAGCCAATTGCCACACTGAACTTTACTACCACTTTACAAGGTGTTCACAGTTCTTACACTACCAGCATACACCAATTCAAATACCATACACCATACTCAATTCAAATACCCTACGCAATGCACAATCCAATTCACACATTCCATAATACCATTCATATGCCATACAACACAAATGCATTACTCGTTACAAACATACCATACACATACCGTACTCATTGTGCTACATACCGGATACTACTAGCACTACATGTGCCAACAAAATACAATTTCAATACATACATACTATGCAATGCTAACCCGAAGCAATGCAAAAAGCAAAAAGGCTCTACCCCCCTTAAAAGGGGTACGCCCCGTACCCTCCGTACTATACGGATACTAGACATCTAGTTTACAAATAGATTCGGGTACTTCGCCTTTATGGCGTCCTCTAATTCCCAAGTCACTTCCTCGACATCATGGTTAGACCACAAGACCTTCACCATTCGTACAGATTTATGGCGAGTGTCTCTTGTCTTTGTATCAAGGATTCGTAGTGGAGTCTCGATATATCTCATCGTCGGCTCTAGGGATAAATGTTCGGGTTCTAATACATGAGAGGGATCGGCTATGTATTTCTTGAGTTGTGATACATGAAAGACATCATTAACACGCCCCAATTCTTCGGGCAATGCTAGCCTATAAGCTACGTCTCCAATCCTCTCGGTAATGGTGTACGGCCTACGAATTTCGGGCTCAGCTTGCCCTTCTGGCCAAATCGAAAGACGCCCTTCATAGGTGAGACACGCAAGAACACTTGGTCCCCACGGTGAACTCAAGGTCGCATCGTCGCACATCCGCATAGGATTTCTGTCTATCTTGGGCTGCTTTCATATTTGCTCGGATTTGTTGTACCTCAGCTTGTACTTATTCCAGATACTCCGGTCCTATGATGACCGCTTCACTTGACTCATCCCAACACAATGGGGTACGGCAAGGTGTACCATACAAAGCTTGGAATGGTGACATTTTAATCAAAGCATGATAGCTATTGTTATACGAAAACTCGATAAGAGGAAGCTTATCAATCCAGCTCCCCTGGAAGTCTAAGGCACATGCCCTAAGCATATCCTCTAGTGTCTGGATGGTCCTTTCTGTCTGACCATCGGTCTGTGGATGGAAGGCGGTGCTAAGCTTCAACTCAGTACCCAGCGCTTCCCGTGTTGCTCTCCAGTATCTCGAAAGGAATCTGGTGTCGCAATTAGATACTATGGTTTTCGGGACTCCGTGGTGTCGGATGATCTCCTTGTCGAATAGCTCCGCGAGCTTCGCCACCTTCCAGGTGTCCCTCAACGGTATGATTCGGGCAACCTTGGTGAGGCGATTGACTACTACCCAGATCATGTTGAGTCCTCCCCTAGCAGGTGGGAGTCCAACAACAAAATCAATGGAGATATCATGGAATTTCCACTCCGGAATGGGCATGGATTGCACCATTCCTCCCGGTCTTCGGTGTTCAAACTTCACTTTTTGGCATGTGAGACACCTAAGAACATACTCAGTCACGTCAGATTTCATTTCTAACCACCAGAAGTACCTCTTAATGTCTTTGTACATTTTAGAGGCTCCCGGATGGACATGCAATGTCGAACAATGTGACTCTTGCAGAATGCGATCCCTTAGCTCAGCATTGCTTTGGGGGACGCATAGTCTACCATTCAATCGGATCAGACCATCTTCATGCAATTTGAAGTCGTACTTTCAGTTATCGAAAGTACCCTCTGTGATTTTCTGTCTGATCTCCGTGAAGTAAGGGTCGCTCAACTGAGCGTCTCGCACCTCGTCAACCAAGCTAGAAGAAGCGAGTAGTGAATGGACCGAGTGTGCTCGACGACTCAGGGCGTCGGCTACAACGTTTGCCTTCCCTTCTTTATACTAGAGGTTGATGTTGTAATTTGAGAGGAACTCCATCCACCTCCTTTGTCTTAGATTCAGTTCTTTCTGTGTGAATACGTACTGTAAACTTTTGTGGTCGGAGTAGATGGTGATGCTTACCCCATAGAGATAGTGTCGCCATATCTTCAAGGCGAAGATAATGGCTCCTAACTCTAGATCGTGTGTCGGGTAATTCTCCTCATGCTTTTTCAGCTGGCGAGAAGCATAGGCTACTACCTTGCCATGCTGCATGAGTACGCATCCCATTCCCTTGCCTGATGCATCACAATACACCTCAAATCCCTCTATGCCCTCTGGAAGTGTGAGAATTGGCGCTGAGGTCAATGAGTCTTTAAGGCTCTGGAAGGATACCTCGCACTCGTCTATCCATACAAACGGTGCATCTTTCTTCATCAATGACGTCATGGGCTTAGCGACTTTTGAGAAGTCCCTTACAAACCTCCGGTAATAACCGGCTAAACCAAGAAAGCTCTGGATGTCGGTAACAGTCTTAGGTCTAGGCCATGATCGTACAGCTTCGATTTTGGACAGATTTACTGAAATACCCGCGCTCGAGATGACATGACCGAGGAATGATACCTGATCTAGCCAAAACTCGCATTTGGAGAACTTCGCATACAGTTGGTTCTCGCGCAGTGTCTCAAGTACTCTTCTCAAATGGTTTTCATGGTCTTCTGCTGACTTCGAATACACAAGGATGTCGTCGATGAATACTACTACTGAAGTGTCCAACTGATCACTGAATAACCGATTCATTAAGTCCATGGATTTGGCTGGTGCATTAGACAAACCGAATGGCATCACCGTGAATTCGTAGTGGTCATATCTTGTTCGGAATGTTGTTTTCTCAATGTCTTGCTCTTTGATAGCAATTTGGTGGTATCCGGATCAGAGATCAATCTTAGAAAAGATCAAAGCTCCCTTCAACTGATCGATCAGGTCGTCGATGCGTGGTAATGGATATTTGTTCTTTACAGTGACCGCATTCAATTCGCGGTAGTCGATGCAGAGGTGGAGACTACCGTCCTTCTTCACGAAGAGGACCGGTGCTCCCCAGGGTGATATGCTCGGGCGTATAAACCCTTTGTCGAGTAGATCACGTAGTTGCTCTTTAAGCTCTGTCATTTCTGCAGGTGCCATACGGTATGGTGCCCTAGCAATGGGACCAGTACCAGGTACAAGGTCGATTTCGAACTCTACTGCTCTCTGTGGTGGCATACCAGGTAGCTCTTTCGGGAATACATCAGGGAATTCTGAGACTACTGCTACATCATTACTGAATTTTGGATCTCTCTCCAGGTCTTGCACATATCATAAATACACTTCATGTCCTTTTCTGAGCTCCCGGTACATTGCCATAGCGGAGATGACTGTAGTTGAAGGCTCTCTCGGCCTCTGGCGGTATGAAACAGTGACCCCAGATGGACTCTTGAGCAGCAATCGGTGCTCGGCGCATAGGATCCGTCCCTTGTGCCACTCCAACCAATTCATTCCGATTATTAAGTCGAATCCCAACCCGTTAAATTCAATGAAGGAGATGGGAAACACTTCGCCTTTGATTTGAATGGTGGCGGTGTGGTAATACTTAGTACACTTTACTCGTTCCTTCGACGGGAGAGTAACCAAGAAATTTGGTAGCTCATCTGCGTCTAGCCCCAACCTTGTAGCGAATGCTGACGATACAAAGGTGTGAGAGGCGCTGGAGTCGAATAGTACTGAGGCTTTGATGCCGTTTACTGGGAGTGTTCCCGTTAGAATGGTGCCGCTTTTGCCGGCTTGCTCTTCGGTGAGGATACTCAGGTTACCTTCGGTACGAGTCCACAACCTATTAATTCATAAGATTATAAGTAACGATGGTGGAACGCAAGTGGAATTTAATAACCAACACTGCTTTTATTGAATAACCAACCATCATACATACTGTGTCTCTAATACACGTTACTACTGGATTACATGCTACTACAAGATTAATACTTTCTAAAGGTAAGGTTCAGGCGTCCTGGTTTCATGTGTGTGGCATTGATTATTGCCGGTGGTGCCGTGTTCAACTTCATCTTCTGGATCCCGTGATACAGCAACCTTGATTTTCCACCCATGATTAGAACATCTCCTGATCTCAATACCAATTTCTCTGCGAGGTCCACACGCTTCTGCTCGCTATACAAAAATACAGCATCATCGCCAATGGACCAAGACACTACGGGCACTCCTAGTTCAAGAGATTCTGTCGTCTCGTCCTTATCTTGGTGTAAGCCAAGTCGTCCTTCTTTCTCATAGAAGTTGACAATACAGAGGTCTGCTTCAAGTGCAGGGATTGGTTCATCTTCGTACGGTTGTGCGATTGCTGCAGCTTGTGTGACAAGCATTTGGAATTCCGGGGGTATTGATGGAGGTGTGGCTCCGTCTTCTGCTCGTGTTGTTTGGTATGTCTTGGTGTAAGGGTTCCAATCCTTTCCCAAGCACATCATTTTCAGCTTCATTGTAGCTCCACCGGGGAATTCGGGTGTATAAAATCCTCCTGGACCCATTCCTAACTCGTTGCATCGTCGAATGATTGAAACTTGTCCTTCGGGTGTCAGGTATCCTTTTAATAAGATCATACCTGGGCGGATGACCTGACACTGCTCGTTGTTGAAGTGGTGAGTGGCGATGTCGGTCTCTTCATAAGGTGAGTTCGAAGGTATTGGGTAACAGATAAGGAATTTCCCTAAGGTGGTAAATTATGTCTAGTGTGAGTTCTAGGCTTACTAATTCATTTCATGCTCAATACATACTTCCAAGTTACTTACTCATGCTCAATTTCATACTTTAAAGTACTTACGCATTCATGCTCCCATTCATACAATTACTTTGATACTTAGACATGCTCTTCAAGGTTTAAAGGTTACGGTAGTTACTTAGGCCGGACTTAGTCCCGGTCCCGTCACGGTCAATGATGTGTAAGGCCGGCTGCCTCTGCTGTGCGCCCTTCTGCGGACCCCGGGATCCCTGTCCTTATGAGGTATGCTAGGCATGTGCATCGCCAGATGCAACCTCCTTGCCCTCACGCTGCCTGTAGCCTGATAGTTGCCCTTGGGCCTAGAATTTTCTGGGTATGCATTAACACGGTGCCCTGGTTTTTGGCAGTTGTAGCAGCGGATCTCCCTTCCTTGGCAATCAGTGCCGGGATGATCCCCATTGCAGTTTCGGCATATGTAGCTGCGGCCATCAGTTTGGTTCTTGCCATGGCCAAATCCAGAACCTATAGCTTCCAAGTTAGCAAGGTTCGGTATACTTACAATACTCCATATACATACTATTTCACAAGTGTACTAATTCGGTTTCGGGTTCTTACCCTTATAGGGCTGAGACCTCAGTGGCTTCGCTGCCACTGGTGTGGTGTAGCCAAGCTGCAATGGCTCAGCTGTCGTGCCCTTCTTAGTATGGGCTCCGCCGTCTCTTGAGGTGTTCTTCTGGTGGGAATGCTTCCCCTTCTTCTTCTTTCAAGGTTTGGCTTGGTTTTGGTCATCGGAGGTGTTACCCTTGCTGCTCACCTTGCGCTTCAGCGCTTGCTCCTCATCTCTTAGTTGGCAGGTGATCTCAACCCGTGATGCAGCGTGGTAACACTCCTGAATTACTTAGGCATTAGGTTACGCATTTACATACGGGAATACTAATTCACATTGCTCATGTCTTTTAAGGGTTCAACGTTGTTTACCTGAAGGGAGGTAAACCGTGTGAATCCCAAGCCATACCGGAGTCGATGGCTCAATCTGCCGTAGAAGCGGTCGACCAAGACTTGGCCGGTACACCCAAGGTCGGGTAGAAGTCTGAGAAGAGAGGTGAAGGTGCGGTAATATTCATCAACCGTCATCTTCTCTGTCATTTTTAGGGCATCGAGCTCAAGCCGTTTCTTGGTCTTGACATGCTCGGGGTAGTACTTAGATCGGATGAGAGAGGTGAATGCTTCCTAACCGAATGCAGGGTCGGCTATGTGCTCGGCCTTAATGAGCTTCCACCAGTCCATAGCCGCATCTTTGAGGTAGTACGCAGCTATCCTCACTCGAACTCCAGCGGGAATCTCAAGTGTCTCGAATGCTGTCTCCATCTTGGAGAGATAGGCCTCGAGCTTGGCGGGGTCGCTCTCGCTTCTAAAGCATGGAGGTCGAAGGTCGGCGACTGCCTTTACCCAATTGGTCTCACGGGGATGAGGTGGGTCGGGCTGTTGCTGCTGCTGCTGTTGGTTTTGTTGTGTTGCTTGTACAGCGGTGATTACTTGCGGTAGCATCTGTGCTACCGTGGCGGCGACGATCTCAGCTATCGTCTGCGCGTCTGGCTCCTCAGAGGCTTCGCCTCTAGTTCGGCCTCGTCCTCGTCCTGACATCTGAGCAAGTGTAGATTACATTAGATGTTGTGATATTATGACCTCATGGTCTTGATTCAAACAATGGTATCGTCTTTTCAGACGTCAAGGGTATCCGTTGTTAACAACGGTAGTTTCTAGTTAGGTTTCTAAGTATCCGTTATAAAACGGTTGAAATCCTAACTCGGTAATCACTACACTTAGTATTCTAATCATCAGAGCGAGACTTCGCTCTGATACCACTTTTTGTAACACCCCAACCGCTAATCCTTCCATTATCCTCTAATCGTTCCCATAATTACCTTACTCGCTGCGGAATACTTACTTACTCCCGGCGGGTGATACAACGCCGTTAGCCATCCAAGACTAACAAGGCTACTACTACTTATAGTAACAGTCTGACGATTAGAATATACCGAATACATATCAAGTTACCATAGAATACCAAATACTTACTTACACTTTGATTACTGAAATACCCCGGATCTAGGGATGGCGATTAAATTACTCTAATATGATTATAAAAGGGCCTAATGGTGCCTAAAGAGTATTGGTAAAAAGAATAGAACCAAAAGAAAAGAGAAAACGCTTAAAAAGCGAAAAACGCTAAAATGCGCGTTAAATGAGTGTAAGAGATATATGATCTCGAGAGGGTCCGAGATGGATTCCTAAGGCTTAGTTAGGCCTAATAAGTGTACGGGAATGATTCCCGAAGAAAACGAATCCAAATAATGGATTAAAACGATAACTGAGTTTTAAAGCACGTTTTTCGAGGAAGCCCGAAAACGTGACTTTAAGTGGTCAAATGGACCCGTAAAAATTATAGTTGATTATATAACTATAATTAAGTATTAATGGAAGCTTAATAGCCATTAAAAATAAAGAAACGAGAAAAATCCGAAAAACGGGCCCGGTTAGTGAATAGTGCCAAACCGGGTAAAATAACGAGCGTTTTCTGTAAGAAAACGAAAAACGCTCCAGCTCTCTAATATGTGGGGGCCGGTTTTATTGGTGAGTCACCACTCACACACACTCTAGTTAGCAAATAAAGAAAGAAAGAAAGTAAAGGAGGAGAGAGAAAAGTAAAAAGTAAAACATAAAACTATTCTCTCACTCTCTTTCCTCTCACTTTTCCTTCTTCTTCTTTTCTTTCTCCTTCTCCACGATTCCCTTCCTCCCTCTCTGGTGCTGTGCGACATGGGAGCTCAACAATGGTTCTCCACCTTCTTCTCCTTGCTCAAGTCTCATCCTTGCTCCGAATTGAAAAATAATCGCATATTTAAACTCCTCTCATCAAACTCTACCTTTCCCTCTTTTCAAAATCCCAAAAGCTTGAAGTTCATTTTCATGGGTGTGGCCCATTTGAGGAGAAAAGCACATAAACTTGAAGCTTGAAGCTTCCCCTTTCTAGCAAGGTAAAAATATCCTTGAAAAAGTCATGCTTTTCCATTTTTCCACCTTGGCCGATTTTGGCTTTTGGTAATGACTAGCTTTTCTTCCTTGTTTGAGATATTCTCCAAGCTTTAATGGTGGTGGGAGTCCCTCTTAAGATTCAAGAGTTGAAAACCATTCAAGAAACTCTAAAGGTAAAACCTAATTTGGTGCTTTAAGCATCCTTGTGAATTTTAGTTTATTTGGTGAGCCTAAGGGAGCTCCTTGGTGCTTATTTTGCAATTTGAATGTGGCTAGAGAAATGGGCAAATGAATTGCCTTGGCCGATTTGGAAGGAAGAAGAGGGGAGAAGAGGAGAAGAGGAATAAAAGGAAACTTAAGAAAATTTAAGGTAAGAAACCAACTCTAATGTGTATTCTACATGTATTAGAATTTGGGATGGGTGAACAAAATGAATGAACCCTAATATGTAATGACAAGTGATTTGTTGAGGTGAGGAAGAGTTGTTGTAGTGCTTGATGCATTTGTGAATTAATGCGTGACCTAAGAGCTAAGGAGCTATGCACTTGACGATGTGTGTATAGTGTTTCATTTGGAGGAATTAATGAGTAATGATGGTTTTGTATGTGTGCTGATAGAACCCTTGTGGTTTGGCTAGTTTTAGGATGATTTAAATGGTGGTATGAGTTTTGGGCAATGTTGGAGAAGTAGCCAAGTTATGGCAAAATTATGTGGAAACCTAAGTGGTTTAAGTGATGTTTTGATAGAGGAAAGACCTAGAGAAACTAGGTGTTGGAGGAGATTTAATTGGCTTAGAAAATCACCATGGGAATATGTGTACAGGGAGAGATTTGTGCAAAATCTGTAGCAAAAGAGGTGGTTTAAATGCTTGAAGAGTTGTAGGAAACAAAGTAGATTTAAGGCCTTAAGAGTGAGTCATGGAACTTGGTAAGAGGTGTGCATTATGTTGGAAGTTTTGGAGAAATTTGGCTAAGTGTTTAAAGGCTTGGAAAGTGAGGATTTGCCTTGTCCGAACTTCCGTCCGGACATGGAAGTTCGGACAGGCTCTGTTGGTTAGGAAATTTTTCATTCTCGAACTGTGTCCGAACTTGAGAAGTCCGGACACAAGTTCGGACGTACCTATTTCTTCCGTAGAATTATCCTCGAACTGTGTCCGAACTTGGGAAGTCCGGACACATGTTCGGACGCATGGACTTCTGTAATGAATTTCTCTCGACTCACGTCCGAACTTCCGAAGTCCGGACACAAGTTCGGACGTGTGTCTGTTTTCTGTCTAAAGTCACGGCTTGCGTCCGAACTTGGAAGTTCGGACACAAGTTCGGACAGACCACTATACGGACCAAAAAGGTTGTTTTAAGTTGGGAAATGATGCCTAAAAATGGTAATTACCTAGTAAAGATGGTGTGAGGTTGTTTAAGACCAGCTAGGTGTGTTGTAAAGGTTGTAAATGATGGGGGTTTGAATGCCAATGATGTTATAAGATGTTAAGGCCTTGTTTGGTGACATGTAAAGGCCCTAGGAAGTGTGATAAAGTGTTAGAAGTGTTTGAGAAGTGAGAACTCAAATGAACAAGAGTGAAACCAAGATAACGGGATAACGGGGTAACTACGGGAGTAACATTTTATTATGTTCCGTATGATATAGTATTAATAATAATGTTGAAACATTATCAGAGAACCATGCGTGACCCGAGCTTGGTGAGATGACACGGTAAAAGTAAAAACCCCGGTGAAAGGTATGATTTTCTCATGCCCCGTATGCTAACCGAGTTACTCTGATTTGTGTTTTGTGTGCCGGCTTAATCAAGATTAAAGCATGAAAATAATCCCTTGTTTGATTATGTATGCCTTGATGTATGTTGAATGAGCTAACATACTTGTATGCCGGTGTGGTCTAACTTAGTGCATAGACCGACTCTTAGTGAGTACTGATTGACTAGAAACCCGTTGAACGGGTAGTCACTTAACCAATGGTATTATGCAAACACACAAGCTATCGATTAAAGTATAACGATAACACAAACATATGAACTCCCTAAAATGTGAGGAGATGTACGGGTTGAGTATATACCCGATAACGGTTAGAGAACCTTATTGAAATAATCCACGAAATAAATATGAGTGGAGAGATAAATGACCTCCATCGAGAGGATTGAAGTTAGTCCAATAATGTAAACATGTAAGAAAGGTAAAAGAGACCTAAGGGAATATGTGGCTCCCTTGAGATACGGTCGACCTCTTATACGAGGATTTTACCCGGTATAAGAAGATATCCGAATGTACAAGCATATGATTGTGGGGGTAACCCTTAAACCTAAGATTACCCGAATTTAAGTAAGTTCCCAAAGCCATTAGAAACATCGAGAATGATGCTTCTAGATTAATATACAAGATATTATTATAACTCCGAGAGAGGAGTGTACGGGAACGAGAGTAGTCCGAGAGTAGACGGACCTAAGTAAAAGAGATAGGAACTAAGAGAGAGTTCCGTGAGCTAGTTGAACCTTCCCACCATGCTAGACCCAGAGTAGGGTCGAAACCGGGGAAGTAAGACTATGCTCGAGAGCCATGAGTTTTGGCTTGAGTATGTATTAAGAGTAACAAGCGTGACGTAGGAGACCTGTAGTGTCTCGAGAATCTACAAGAGCTTGAGTATGAATAACCCAAGAGAGTGGGTGAGTTAACGAGTATAAATAACCCGAGAGAAAGGGGTGAGTATATGTATGAGCAACCCGAGAGTATGGGTAAGTATAAGAATGAGTAGCCCAAGAGAATGGGCGTGTATACGAATAAGTAACCCGAGAGAGAGCGGGTGAGGTATCGAATAAGTAAACAAGGCATAGTGAGGAATAACCCTCAATGCCTAAGGGTAACCAGTTACCACTAACAACATTGTTATGTTAGTTAGGAATCGTGTTCCGTGATTGGATGTAGATTCCTTGTGTGATATACATATATATTGTATTGTCATGATGCATGTTGTTTGATTAAAATGAACTCCATGTTTATCCGACCCAAAGTAGTCGGCGTACCGCGGTTAGCACGCGGTATATGCGAATTTCATGCGCAGCGTAAGCTGACCCCCTAGGGGGAACGTTTTTAGTGTGCAGGTGCTTGAAGCTGACCACCGTTCGAGAGTGTAGGACGGGGACTGCAGTGAGCATGGGTAGTTAGATTGTAATTACTTATGCATTTGAATGAGGTGTAAGTCCGAGTATGTTATCGGCATCCGTATAATGTAGACTCGGTATAGTAAAGAAGTGAAATGATTATTGTATTTGTATGAAGTACTCGGTTGTTCCAGTTCATCAGACCGTTACGGTATGTAAGAAAGGCCTGGTTAGCCACATGGGTGGCTAACGGCGTTGTTTCACCCCTCGTTGTAATTAAAGTTCCGCTGCGTGAGTAGGAGTAATTAGTAACAGTTTAAGAGGTAATGACGAGATTAACGGTTGGGGTGTTACAAAAATGGTATCAGAGCGAAGTATCGCTCTGATGACTGGAAATACCGAGCTTAGGAGATACCGAGTTAGGAATTAGAGACTTAGGGCTATGGGTTGAGTGGTAGCGTGAGAGATGCGCTAGATAGGAACTTCCAGTATGTTCTGGATACCTACAATACCAAACCCGCCCTCCACAACCCCCGCATTAAAAGCTCGGGAAGAACGCCAGAGAGACGGGGAAGCCCAATCTGGCAGTTACTAAATATCTCAATATGAACCAGAACCTGTCATGCGGTAAGTCCCGAGAACCGGAAAGCCCGGAGACGGATCCCGCTGGAATGACAATAACCGCACATAATGGCGAGAGATCGAGACATCCTAATCCAAGGAGACCAGAATTTGTGGCAGCTTGAGGCGACATGCCTAGCAGTCGCGAGAACCTAGCTAGCCGAGCAGTAGCAAGAAGAAAGCACCAACCGTGCAACAAGGCGGACTCATGAGAAATAACGAGAACCGAGACACATGTCTACGGACCGCCATAACTAAATAATACCATCAACGGTACACTAACCGACTAAGAATCTAGTCAAGAGTAGATACACCCACCCTACCGCACCCGAAGAAGTTGCAATACTTCACTGATATAGCTTAGACAGCTTCGAGCACAACTACGGGATATACCCGAATAGGACTACAAAGTAGTACCTAAATAAGTTAAACCTCGGTAACCACAGTAAAGACGTGGGAATGAGCAACGAGGTAAAGCATAGAATTAAAGTAATTAAGGAACTCCGAGAGTGGTGGAGCACCTAAATGAAGGACAATCATGTCAAGATGAATGAGAATCAGCTCCAAGGAGCAGTTATCCAACTACGGGATCAAGGAAGAGCCGACTAGGCTACCAGATACAATGTGAACAATACCGTGACCGGTATGAGTTAACCTAAAAACCGCCAGTACCGCGCACTTGCCACGGCAAGTGCAGTAATAGCGGGACCAATAAGAAGAGCTTTGACAAGCGACCAGTACTTACTAAGTACCAAGACGGCAAGAGAAGCCAATATAACACCACAAACCCTAATGAATTCTGAAACGAAACCTTGAAAAGGCCTAAAGGCCTGACCACTGTATAAAGAATATACCGGTCAGCAAGAGGCTAGACCTGGTAAGAAGCAACCGGCATTGAAATGCCGCAAAGAGTTTACTTTCAAGACTCAAACTTTCTTTCAAACATAAAATTTTCCAAAAACCCCCAAATTTTAAAACCAAACCAGAGAGCCATGGTAAATCATCATAGGACGATACAAGAGGAGTTGGCAACAGAATACTTCACTTAGGCGTGACCGACACTACAAGTGTACACAAATGAGACATGGAACGACCGCACTCCAAAGGAGCTTGCGGGCCTGACAGACCAATTATGAGTTAGTTGGGTAAGTGGTAACGTATCAACAAGATACTCCATGTATGTATACAAGTAGAGTACGGTACACGGGAAGTAGCCCACTCCATACTACGGACGAAAGAGCCAATTCAAACAAGGACAGTTGGACATCTCGAATGATCGAAGAATACAAGGAAGTTTACCAAGTTAAGGGAGTCAAGAATCCAGTAAGATGATGGACCTAAGGATAAGGCGTTAATAAGTGCGAGAAGCACAGAGTATTAAGCACAGACATGAGATATGTCTCAGGAACCAAGGAGAAAATACCTAATAACTGGAATGGATACCAGTGTAAGCAATAAGATGAATGCCTTAATTGATCATATCAATGTTTGATAAACGGGATAGAATTCCCACAGAATATCTCACTAAGAGAATAACGACCTAACTAAGTAGGTAAAGGAAAGTACTAATACTCTACCCAATAACGGGAGACATTACAACCCTAAACGGGATAGTTTGAGTTATACATAGCCGCAAGGCGAAGTCGTAACCGAACATAACCATAAGTACAAGCCAGATGTAATGGCATTACTCAGTAACACCCAGGAGCAATCCGAGAAGGGTGCTGGAATCAACAGTAGTTGAACGAAACATCGTGTTGAGAACACAAGTGTTTAAGCAAACACTCGGGTAGAACCCGAAGGGATCCCTCGTAACACGGGATACCCTAGATTGCCAGAGGGCATAAACAACTATCAAGTTATTTAAAAGGGCCTTCCATGTCTGGAAGTGTGACGAGACAACCATATCTAAGAGCCCAGAAATACCTCCTAACCATTTAATGGCATACGAAGAGGAAGAAACCTATATAAACAGCCCGCATGGAGCATGGCGAGGCAATGCGGCTTATAAGCCGGTAAACTAACTGCAACTTGTAGATCTAAACGTTGTAAACCTATGCATAGAGGCATAAGAGTTATAGTGGAGAATGAACCACTACCTTAGAGTGGGGATACCACTTGTTATTATGGGGCCTATGGAGCGGCATTTGCGTGAAACCTCCAGAGAAAGGCTACCACCTAAGTATGTAATGTGAAACCGCTAGAGCGGTGTAGTAAAACTTGAGCATGTGTATATTGCCAAGGAGTATATGAACTATAGTAGTGTGTAAAGAGGAACCTTGATGGCAGTACAAAGGAAACCGATAGAGTAATCAGTTGAGTAGTAAACACTGTATGTGTGTAATATGAACTGCAGAGTAAGCAGTGCGCAAGTGCGCAGAGAGATTTTAAAGAGTAACGTATTTCATTAAGTTAAGTGAATGGCAAGCCATAGTATAAATGGCGGGAGTACATGAGCAGAAGCTAAAGTAGTAGCGGATGCCTTATAAACGAATGTTGTAATGAGTAGAATATGGTACGCAGCAAGCAACCATTGTAAGAGTATAGCCAGTTCATGATATGAAGCTGATAAGGAAATGTGGTAAAGAAGACATGATCATTCCTATCTCATGAGAGATTTACCGTCAAGGGTTTACGCTTCTGCACTCTGTATGACTGAGTGTTTTGGTATTGCACTTGTGCGGTAATGATCAAGTGGGAGAGCCAGGAATTGAGAAATGTCAACGAAGCCTGTCGAGTGAGAATCTAGAGAGATAACCGTGCGGCCATTGGCTAAAGATGCACAAAGAACGTGGGCAGTAACCCACAGGGCCCAGGATCGATATGTGGAAAAATGCAGAGTAGTATGAATGAAGAACTCTGGTGCAGAACCAAGAAACAAACATAATCCATGAGCCACTATTAAACGAGGAAGCACTACATGCTAAGTAGTAGCTTGACCTCAACCGACAATAAGTCGGGAAAAGTAAGCGAATAATCACAAGGGTATACGGTGTTATACGAAGTAGATTTCCAGAGAACTGGAGAGACAATATGAAATTCATCGAATTCGCATACGGTAAGAGATACCAAGCGACGATTGAAATACATTGAGAATACCAAAGAGCGAGTTAAGCTCTAGTTATCAGGTCACGCAGCAGAAGCTTGTGGACCGTGATTCAGGGTTAAGTATACCTATGTCATAAACCCCTTGAAGCCTTAGAGGCTAGAACCGAACCCGGTTATGAGTTAATTAACCAATGTTCAGTGATAACATATGGTTGGTTACGCGGGCGTAACCCCTTTTAAGGGGGGTAGGGTGAGAAACCGCTTAGAGTATGTTTTACGTATTGGTGCGTAAACTACTATGTGCATAGCACAAAAAGAAATTGTTTTGATGATTGGAACTCATGTTACATAAACATGTCTACCCATTCATTGTGTAAGTATAAGTATTGTGCATGAGTGATGCAAGTAACGAGTATGTAATATTTATGAAAAGAGGAGTAGAGAAACTCCTGGGGAATGAGAATCCCTATAGTATATGTCTAGTGAGATTAGACATGAGACATAATGAGTATGAATCGGCATGAAACCGATGTGTAACCTAAGAGGGAGTGAGTTCCCTAGGTGATTTTATTTGAGAATGATAGATGGAGTGAGTTCCATCCTTTGGAGTTGTATGTTATGTGTTTTAAATTGAGGAACAATTTGAGTAAATGAAGCCATAAGTATGGAATACCTAGGTAAAGTAGTGAAGCAATGAGAATGACAAATGACCTAAGTACTAGGAACTAGAGATTAATTGAAACGAATTGTTTCGTGAATATGACTAGAAAGAGTAAAAGATAGAAAACAAAAATGTTTGACTATCTGATTGTTTGAAACTGACGTGGGAGGTGGAACTTGATCTGCTAGCGATCAAGGGAAACCGAACACAAATTGGGGTGGAAGGATAGTTCAACACTGATGCTGATCACATCAGGGTTAGATGATTCCTGAAGCTCCCTATAGTGGTCACAAGTAATCACGCTAAGAAAGATACAACTACCATAAATCTGATTTGGAGTTGTGTGATGTTTTAAAAAGAATTTTCAAATAGATTTTGAAAAAGAATTTTCTTCAAGTATGAAGATGGAAACGAAAACTGGTTTTGAAACCGCTATCACCCGCCGATGGCTGAGCCTTAAGTCTTGATGACCGGTAGAACGGTGGGCGTGTATTAGTTTTGAAACCATTGCACCGTACGTGCGGCGGTCCTAAGTGACCGGTTGGGGCGGTGTCAGTGTGTGATTTTTCCAAAGGCAGCGGGACGGGGAGAGTACCCTGAGATGTTCCTGTGTTGAGTGAGTCAACCAGAGTGCCTGAGGATATGTATATGTGTAACGTTTTGATCAGAACCGAAGGGACCGTGGGCCAGAGAGAGTAAGTGCCCATTTGTCATGAAACGGCCGTGAACCAGAAAGAGTAAGTGTTCAACGTGACCGGTACCTGAGGGATCAGTAGTATATCACTCAATGTGGATTCGAGGACTGTAGTGCCTTCTTGTCTTCGGACCGATTCCATGGAGAGAGTAAAAAGAGTATTTTTGATTGCTATACATGCTGTGATATGTGTGTGGTATGTGTAGTATGAAATGAGACAGACTTGTGGAGTCTGTAAGGTTATACATGTACTATAACCTAGGCATTGAATGCGATGAGAGTAACCACCTAGATTCAGCAACTTTGAGGACAAAGTTCCTAAGGGGGGTAGATTGAAATACCCCGAATCTAGGGATGGCGATTAAATTACTCTAATATGATTATAAAAGGGCCTAATGGTGCCTAAAGAGTATTGGTAAAAAGAATAGAACCAAAAGAAAAGAGAAAACGCTTAAAAAGCGAAAAACGCTAAAATGCGCGTTAAATGAGTGTAAGAGATATATGATCTCGAGAGGGTCCGAGATGGATTCCTAAGGCTTAGTTAGGCCTAATAAGTGTACGGGGATGATTCCCGAAGAAAACGAATCCAAATAATGGATTAAAACGATAACTGAGTTTTAAAGCACGTTTTTCGAGGAAGCCCGAAAACGTGACTTTAAGTGGTCAAATGGACCCGTAAAAATTATAGTTGATTATATAACTATAATTAAGTATTAATGGAAGCTTAATAGCCATTAAAAATAAAGAAACGAGAAAAATCCGAAAAACGGGCCCGGTTAGTGAATAGTGCCAAACCGGGTAAAATAACGAGCGTTTTCTGTAAGAAAACGAAAAACGCTCCAGCTCTCTAATATTGTGGGGGCCGGTTTTATTGTGAGTCACCACTCACACACACTCTAGTTAGCAAATAAAGAAAGAAAGAAAGTAAAGGAGGAGAGAGAAAAGTAAAAAGTAAAACATAAAACTATTCTCTCACTCTCTTTCCTCTCACTTTTCCTTCTTCTTCTTTTCTTTCTCCTTCTCCACGATTCCCTTCCTCCCTCTCTGGTGCTGTGCGACATGGGAGCTCAACAATGGTTCTCCACCTTCTTCTCCTTGCTCAAGTCTCATCCTTGCTCCGAATTGAAAAATAATCGCATATTTAAACTCCTCTCATCAAACTCTACCTTTCCCTCTTTTCAAAATCCCAAAAGCTTGAAGTTCATTTTCATGGGTGTGGCCCATTTGAGGAGAAAAGCACATAAACTTGAAGCTTGAAGCTTCCCCTTTCTAGCAAGGTAAAAATATCCTTGAAAAAGTCATGCTTTTCCATTTTTCCACCTTGGCCGATTTTGGCTTTTGGTAATGACTAGCTTTTCTTCCTTGTTTGAGATATTCTCCAAGCTTTAATGGTGGTGGGAGTCCCTCTTAAGATTCAAGAGTTGAAAACCATTCAAGAAACTCTAAAGGTAAAACCTAATTTGGTGCTTTAAGCATCCTTGTGAATTTTAGTTTATTTGGTGAGCCTAAGGGAGCTCCTTGGTGCTTATTTTGCAATTTGAATGTGGCTAGAGAAATGGGCAAATGAATTGCCTTGGCCGATTTGGAAGGAAGAAGAGGGGAGAAGAGGAGAAGAGGAATAAAAGGAAACTTAAGAAAATTTAAGGTAAGAAACCAACTCTAATGTGTATTCTACATGTATTAGAATTTGGGATGGGTGAACAAAATGAATGAACCCTAATATGTAATGACAAGTGATTTGTTGAGGTGAGGAAGTTGTTGTAGTGCTTGATGCATTTGTGAATTAATGCGTGACCTAAGAGCTAAGGAGCTATGCACTTGACGATGTGTGTATAGTGTTTCATTTGGAGGAATTAATGAGTAATGATGGTTTTGTATGTGTGCTGATAGAACCCTTGTGGTTTGGCTAGTTTTAGGATGATTTAAATGGTGGTATGAGTTTTGGGCAATGTTGGAGAAGTAGCCAAGTTATGGCAAAATTATGTGGAAACCTAAGTGGTTTAAGTGATGTTTTGAGTAGAGGAAAGACCTAGAGAAACTAGGTGTTGGAGGAGATTTAATTGGCTTAGAAAATCACCATGGGAATACTTGTGTACAGGGAGAGATTTGTGCAAAATCTGTAGCAAAAGAGGTGGTTTAAATGCTTGAAGAGTTGTAGAAACAAAGTAGATTTAAGGCCTTAAGAGTGAGTCATGGAACTTGGTAAGAGGTGTGCATTATGTTGGAAGTTTTGGAGAAATTTGGCTAAGTGTTTAAAGGCTTGGAAAGTGAGGATTTGCCTTGTCCGAACTTCCGTCCGGACATGGAAGTTCGGACAGGCTCTGTTGGTTAGGAAATTTTTCATTCTCGAACTGTGTCCGAACTTGAGAAGTCCGGACACAAGTTCGGACGTACCTATTTCTTCCGTAGAATTATCCTCGAACTGTGTCCGAACTTGGGAAGTCCGGACACATGTTCGGACGCATGGACTTCTGTAATGAATTTCTCTCGACTCACGTCCGAACTTCCGAAGTCCGGACACAAGTTCGGACGTGTGTCTGTTTTCTGTCTAAAGTCACGGCTTGCGTCCGAACTTGGAAGTTCGGACACAAGTTCGGACAGACCACTATACGGACCAAAAAGGTTGTTTTAAGTTGGGAAATGATGCCTAAAAATGGTAATTACCTAGTAAAGATGGTGTGAGGTTGTTTAAGACCAGCTAGGTGTGTTGTAAAGGTTGTAAATGATGGGGGTTTGAATGCCAATGATGTTAAAGATGTTAAGGCCTTGTTTGGTGACATGTAAAGGCCCTAGGAAGTGTGATAAAGTGTTAGAAGTGTTTGAGAAGTGAGAACTCAAATGAACAAGAGTGAAACCAAGATAACGGGATAACGGGGTAACTACGGGAGTAACATTTTATTATGTTCCGTATGATATTAGTATTAATAATAATGTTGAAACATTATCAGAGAACCATGCGTGACCCGAGCTTGGTGAGATGACACGGTAAAAGTAAAAACCCCGGTGAAAGGTATGATTTTCTCATGCCCCGTATGCTAACCGAGTTACTCTGATTTGTGTTTTGTGCCGGCTTAATCAAGATTAAAGCATGAAAATAATCCCTTGTTTGATTATGTATGCCTTGATGTATGTTGAATGAGCTAACATACTTGTATGCCGGTGTGGTCTAACTTAGTGCATAGACCGACTCTTAGTGAGTACTGATTGACTAGAAACCCGTTGAACGGGTAGTCACTTAACCAATGGTATTATGCAAACACACACAAGCTATCGATTAAAGTATAACGATAACACAAACATATGAACTCCCTAAAATGTGAGGAGATGTACGGGTTGAGTATATACCCGATAACGGTTAGAGAACCTTATTGAAATAATCCACGAAATAAATATGAGTGGAGAGATAAATGACCTCCATCGAGAGGATTGAAGTTAGTCCAATAATGTAAACATGTAAGAAAGGTAAAAGAGACCTAAGGGAATATGTGGCTCCCTTGAGATACGGTCGACCTCTTATACGAGGATTTTACCCGGTATAAGAAGATATCCGAATGTACAAGCATATGATTGTGGGGGTAACCCTTAAACCTAAGATTACCCGAATTTAAGTAAGTTCCCAAAGCCATTAGAAACATCGAGAATGATGCTTCTAGATTAATATACAAGATATTATTATAACTCCGAGAGAGGAGTGTACGGGAACGAGAGTAGTCCGAGAGTAGACGGACCTAAGTAAAAGAGATAGGAACTAAGAGAGAGTTCCGTGAGCTAGTTGAACCTTCCCACCATGCTAGACCCAGAGTAGGGTCGAAACCGGGGAAGTAAGACTATGCTCGAGAGCCATGAGTTTTGGCTTGAGTATGTATTAAGAGTAACAAGCGTGACGTAGGAGACCTGTAGTGTCTCGAGAATCTACAAGAGCTTGAGTATGAATAACCCAAGAGAGTGGGTGAGTTAACGAGTATAAATAACCCGAGAGAAAGGGGTGAGTATATGTATGAGCAACCCGAGAGTATGGGTAAGTATAAGAATGAGTAGCCCAAGAGAATGGGCGTGTATACGAATAAGTAACCCGAGAGAGCGGGTGAGGTATCGAATAAGTAAACAAGGCATAGTGAGGAATAACCCTCAATGCCTAAGGGTAACCAGTTACCACTAACAACATTGTTATAGTTAGGAATCGTGTTCCGTGATTGGATGTAGATTCCTTGTGTGATATACATATATTGTATTGTCATGATGCATGTTGTTTGATTAAAATGAACTCCATGTTTATCCGACCCAAAGTAGTCGGCGTACCGCGGTTAGCACGCGGTATATGCGAATTTCATGCGCAGCGTAAGCTGACCCCCTAGGGGGAACGTTTTTAGTGTGCAGGTGCTTGAAGCTGACCACCGTTCGAGAGTGTAGGACGGGGACTGCAGTGAGCATGGGTAGTTAGATTGTAATTACTTATGCATTTGAATGAGGTGTAAGTCCGAGTATGTTATCGGCATCCGTATAATGTAGACTCGGTATAGTAAAGAAGTGAAATGATTATTGTATTTGTATGAAGTACTCGGTTGTTCCAGTTCATCAGACCGTTACGGTATGTAAGAAAGGCCTGGTTAGCCACATGGGTGGCTAACGGCGTTGTTTCACCCCTCGTTGTAATTAAGGTTCCGCTGCGTGAGTAGGAGTAATTAGTAACAGTTTAAGAGGTAATGACGAGATTAACGGTTGGGGTGTTACAATTACCGAGTATCCAAAATATATGAATTACATTCCAATACTACTTCCCAAAAATCAAGAGTTTCTACATCTACTCATTTCCATCCAATCACAATTCTTTACCCAAAAAGGTGTACCACATGGTACACCGGCTACTCAAAAAGGCCTTAGCTGTGTACAACTCGGTACACCATCCCAATCTACTAACTACCCCAAAAAGAATTTGTCCCGGTCCTTACTCGACCATCACGCCTCGCGGGTACCTGTAGAATAAAAACATCCCCCTAGGGGGTCAACTTACGCTGCATATGATAACCGCATACCCCGCGTGCTAGCGAGGGTACGCCAACTATTGGTCGAATACATGCGGTTCGTTTCATTCATACATACATACATACATGCTTTATACAATACAATTCAATACATTCTTTTCACGAGGTATACATACATTCATTTCATACAAGGAAGACATTACAAGTCAACCATTTATACTTACCGAACGCTCACCGCATTACGGAGATACACTTCTCCAATTCATACAGAAGTCATGTTAGCTTCATTACACACCCGGGTTAATCGGGTGTTCAATACTCTTATACTCAAGGTCAATGACTTACAATAGTAAAGACCGATACACATACAATACTTACTTCTTACTTACTTTCCTCAAGTCAAGTCGGTGTGACCTCCGGGCAGGGATTACTACATCCCACCACCGGGCTTTAGGGTGGCCCACTAATCCAGGATGCTACCCATTCAAGGTATTTGGTCCATGGAAAAGATTACAGCCAGGATTCGGATCCAACCTCTTGTGTTTCCTTATCCTCACGCGTGGCCGAAACTATATCGGACTTCTACTCATTCCATTTTACTCATTACTCATGTTAGGAGTTAGATTGTTTGGAATTAGTAGAAGTGAGTACTTCCTTTCCATACATCAATACAATACACAAGTACACATTACTTACACATACTCATTATTCCCATTCATGCGTTTCATGAATTATACAAACTAAATGTTCAAGAAGATACACAAGAACAAAATAGTTCAAACACAGTTAAGTGCAATATAAGTCCGATTCGTGCATTTATCTTATTGGTGTTCACATAAGCACACAAATCGGGGTAACCAAGTTAGGATACAGGGCATGAAGAAATCATACCGTTCACCATCGTATTCATACTACCGGTTCCATTGGAGCTCAACTATTTGATTCCTATACATACATGAAGTTGTATGATCAATGATTTATTATTGATCCAACTCATCCCTTCATTAATACTCCTAATGTATACATACTACTCCTTTACTTTCATACTTGATTATTAAACCCATTCGTTTCTCATTACCTCTTATTCTTGCTTCCTTACTCATTTACTTATTTTCTTACCTTTACCACTTCATTAATGGTGTATTGCTACATACGTATACATATATGTGTATAGGCATATATATACATACATATGACTACCATAGTCATATAATAAAACATTTTTTTTTTGTTTTGACTCGACCGACCTTACCCAGGGTCGGACCCAAGGTCGGTCGAAGTCAGTAAGTTTCGATCAGGCAAAATTCCAGGCTCGACCGACCTTGCAAGTCTGGTCCCAAGTCGTCCATTCCAGTGGGTTTACTTCGTGAAAATTTCATGCCCGACCGACCTTGCAAGTCCGGTCCCAAGGTCGGTCCGTTCCAGTGTGTTCTGGGTTCGAGTTTCTGGACTCGACCGACCTTGCCCAAGTTCGGTCCCAAGGTCGGTCCATTCCAGTGGTCTGGCCTTCGCAATTTACGACTCGACCGACCTTGTAAGTTCAGTCCCCAAGGTCTGTCGAAGTCAGAAGACTTCCCGTCTTTGTATTTTAAGGCTCGACCGACCTTGCGGGTTCGGTCCCAAGGTCGGTCCGGCCCAGTACTTCAGTTTTAAAATCTGTTTCTTAGTGTTTTACTTTCCCATTGCTTCCCCAATCTTTACCAATAATTCCCCACATGATTTAGCACTAATTGAACCCTCTAAATCACCTTAGTTCATCCACCATACTTACTACTCAATTTCCACTCAACTTACACAATTTTTCCTCACTTCCTTCCAACACTTATACTAGTTTCCATTCCACTAATGCTACAGATTTTTGTTTTCCCTTCCATGCTACAGATTTTCACTCACACTTCTGTCCTCCATTACTTCCTCAACTAATGCCACTCTTAGCATTCTAAATACATGGTCTTACATCCTAGTTCTATCTCATTAACTAAACCCTTTTCAAAACTATTTTCAAGGTATTAAACTACTCTCATTACACTCTCCAAATACACATAGTTATTGTCTAGGTTATTCCTTCATCTTTCACACCTAAGTCCTCTCATTCCTAGGTAAAATTTGACATAGTCTCTCCCTATAATTCTTACTTTCCTCACACACTCTTTCAGCTCACAATTGCTCATTCTCACAACCTGTTTATCCAATATATTATACACACATTTCAGCTCCACTACAACACCATAAAATTCCTGCACATATACACATACTACCCATGGTTTTCCCAAGCTTCTAAACATCATTTTAAAACTTCAAAAACTTCAAACTGTACAATATCATTCCTCATTATACTACAACATACTTACTACTTATTACTCAATACATTACTCATTTTACTACTCAAAAACTGTTACAATACTATATATAAAACTAGCTCAAGGAAAGAGCATTTACCTTGTCTTGCTAGTTTTTCTTTCCTTTCCTTTCCTTCTCTTCCTTTCCTCTTTCCTTCTTCTCTTGTTCTTAGTTTTTGTTCAAGAAATGGCAATGCTACAGCAAGCCATACATACCCATACTAGTTTAGCACCTTAACCTTAACTAACCCTAGGATTTAGATGTTTTAGGGTATAGAAAAGAGTATTACCTTCCAACCAATGAATGAAGTTCTTGACTAGCAAGAGAGTAGGATTCCTAGCCCAATGAAGAAGCCAAATTCGGTTGGAGCATGAAGAACAAGGCATTCAAATACAGAAAATCCTTATAATGCTAATGAGAGCTAGAAATGAAGGATTTTCGAAATTCTTCTTACCTCAGAGTAACTAGGAGGTGAAGGTGCTTCCAATGGTGAACTCAAGTCCTCAAATGGCCTCTACCCATAAAAATGAAACTTGAGCTTTTAGATTTTTGAAAGGAGGAAAGTGTTCTCCTTTGCAAGGGGATTCCAATGGTACTAATTTTGTAATTTTTTGAGAAGGATTAATGGGTTAACAAGAGGAGAGAAGGTGAGGTTTTTGTGTGGGTTCTCAAATCTCCATGGCCATCGAATGAGGAAGAAGAAGAGGGATAGAGAAGGTGAGAGAAAACGTGAGAGAAGAATGGGGATAGGAGAGAGAGGGTCCTTTTTTTTGCTTTTAGTTATTTCCTTTGTCTTTTAGCAAATAAGGAGAGTTAGGTGAGTGTGAGAGAGAGGGCAAATCGGACAGCCCACACACACACACACACACACACACACACACACACACACACACACACACACACACACACACACACACACACACACACACACACACACACACACACACACACACACACACACACACACACACACACACACACACACACACACACACACACAGATTTTACTTTTTATTTGCAATGTGGACACATTAACTTTGCGTATTTGCATTCTCACCCCACAACTTCCTGGTTGTTACAGTTTTTACTAACTGGAACCCGTTTTCCGGAATTTTCTTGTTTAATTAACTTTATTGGTTCCCAACCTTTATTACTGTCTACTAATGACTATTGGTTGACCAAAATTGTTACGAGTCTATTTGACCCGCTTAAAGTCATGTTTTCCCGGTTTCCTCGAAAAACGCGCTTTAAGGTTCGTTTATGCTTTTAACCCGTTTTAAAGGTCCGTTTTCTTTGGGGTTTGTTCCCTCATGTTTATTTAAGTGTAATTAAGCCTTTAAAATTATAATTAGCATAATTAATCACTGTTTTTAATTACAGGGTATTTCAATCACTCAATATCTGTATAGGCATTCTGACTCATAAGGTCTGCCATATGTATATATATAATTTTAAAGGCTTAATTACTCTTTGTATATTTACCACACTTGTCACACATCATGTCTTTTGCATGTTTTAGTAATCAAAATACTCTTTGTATATTTTTTGATGTATACTCCTCATGTAACCAGTCCGGAGACAAAGGTTTTCATGTCCTCGAGTTCATGAGTGAGTCTTAGTAAAGAAAATACATGTCAACTCCAATTCCACTTTATGCTACTGCATCTACTCTTAACGTCGTTAATTGTGACCACTTGTAGGGAGTTTCAGGAATCATCTGACCCTGATGTGATCAGCATCAGTGTTGAACTATCCTTTCACCCCAATTTGTGTTTAGTTTTCCTTGATCTGGCCAAGATCAAGTTCTACCTCCCACGTCAACTTCAAACAACCAAATATTATTCATGTAGCATTTTATATCTTTTAGTCCTTCTAGTCATAATCATAAATCAATACATCTCCAAATTATGGAACTCAGTCCATCAGTCATTCTTAATCCACCACTCAGCATTTACTTAGAGAATTTAATTCCTACCAAGTACTACATCGGTCTCATACCGATTTATACCTCATAACATTACCATATTTGGTCTTATATCAATACATATCATAGGGATTTTAATTCCCCTGGAGTTTCTACTCCTCTTTTCCTGAATTCTCGCACCAAAGTTAACGAGGTTGTCCTCTAATACATCTGGTATTCACATTTAATTGTGCGTAATAACCACAACCACATAAGAATGAATACATGTGTTTATATAACATACGTATCAAACATCACAACTAATTGTATTGTGCTTTGCACACTATAGGTTACGTACTCAATACATGATATATAGGCTAAGCGATTGTACGCTCTACCCCCCTTAAAATGGATTACGCCCACGTAATCAACATTATATCATCCTTGAACATAGGTTCAAGATGTTTATGTGTCATGGAGCATTCTAGGTTCCATGTAGTTTATCTCACATTATGATTGGGTCAGAGGGTCTTCACCATGGTAACGGCTTAGTCTCTGTATCATGGATTTTTATTGGTGTTTATACCAATGATAAGTCGTATATTTTATTCGACTGGAAAATGTGAGACATATCCTTCCTTCTTCTCTTTTGTTAGGTATATCAAACCTTTAAGATACGGTCCACTAGTTTCTGCTGCGTGACTCTGATAATCTTGGGGCTTAGTTTGCCCTTCCTATCCTTCTCAATATGTTTACAGCTCTTTTGTATCCTTATAATTTAGGAATAAAGGTCTCTTAATGGACGCGTGGTATCTTTATCCATACACGGTCTCTATGAGCTATAGCTTGTCTATCCAGTTCTCTAGAGATCTGATGTTCATGTTGTTATTACGCCTTTCAGCATCTGAATTGTTTCCTACTAACTGACTCTCAGTCTGAGATTTCTGTATTATCTGGTCTTACTGTTTAGTGCTTATTGCTCTTTACGGTTTCCTCAAGAATCTTGAAACATATGAATTGTTCATACTTACTAATTAGTGCTTCTCGCACTTCATAATTCTTAATTGTTTCCTCCTGGAATGAGTTCTTTGACTCTTTTAATCTCATTGGTTAAACTGCGTTCTTCCTCCTCCATTGTTCACGGTAACTTGTTGTTCTGGTGTGAGTTTGCATCTCTGACTGTCGTACGGAGGCGACTACTTCTCGTGTTCCTTACACTACTCGTTTACATATATGGGGTACCTTACTGATACATTGCTACTTACCCGACTAACTTATAAATAAGTCCATCAGGCCCACAAGCTCCTCTGGAGTGCGGTCGTCCCATATTTCGTTTAAGTATGCTCGTAGTGTTCGTAACACGCTTAGTTACAGCTAATTTGTGAAGTATTCTGTTGTCGATCTCCTCTTTCATCAATCCACGATAACGCATATGTCGTTCTTCTTGAACTTAATCAAGGATATCCATCAACTGGCTTCATAATTGCATTATACCTTCTATATTTAGTACGGACTCGATCCTTTAGTAATTTGAGGTCTCTTTCCTTAGAGACAATTATCTCATTTCTCATGTCGATCTACTAGGAATGCACTTCCAGGTCCTTAAGGAATGGACAGTGTGCTTCATGTGAAATCATTCATCATATTGTCCAGACTATTGGCGTTACTGCACAGTCTGTCTCCCATTTCATCACTCTACTTAAATCGGGTTTGAATTCATAAATCTGATTGCTTTCGTGTCAATATTTGATGGCTTATATATAGTGGTTGCTTTGCTGTGCACCGTAACCTAATCTGCCTGACGGTATTATTCTCACGGCTTCCACTATTGAAGTAGCTTAGCTTTCTCCTATTGCCCATTGATGGCGTGATTCTTTGGTCGTTTTATTTCAACGTCTTGTCTTATATTCAATCCCCTTCATGGTGTAAATAGACTAGAAGTTCTCAAATTTCGGTGTTTGGCGGGTGCCGTATCGTGTTGTGAAATGGTTATCTCTTAATATGAAGGTGTTCTGCTTCAATCTCAGGTTCGTAAGTAGGCTAATTCCTCTCACATTCTTTCATCCTTTATGATGTTATTTACCATGTAATTTAACCGGTAACTGAAGAAGTCATCCGTTGAATCACAAGCTCTTTTGAGCGTTGGTCACTTGACGTGCCATACTGTGCACTCACTATGTTTATCTCTGACGATTGCTGATTCTTAAATCCTGGGTGTTGGATATGAGGTCTGTCTCTGCAGCCTTCCATATTATTTATGTGTAATTGGAATGTTCTAAGGTAATTTCAAGGTCTACGGTTCCCATTCTCCAATAGAGAGTATTCAATCTCTAAGAAGTGAAAGCCCTTTTTGAGGGGTTTATTCCCACTCAAGGCCTCACAACAAGGAGAGGTACCCCCACCCTAAAAGGAGTGGTTCGTTCTCCACCTCCGTCATTGTATCATCTCTCTATTCTCATTGGTGCCCTTTTCTGGCAATTCCTCCTCAATTTAGTATAGGTTTTTTTTAACCACTCATATGTACGAGTTGTAGTTCACTCATGGCCTATATAAGCCTTATATGCTTTTTCTGTGCCTCGAGCTCTGATGTATTTAACATCCTTGGCTCGTAGGCCCTTAATGCTTGATTAGTCTCAAGTGTGAGTCGGTGTTCGGTTCACTGTTGTATTCTTAATCATCTGTAGGCTATCCACGTAATTCTCTTGTTCTCTGAGCTCTTTCAATGTTGGGTCACATCATTGATGTAATATTGGGTTTCACAATAAGTTGTTGTATCTCGCTTCCTGCTGTGGAAGTTCGCTTAGGTAATCCGATGCTAATCAGTGTTTGTGACAATACCCTCGCTCTTATAGACTTGCGTCTTTTAGCAATTAAGGATTCGTTTTTATTAGGCATCTGCCCTCAGGTGTCTAAGTCGGATATTTACCCTGGATATCATGTGCTGCCATGTCAATACTTTGTTCAACTTTCGTTGACTACGCCACCCGTTACTGACTAATCATACTTGGGTGTTAATGAGTTAGACAAGCAATACTAACCATCGTTTATGGGTTTCTTTCTGCTCAACTATACCAACTCTTGGTGTAGTCCTTTTGAGGTTCTCTCCTTTGTGATTGCACGTCTTTGATCCTAGGTAGGTCATTGCTTAAATTTGTTTTCTCTGATTCTTTTTTTTTGGGTTTATCAACATCTTCAATGAAGAGTGTTGTTAATGGTATTATTCTAGGAGTTCATCCCGTTTTTATTGAAAGTTGTTATGTCCCGCATCTTCATTGTATGTCGTAATACCTTCCTTGTAGGTTATTACTTACATTCGATCCATCACATTGTTGAGTAATCTCTTCGGTTCCTCCATTCAAGGTTAGGCTTGGTTTTGGGTTGATGTTCTTACCTGTAGTGACGGTTGTCTGTTGTTGGTGCCCACGCCGTATAGTTTCTTGACCAAGTCCAGCTCCCTGCTGACTAGTGTATTGATTTAGTTGTCATGGTCAGGCCGTCAGGCCCTCCTGATATTTCACTCTTCAGTATTAAGGATTTGTAATCCAGTGTTCATATGCATCATATTCATGGTTTTTACAATTTGGTCTTCACGGCTTCCTGTAAAGCTTCATTGCGGTGGCACTTGCCAAGGCAAGTGCGCCATGCAAGATGGACTATCGGTACTGTGTACGTCGGCAATGGTACATTCTCCTAAACTCCATGTAAGTGGTAGTCCATGGGACTCCTTCGTTGCCCTTTTTAGCTTTGGTTAATTGATTATTTGGGCAGCTTCCTGACTGCTTTTTGATTGTATAGTTACTTATCAGGGTATTCCTCTTTCTTAGGGAACCCTTTTTCTTTTGCTTTCGCCATGGTTCTCACTCTCATTTCCCCACCTTCATCGAGGTTATCGAGTATTGACTCTGTTTAGGCACTATGTCGTAGTCCTATCTTGGAGTATGACTTGCATATGCATTCGTAGTCGTCTGGGCTATTGCGGTTAGGTCTTTGCAACCCCTTTTTTGTAGGTTCGGAGTTACCTGCTACATAATTGACTTTTTGGTAGTCCCTATGCTCTTGCGCAATATTATTCCACTGTTATTGCTCCCTTGGACTGTTGTCCGGTGTTTCTGTCACTTCTCTTGTCCTCTCATTGCACTTGTAGTACTTTCCTTCTTACTTGTGTGGCGGGGTTATATCGACTGCGTAGCATGTCAACCCAAGTTGTCGGTAATTATTATTCTCTCATTGGTAGGATTCCATGGGTAGCGCCTGTTTCAACGTTGCATTCCAATTAGGACCTTCAAGTCTTGAAAGACTATTGCATAACGAGGTGCTTCTCGTATTGCATAAGGCTAAGTAATTGCCAGATCGGGTTTTCCTGAGTAAGAGAAAGCTTGTCATCTCTCTGGCGTTCATTTTCGGTATCTTAGAACCAGGGGCGCAAAGGGCGGGTCAGGTATTATAGATATCCGATACACATCGGGGAAACCTAACTAACGCACCTCTCGCACTAACACTCAACCCTTATCCCAAAGTCTAAAGTTCCTAACTCAGTAATTCCTAAGCTCGGTAATTTCCAGTCATTAGAGCGTAACTACGCTCTGATACCACTTTTTGTAACACCCCATCTCTAAATACAATGATCGTCGCCCTAAGTCCATCTCGTACATTAACAATGCAGCGGAAAAGTTCTACTAAATTGGTGTTACCGCCGTTAGTCACCCACGTGACTAACTAGGCCTATTCTCTTAACAAGTCACGGTCTGACTAACCGGATAATTACTCGAGCATCTAAATATTACAATCCATAAACCACAACTTATACCGAGTATCTCATATCCTAATACATCATACTAACATCTCATTAATACACTAAACGAGTGTACATGCACAACTCGTGTAACAAATGTAAAAGCAACCCGAAGTACTCTACCCGCTCCTACTCTCAGGTTGAGTCTTCGTCTGGTACCTACCTACAAAGTTTTAAACACAGGCCCCAAGGGGCTCAGCACATGGCTGGTATAGAAAACGTGCAGCCCACAAGCTAGCAGGGTTACACACGACTACTTTGTCGTATACATGCAATTGTTTATTCATATAAATAATAATAAGAAGTACGATAACAAACAATACATTTATGTGAAACATTCACAACTCAAATAAACCGAACTGTAATGGACGCCCATTAATGAGTAAGTTAGATTGCTAACTCCTAAGGCCTGAGAATTGTTTAGTTCTCGTGTTTGACCATACCTTATAAGTGTCAACCGTTCTCTTAATAGAACTGGTTATTCTCTAACTGAAATGTTTATTTTTGTCGGGTCAAGGTAACCCTAGCCAATGAGTTATTAGCTCCATTGGGTTAATAAACGTAAAGTCTTAAGTTATGAGGGGTGTAGGCTTGACCCTCCTGCACCTCCTGAATTTGCCTCCCACCTCGAACTGTTCACTCAAGCTGGTCGGGTCAGTTTGTCGACCCTAGGCGACAAGTCATAGACGAGCCATATGCGGTAGACAGATCTGATACAGATGCCGACCTCCTAACCTAAACATGCATGACCGGAGTCAGTCCCGGATTCCTCTCCTCCCAAGTTCCAGTTAGCTGAAGTCTCATTGACAATTTGTTAGTTAAACCTCTCTCGGTATTAACCAACTAATAACAGGGAGTATTAATTCAGTAAATCGGTTTCACAATAACACATAATAACAATTCGTGTTAATGAACAAGCTCTGAATCAATTCGTGTTAGTGTACAATGGATACACAATAACAATTCAGTAAATCGGTTTCATGCTTAATTCTGTTTGGTCGTATCACAATAACACATAGCACACAAACCGAGGTAGACCTCGTTAGCAAACAAGCTACAAGAATCGCATACCGTACACCGGAGATTGGCTAGCTCTTAACACCACATTCGCCTAATCCGTCGAACGCCTCCAACTATCTAGATCTGTAACCAGAACTAGTATTAGTATCGTGTGTCTTAGAACTAATTTGGTTCTCTTTTCAACTTAAACCTCTTCCTAGGTTAACCCGGGTATACTAATATACCGTTAAACGGGTTCGTTCATTTAGGAGCATTTTCAAGCTCAATTCCAATTCATTAACACACTAACGTCGTTAGCAGTTATTTAGTTGCACAGTTAGCAACTTTAGACTTATACGGACCTTGTATTAGGTTTTCGTATTTTTCACTATTCATCTGTATTTCACTATTCATTTATACGGTCTCGTATTTTACTATTCACCATATTTCACTATTCACATATACGTATTTTACTATTCACATATACGTCTCGCATTTGACTATTCATATATATGTAGTTACTATTCATGTATACATATTCACTATACATGTATACGTATTTACTATTCATGTATATGTATTTACTGTTCATGTATACGTATTTACTATTCATGTATACGTATACTATTCATGTATACGTATACTATTCATATATACGAGTACTATTCATGTACACCAAAATTTTCGTATACGTCCGTATGATACTCCGTATCATACATATTTATTTCTTTTCCCAATATAACTTGTATTTTCATTAAAAATACTTTTAAGTATTGATTTCTCCTATACTTATTAAATTACGGGTATACCCCTCGTATACCTTAATTTATATACGGGTCTCGTTTAAACCCCGTCTTAACTCTGTTTCTTTTACAACTTGTTTCTAAATTCTTTATTTAACTTCCTTAACCTTCTAAACACATAAAATGTGTTATATACATTACTTACCCATAATTTTCTCCTAATCTCTATTTTACTCATAATAAGTTCTAAACTTGTTATTTTTATTTCTAATTTCTTCCAAAGTCTTACTTAATTAATTTATTTTATACTTTTGGTCAATTACCAAAATATACCCAAGTTTGACTAGTCTTTTATGGTCAAACCCCCTAACTTTCCATTATTTACTATATTACCGCTAAAGTTAATTTAACTTAACTTTTTATTCCTTTATATTTTTAATAACTAATCTTTTGCTGAAAATTTTATTCTAGCTCCTCTAAACATTTCACAAACTGTCATTGACCATGTTTGACCACGTTTGACCATGGTTGGCTAGGGAAATTACCATTTTACCCTTGTGGTCTTTTCTTTTATCCTAACTTATTTATTAACCAATTTAACTCCAATTAATTTCTAATTTTTGTAACTATTTTTCCTACAGATTTTTGAACATCAAAAATCATTTTAAACATCTCTAAACCACCAGATTTAATTATCTAATGTTATAGTATATAAATACCATCTTTTATTATCCTTAAATATACCAAAAACCTTATAAATTCCTTATAACACTTATAAACTCTTTATAAATTGTAAACTTAATTCTACAATTATTTTCTCATCATCTAAACTCTCAAAAGTTCCATATTGACCTCATATATTTTCGGTAATCACCATTAGGTACTAAAACTTCTTAAATTTTACATATTACTCTTAATTATACTAATTCCTTTGATTTAACTAAGTTAGATATTTTTTTCTAACTCAATTAATACCCTTAATTTTCGGCCACAATATAAACCATAGTTTATGAATTTTTCTTGTATATTATGATAGCTTATATTGAAGCTTATATCATAAGGAGTATAAATCTATTCTTAGATTTAATAAACATTAACTTTTAATAAGCTAAAAACTGAATATTAATCACCAAAATTTCGGCAATAAATAATAAGATGAACAATATGTTAGATCATATATAGATCAACAATTAGAACCTTGAAATAGGTAGTTGTAGGATTTACCTTGTATATTAACCATTAGCTTAATATTTAAGCTTGATTTCCTTAGAAATTTTGACAGCAATTTGCTAGAGAAATTGATTGAAATACCTCTACTCAATTAAATACGATTTAAACATATAATTAATTACTTTAAGGCATGTAACAACTTGTGAACAAATGAACAATTAAATTTTGTACGAGCATATACACGTCCGAAAATGGGATGACGTTACATATTAATACGGTCAGGAACATACATATGTACATATACACAACATTACAATATTATAACGTTGTACATATAACTAGTAACGCGGCATGATGATATAGTCGCATTGGTACACATGACCGAAAACATATAGCTAAAACACGACAAACAAAATAGTCGTATCCGTATATAAGTATAATCAATAACGTGACATAACAAAAATAACCGCATATATATATATATAACATAACTAGTAACGCGACATTTTAATACCGTCGCAGATATACAAGAAATAGGCATAAACATGCTGATACAAAAGTAAAAGAAAAAAAAGAAAGAGCAAACATGCTCTAGCCGGGATTCGAACCCGAGACCTTTCGTACAATACCCGAAACCTTAACTGGTTGAGCTGTGCTCAAATTCGGTATTATACCCCAACGAGTTATAACAAGTAGCAAAGCTACTCACATATTCTACATTGAACTACTACTATACTACCATATTTGTAAATCGACAAGGGCCACCACCACTGATAAGTGTCTAAATGAGCATGTTTTATAGGTGTATTTCATATATAATATTAGCACTTTTCTTGCTCATTTCTCCACTTCAGTTAGTTTTCCTCTAGTTTATGTTTTATTGTTTATCTCACAAATTTATTGGTTAAACATGAGGAAAACCAAGCTGGGAGTAAAGTAGACGGAGAGACGAACGCATAGGCGCAAACGGCTCAGAAAACGGAGTCCAAACGAAGAATCTAGAGCCGGTAGAAGAAATAAGCCATGTCCTCCTGTTAAGAGGCGGACAAGACACAAGTGTGTCCTCCTGTTAAGAGGCGGACAAGACACAAGTGTGTCCTCTTGTTAACAGGCGGACAAGAGAGTGGGCAACCGCCCAAAATGATGCGGACATTTACATAGGCAACCGCCCAAGAAGGGGCGGACAACACACTCACAACCGCCCATTAACAGGCGGTTCTTCAGGCGGTTCTTCAGAACAGTTTTCTTCTTCGCGCGCCGACTGTCTGCAACTTGCTACCATATCCATTACCAGTCGGCGCTTAAATTCCTCACGCGTGAACTCTGTCCCCTGCAATAAATGATCAATCAGTCTGCAAATCTTATCCAGCTTCTTCCACCGCCTCAATCAATTCCTCACGCGTTCCTTATCTGCTGCCTCTTCTCTTCTCTATATAAACCCACGAGCCTTCTGCTCAAAAAGACATCCACCACCCATTCAATCCATCCACGACCGAGCAAACCACAAACCACACACCATCTCATTCCTCTCCTTCCGCCTTCTCCATTTTATTTATTTTACATTCCACAAAATCCACCTCTAGCCCTACGTATACAAAATAGCAGAGTGAGCCGGAGTGATTACGGATGATTTCTATTACTCTTGTCTCTGTCTATCTATTTAATATGTTAGGCTAGTTTACGTTTACTCTGGGAATGGTTATTATGTGTTTGTATTAATTATGCATTATTTTTACTGGTTTTAATTATATATAGTTTGTTACGTTTTAAAGGTTATCTCGCACCTTTTTAATAAATGTCATGAGTTTATTAAATTGCTTTCCTAAGTCTATTTTGATCAGACCGGTGATAAATAGATGGGTTAATTAAGACGTAAAACTGGAGGAAACTTGTTATGATTTAATAAGTTAGTATTCAGTTGCAAATGTAATTCCTCAATACTCCTCTGCCGTTCGCAGGCTTTTGCTTGAACCTTGATTAGAACCTTGCATTAAGGGTGAACGAGTTCTTATGAGGCTATGACTTAGTCCTTAAGATAATTACAGGAACCTTGCCAAATTATTAAAACCAGTAGAGATAGCTTAATTATGCAGATTATATTAACCTGACCCAGAGTTCCATTTAATTATTCTGTTAACTTAGTTTATTTTTTCTGTCCTTTTTATTCATTTACAAGTCAATTAATCCACCCCCCTTTTGTGACACGCTTAGGTACTATTATATGTACATTAGTCCCACGGTTCGACATCCGGTTGCTTACATTTTCACTATACTACTGCGACCGGGATTTATTTGCAGCCCGACGTTATTTTTGGGTTTTAATTTCTTTCTTTTATGTTAATTACACCTGTTCTAACCACTCATTTATAACGTCTGCAACCACCTACTACTATGGCCACTTTACATTTCTTCTTTTTCACCTATGGTACTACTACTACCTACCGTACTACCACTACTACTTATATTCCTAACCCACTTGAACCGACAACCACAACCTGCAAGCTCAAATAATATTGTGACATGGGGAACTCCCCACGTTGACCACACTACTAACCCATACCTACTACCACTCTCTCAACCGATTTATTTTTCTTCTTCTCGGTACAATACTCTCCTTCATCCCACATAAATCCAAGCTTACTCCATGCTACTCCATAACCGAGAGCATCTTCCAGTTCCTTCCCTGCTGCTCCACCGGAACCGAGATGCCCAGCTTCTTGTTGTTTTCCAGAACCGAAAGGAGTTCTCAATCTCCAGCACAACCGCTCGAGCCATAGAACCGAGGACAACATTCCCAGCTTCTTCTTCCTGTTGTTTTCCAGAACCGTGAACAGACATTCATCTTCCATAACTGCTATCTCCTTCTCTGTCGGTGTCTTTCTCCTCCTCAATGCGAGACGTCCCAGCCTTTCCCTGCAGTTGCAAAACCAAGAATGGCACCCAGCTTCTAGCACCAGTCACTTGAACCATAGGTAATGGTTTAGACCATTCTGTGCTCAATCTTCTTCCTCTCTGTCGGTAATAACCCAGCTCACACTAAGCTCCTTCCTCTGTTTCTTTTATGTGAGAAAAACCAGAAGAGACCACTGCTTTCTTCCTCATTTTGTCGGTAACATTACTAGCTGGTTTTGAGTTCTTCTTCTCATGCTTTCCGTCACGTAAATATCAGTAGAAGTGCCCCAGTTTGTGCACTACTACTTCCACGCACAAACAGAGAAAGTGCTGAGTCTTCTTTGCCCTCTTCGCATGATATCCAATAGAGGTCCCAGCACCTTGTGAGAAAGAAAAATGGAGTGCATGCAACTCATACGTTTCTGCTGCTCCAGAACCGTGAGCACCATTCGTTCTCCCTTGCTGCTACTTCCTCCAGAGGACAACGCCCAGGCTCGAGGAGGAAAAGACCAAGTGTGAACCTCCTTTCTCTTCATCATTTCGGTGAGTTTCACCACTGCAATCTTTGTTCTTGCCGGTAATACTGCTAGCATGTGTGAGCTCTACCCTATATTTTCTGCACATACAAAACAAGGAGGCACACCCAGCGACCATGAGCCCCTTCCCGTTTTCTTCACGTACAGAACAGAGGGAAACAACCAGCACACTTCATCCACTCGGTAAGGAAATATCACCGTTTTTCCTCATGGTCTTACCAGCATTGTACATAGCGTATGTAAACTTCTTCTTCTGCCTTCTTACGTGGGAAAACCAGAGTGAGAACACCAGCTGTGTGAAGCAAAAAAAAAGAGTCTAGGCACAAGCCTTCCATTTCTATCCAACTCGTTAAGCTCTGACCATGTTTACTCCTTGTTGTTCTACCGATAGTACACCCTCAGTTCTCCAGCGTGCCTAATTCTTTTCTCTGCCTTTCTTCACGAAAATAGCAGTAGGTGTTTACCAACTTGTGAAAGGACAAAACACAGGCAAATGTTCTTGGTTGATCATGCCTTCGGTAAGGGAACCCTCTCTGTTTTCTTCCTTATACTACCGAGCACATGTACTACTACTAGTCTAAATACTAGCTTAACACTTGTTTTGCCTTGGAAAAACAGGCGTGAATGAGCCTTGAATCCATCCCCAAAACAAGGTAAAAACCTTGACTGTTTTCCTCTTAAACCCACTGGTAATGTGAGCTGATATTAGTAGCTTCGTAACATCCTGTTTCGCTCATTCAAACCAGGCACAAACAAGCCTTGAAAACCAGCTCTAAACTAAGGTAAATAGCGTGTACTTTCCAAACGTAAAACAACCGATAGTAGCCTTGTGTACATGGCTAATATGTGTGTGCTTTTCTGCCTGAAAGGCTGCTTGCAAACCCATGGAGAACTCCATGCGCAAACCGTGAGAAAACAGTCCCAAATACACCATACCAAAGTGAGTGTTCATACTCCTAATGACATATTATTAAGTTCATATGACTAAAGCTTCAAAAAAAAACTGAATTGGACCCCATGTTTAAATAGACCGAGAGTTACAAGGAGGCGTTGGAATGTTTGGAAGCTTGGGAAAAATCAAGCTAGGTGAGAAATACTCACCTTATGTTATGATATGGCTTTTAAGAAATTTTATTACATGGATGGACTAGCCGTAAGGTGTATGCGTATTGAATAACTTGGTTATGTATTAAGATGCTTAATAGTTTTGGTTGGTTAGTTGGTGTGTTAGTGACCTATAAGGTCAAGGAAATTAACTATGGGTCAAAAACATGACTTATAAAAATATTAGAGTATAGGTGATGAAAACCGAGACCAAACATGGTCTTAAATGACTAAACTATGTATCATAATGATTTATAACGTTTTTAGTTGAAAATGTAAGGTTTAGATGACATATAATGTCATAGGAATTAATTAAACAATTTTGGGAGACATAAAAGAAAAACTATATATTAAACCGTAAAACAATATAGTTTTCAAAACATTTATGTGTAATTTTATCCAATGTGAATTAGTGTAATGAGGCCAAGCATTTAGGCCATTTAATTTAATTGCTATGTTAAGTTAAAAATAGATTTAAAATGAATTTAGAACAAAATATATATTACCGAAATAGTTTGGGGTTGAATTTCAATTTAAATAAATTTTAGAGACTGAATATAAATAAAATCGAAAGCTATATGTTCAAAGAGATATTCTATGAATTTTATTGAGTTTATAAAATATGGGGGTCAAATGGTAATTTTGAGAAAGTGTGGTCAAAACCGCAAATACATAAACCTATGGTCAACTAGTGTATATTGGGTCAGCATTGACCAAAATAAAAGCCTTGACCAAACTAAAGTCATAAATAATTAATTTATGAACTTATATTAACATTATAAGTGTAATGTGGAATTTATGAAAAATTTCGGGGTATACAATGTAATTACCGAAAAGTTTAGGTGTAGTTTGGTTAGTATAGTGATTTATATCCTAAGTATAAAATTTAGGAATTTTTGGAAGTATATAAAAGGCTATATTGATAAAAGTGTATAATATATGGTTTTTGTGACATGTGAAAGTATATAATATAAAATGGGGTCAAAATGTAAATAAGGAAAATTATGTGTGGAAGGAAAGGGATTTCAAAAACAGAAGGGGGCTGTTTGAAATGAAACATAATAAAACTATGAGTTATATGAGTAACAAATACTAAGACTATATAGTATGACCTATAGGTATAACTTGTCATAATATATGTGGCCAATGTGTAATAAGGAAAAAAATTATGTTGCTGGAAAAATATATACCAAACGGCAAAGGGATGTTCGGTAGTATATAAGAAATAACATATGAAAACCATATGTTATAAATATTATAATGTTGGAGGATATAACATATGTTATGGAGAAAAAAAAATATTACAAAATAAGTGGTGGAATTGCGGTAATTATAAAGTGTGGGGTTGAAAGGAAATGAAATAATAAATACATGCTTATTTGGCAATAAAAGGGAAATATTGCCAAACTATAGATTACATCTTATTACAAAGTTTTGATGTTATAAAATGAAGTATTTATAACATGGTATTAAATTATGTGGGGATATTGTGATTTAATAAAAAAATAAGGGAATAACGAAGTATAAGTGTATTATATGTATACACTATTTTCGGTACATATATGTAATTGTCAACTATATGTTATAAAGTTAAATGACATATAAACTACCACACTATATGGTATCATGATATTAATGTAACACAAAGAAATATTGAGTGGCCAAAAGTATAGTTATTAAAACTATCTTACTAGCACATTCATATGTATATTATACATCAAGATTGAAGATATAAACTATAGTATACAATGACGTAAATACCACGGTTAATATATGATTTGGAATGGTTTAAATAAACCTTGTACAAGGAATAACATGTGTATAATATAAAGTTTCTTATTTCTTTAAGAAAACAAAGTATATATATACACATATGTATATTGCGCAAGTGACATGCATATATAATATGGTTTACAGACCATATAGTAGTAAATAATACATGTCAACTTATAAGTATAAATACATACTATAACGTCATAAAGTTATAAATAAAAACAAGTTGTTTCATAAATGAGAAGTTGAATAATATAAGGTATATCGAGGAATAACAATCTATCGTGCATTGTAAACTAACGTTGCATGAAATGCATGCAATCATAGGTTATAAACTACAACCATGCATGCAACTATGGGTTATAAAAATACCTATGCATGCAAAATAACGTTGGATTAAAAATATACAAGAACGAACGAAGTTATGCAAAGAGTAACATTTTAAAGTATTACGGGTTGGAGGCTGAAATTCCAAAGTTGAAAATGTTAACTATGACGTTTGTATAGAAACCGACGTCTTTGCTAACCGAATATTAATACTTACTACGAGTATGGAATTTTTAAGATGTCTGTACGTAAACTAGTAATAGTTGAAAATCTGGGGGCGAAGTATCGGGATTACAACGTATTCGGAAATACCGAATCATACTGTCATGTGGATTGACATATAGCGTTCTTTGTATTGTTAGATCGCCCGTCAGACGTGTGCACGCTCAAGAAAACTTAGTGGTCTACACTGCGCGACCTTCACACGGTGTACGTTATGTAAAGGGGTTTGATCCGAGTTGTCCTGAGGAATTCCTCGGGCTCGGATTTGTTTGATAAATAACTTGTGTGAATGTATGTATGTGATTTATGTGTGTGATGTGTAGCTATGTTTACTGCATTATTTATTTATGCATGAACGTCCTACGGGACTAATACTACGTCGACTATAGATCGACTTATACAAAACTACATATGCGAAATGTGTGATTGTGACCATCGTTGCCTGACCTAATACGCTAAGTATTACAAGTATGTAGTTAAAACCTAAGTAAAACACTTAGGAACGGGACACGACATGGTCGGTCTCTAGAGCTTTGACTCGAACGTGAATACTACCTAGAATAATTCTAGGCATGCGTAAGACCCATAGGGCAGCCAACAAATTAAGTGATGTTCTCCACAACTAAAACTGTAACTGACTATCTAACTAACAAATTTAACAATGGAGTGTGAAGGAATGTGATGATGTACCTTAATCCAAACAGTCACTGGCTGCTGGTCGCGCGTAGAGATCTCTTGGGTTATCCCGTATCGGGTTTACCCTAGTTAATCCTGAAAAAACCTAGATAGATCGTCAGGCGGAGTGTGCTACCGTTGGCACCAGGCCCTTGGCCACCTAAATGGACGCCTTTACAAAGGCAAAGTGAAATAGACCCAGAGTCTTCGGATGATCAGGGCAGTGAGCACCTTGTGTGTACGTGGGATTACTGTCCAAGTGAGTATATTTCGGGTTGTCCTAATTGACGCCCGACAGTGCTAACCAATATGTGAAGGCCCGGGGGCCGAATGTTGTAATACATGATGACGATAACATACGACGTATAATTTACTAATGTTGTCATATTGTATGATGTGTGACTGTGCTGCGTATATTTATAAACGATTGTTTGGATTGGATGAATGGTTATATAATCATGCATGTTGTTACAGTATTTATTTTACCTGTAAAATGGTGAAGCATGAAAGCAACCTAATATCAAGACGATTAAAAATGACAAGTGACCAATAGGGTCCAGGCCCGGCATACTCAGCGTCTATCACTGAGACTACACTTATTGTGCAGGTCGTTGATCTTCGTTGAAGCCGAAGTGCGGGAACAGGGTAGCTAGGGTTACTTTAAATATTGCGTAAGAAATTTATTGTGTAACAACATCAGTCTGTAGATGTATAACAATACGGTTGTATTCATGTGGGATTTGGGTAGATGCTCACTTGTCGACTGTTATGGATGTGGACTTAGTATGATGTATAGGAGATATCTCGTCGTCACTGCGGTTGAGTAGTATTGTTGTTTAGTGTTGAATTTAATTACTGCTTCGTTACTCGCATGGGCGAGTAATGATAGGTGATACCCGAGTGAGTTTAATGTCGCTGTTCATTTTTCCGCTGTGAGACGTTTTACTTTCTGTTAACGTGAGTGATTATTACGCATTTGTTTATGAGGGGTGGTACAAAAGTGGTATCAGAGCGGAGTACCGCTCTGATGACGAGATACTAGGTTAAGACAGTGAGCTTAGGACTTGGGAAACGTTTGTGAGGTACGAAACGTCTTTGTCTTAATGGAATTATGTGTTAGCAGAGCCTTTGGCTTGCAAGTGTTAGCCTTGGGGCACACAAATGAGTTGATTGAATTATGGTGCGTTATTGATAAGACGAACGGCAACGCCGAAGTATAGTGGTGGTGTGAGCTAGGAAGCTGACCAAGGGCATAAAGGCCCAGGAAGATTATCCCTGTTAAGGACCAGCTGAGAGCTCAGCCAGGAGGAGACACAAACGTCATGAGTACATTGGCGACGATCCATTTTCATGGGGAAGTCCAGTACGGACCACCGCCGATAGTACCCCTCCCGCCACAACCCTATGAGTAGAATACAACTGAGACAGATAACCCCGAATATAGGGAAGAGGACTACAAAGCCCAACAGACCGTCTAAACGCCCTCACACTGAATGAATAATTCCTACTCCTGTAACAGAAAAAAAAACTCAATACCATACCACCCTTAACGACCAAGAGTTGCAGCAATGGACAACACCAGAGGCGAGTACGACTACTACCTTAACATCGTGGAAAGGATCACCCAAGACATCAGGGCAAGTGGACCGGGAGCACCATGAGCTCCGCGAGACCGTCACCCGTAATGGGACCTTAAACCACCATACTGTTGTATCGTATCACCAAACTGTAAAAATAGATTACATCGATCACATGGAGAAAACAAATTGTAAGCATATCGTCCTGTTATGTTCAAAGTCCAAACCTAATCTGGTGTACACACAATACAGTGATGCTAGAACCTTGTCATGACGAAACATGTGGAGAGACAAATTCCGAGTGTTTACGCTACTATGAGTCTAATGTGAGGGTGGACATAGTTAACCTAATGACAATGGGGTTAGGAAAATTTTCCAATCCAAATACCGTCATTTTCAGGAACAATCATTCTAACAGTACTTAAGCAACCAATGAGCCAGTAAGACAAACAAGCCTTAAACTATCAACTCTACTTGCATGGTGCGCTTGCCACTGCAAGCGCAGATTTAAACAATGTACCAATAATTTCGTCTACCCCGCGCACTTGCTACTGCAAGTGCTGCAAACAATTACCACCGCAGTTACCACTGCTATTATCATTACAAACGAATACTGTAAACTGTGTAGACCTATGGTACGACACCATGGCTACCAATAATCACCAAACAATTGTACACCTCTAATATATAACTATAGAACTACAATTGCAGCAATAAACTGTTAATATACGAGGCCGACAACCTCTAGAGGACCCGACAAGTCCGAATAACGCAATAAAAATGGCACACCAGCCCATTACAAATTATAACTACTAAGCAAAAACGAATCAAATGACACCGGATTAAGAGCCAAGATAACATAATCTAATTATCAAACCATTTGATGGCTGAATTGGAAGTGGTAGGTGAAACTTGATTCCCGGGGATCAATGGAAAACCAACCACAAATTGGGGTGGAAGGATAGTTCAACACCGGTGCTGATCACACCAGGGTCGAACGACTCCTAAGACTCTTCACAAGTTGCCACAACTAATTACGTCAGGATAAACAAAACTACAATACACTATATACAAACAACTAGCAAAAATTCAGCAAAAAGATACTGAATAAGAAAGCTTGTAACCAACAGTATACGTTGTATGTATTAAAGCATACAAAATAAAATTACGGAATGAATATGAACGTGTAAGTCCATGGATGGACCACAAGTGAACACCAGTGAGTTAACAAAACGTATCAGTCCATGGATGAACCACAAGTGAAAAGAACAATTCTACCGTAAGACGGCTATTACCAATATCATTCGCAACAATGAATGCGAATCAACAATGAACACTTGAATAATTACCACCCCTGAGCACTACCTTTACCAAGGAGTGCCATGTACGGTTAGGTACAATTAGAAACAAACAAACGTCAAGACTAAGTTTTATGTGTATCTCCAATATCATACTGAATGTCAGACAAGTCCTAAGTAGAAGAATGGCTAACGCCATTGGTGTTCTGCCATGTAAAATGATAAGTACCAATATGTGTTAAAGACAGGTCGTTCGCTATTGTGACGACTGTCAGTAATAAATGAATATGTAAATTGAAAAAAAAAATGGCAAACAACTAAATAGCACAAGTGAACAAGTACCTAATGTACAAATAAGGGGCATGAGCCTAGGAGACCGGGAACACCGACTCCAATTACCTTTCGAAGTATATTACTAACATAACAATGTCTAAATTAATATAATGAAGTAAGAGAGATATGGTACACACCGTAAGCAATGTGAATAACAACGATGATTAAACTTGCAGGTGCCAAACGGCGCACTTGAAATATAACTAACTGCAGTTACAAGTAACTAGCACTAAACAATAAGTACCAACAAAGACATTACTTACTGGCTGAATACTAGAAGTATATACAAGCATGTAATGCTAATCACTAATAGTGATAAATGATTAGTCCTAAAGGACAAGCATAATCATATGAGAAATGGCATACCCTTTATGGATGCAGTACCGTCAAGGAAAATGGTTGGAAAGAAAGAGTCAAATTGTTCAAGCTATTATGCAATCTGCAATACACCCAATTAAACGGAACAGGGAACAAACATGAATACCCAAGTATGAGAAATTACCCTACGTTGTATCAAGAAGTATAAATAAGATGTGATAATGATTAAACCTGGAGGAAAGGATTATGTATAGTACACATGGAAATCAAGATAGAGAACTGACATTGCTAGCTCTGCACCAATATTACATAAGCCGATTGCAGCCACACAGACAAACCAACATTTAACGTTAACCGGTTAACAACCAAGTGCTACCTCTAGTGTATTACCAAGGACATGAGTCCATGGAACAAAAATAATGTTTTAACCACCTTACCACCATACTACTAGAACATTAGCGCCTACGACAAGATAACCGACAATGCGGACCAATTAACATCGAACTACAACAAGGACCTCCATCAAAAGGGAGATTGACAATAGAATACTTCACAATAACCGTGTGACAGACACTACCAGTTTACTAAACGAGACATGGGACGACCGCACTCCGATAGGAGCATGTGGGCCTGACAGACTTAATTATAAGTTAGTCAGGTAAGTAGTAATGTATCAGTACGGTACCCCATGCATGTAGACAAGTAGTGTTAGGAACACGAGAAGTAGTCAACTCCGTGCTACGGACAGTGATGCAGATTACCTCGAAGATGGACAAGAAGAGCCACAGTTAACCAACGGGCTAGACAAACCAAGAACCTACAACACAGAGTAGCAGACGATACACAGTGAAGACAAGTAGAACCATCGAAGATGACGACGCTGATAATAGGAACAGGAAACCCACTGTATAGACGAATAATACGTAGAACCCTCGTAAGGATTATGCAAGTTCTTGCAATCTAGAAGAATCTACCAAATGATGCGAACTTAAACACGTAACTACGCAATAATGGAAAAACAAAGCTAAGATACTAGCAGATGCTTTAACAAGAACATAAACGTTATAATAACTAACAACCGTCGAATCGACTGAAATGTGATGCGCGCGGAAGCGACAAACACGAACAACTATCAATAATAAATACGTGGTCAAACTTAGATGAGTAAAACACGCGGAGAATAATGTGGAATGGAAGATGAAGTTGCAGAACTCTAATACGAGCACAACATATGAATTTCCCTGGCAGGAAGCAGGAAGAACCATACCAACGTTGTTGCTAACCCGACACACGGGAAGAAAATATAATATATAGCAACACGAACAATGTGTTACTCCGGAACAAAACCATCAGGAGACATGGATGACAATCTTCATCTAAGTAGACATCAAGACTCGTACGTCTCGGTACTACCAAGAAAGGTGCAAAGAGCACTAAATACAAAAAATAGCCAATGTCATATGACAACTCAAGCTGGAAGTCAATGAGAGAAGATACGCGAAAATGCTAGTAATCCTAACGATGGGATATACGACAATACAAGGAATCAACTGAACCTATGTTCATGGATCTACACCTCTGTACGGAGCGAGTGGGCCCATTAGAACGAATTCGGGAGAGAGCACAAACACGTGCCTCACCCTTTACATGTTTTAGAGCCCGGAGGGGCTAGAGTCAAACCCATCTCTCTAATATGAGGATAATCTACTCCAAAGGTGGGAGATACCACATGAGAGTTAGAGAACTCCATGAGAGCCAAGTATCCAGTGCTCCTTGTGGAGCGGCTGTTGAATACTTGTGGGGTACGGGGGCGTAACCCTTTTTAAGGGGGGTAGAGCCTCTTGGCTGCGCACATGTTTGCACTGAATTTTGTTGTTTCGTATGCAGGGCATACAGTGGTTTGTTGGTATGTTTGTGGGTATGCGGGGCATACGATGTTTGTTCTTGTTGTTTCGAATGTGAGGCATGCAGTGAACTGGTAGTATGCGGGGCATACGTTGTTTGTTGCTATCGTTTAGTCATTTTGTTGGTGTTGCTAGGTACGCGGGGCGTACGTTGTTAATTGTTTGCGTGTACTATGCATTTGTATGTATGTGTCTTACGAAGTACTTGTTTGGAACGATGTGGTTACATCCATATGTGTAGTACTTTTTATGAAATTTGTGATATGCATATTCATATTATCTTATATTGATTACATATGGTATCACCTAGATACGAAATGAATCATTAGTTACAGAATGTGGAATGATGATATAGTATGGACACCTCGGGGAGGATGACTGGGTTGGTAGAACTGATAGGTAATGATGGTGCTGATGGATTGCCTATATCCATATATGTTTGAACTAATGCCACAGATGATGGCTATGTGCTGTATAAGTACAATACGACGTGAGTGATAAGTGAGAAATACATAGACATTTAAGGGTTTAATTTACCTTATACTTACTCACGTTCACGTTAATATTACTCACTTATCATATGTTTTTCTTGAATTTATGTATTGATGTGAACTGATACATTTTATGTGTCTAATGCAGGAAAATTACAATACACCGGTTATATATATATATATATATCGCATGCAATATTGAATCACGTAAGTGAATATGTATTCTCGTGAGACTATTGATATCAACATCCATGCTGCTATAATACATTCACGTATGGATTGTGAATGAAATTCACATCCGCTTAAAATTTGAGCGGACATAGGAGCGGACACAAGAGAGTTGTCCGCGCGTGATTCTGGGCGGACAGACAAGCGGACACAACAGAGATGTCCGCATGGGTTATGCGCGGACACACAGGCGGACAGAGCAAGAGAAGACCGCTTGAGTTTTTGGCGGTTGGCTGGGCGGACGACAGAGAAACAACAGAGACAACCGCCCCAAACAGAGGAGGTACACAGGCGGACAGGTAGCGGACGTAAATAAATGCTAGTGGATCCGACCGTCTTCTCCGATTCTTCCGACGTTATCTATCTACTCCCTTCAGCATATCAGGCGCCTACCTTAAATTACTCACGCGTGTGTCTGCAATCAATGCCCACTCAATCTTCAGCCGCCCCAATCCACTCCTCAACTTGGTCACGGGTGATCCAGCCTGTTTCTTCCTTCTCCAGCCTGTCCTCAGCTCTCCTTCTCCTTCTTCTATAAAATCCACGAGCTTTCTGCTCAAAAATAATTACTCCCTTCCTAAAAATCCAAACACCACCGTTCAAACCACGACAGACCACAGTACACCACAATCTTCCATCCAAAGTTCATTAAACTTACGCTGTTATTTTCCAGACAGCCAACGAAGAGGACGATCTGCACAAAACCAGTCCATATCCTGATCTGTATCCGCGTACCATCGTTCTTCTTCGTTCTGTCTGTCTATCTTATTTATTGTGTTTGTTTTTATAATTATGTCTGAATAATAAATCTAGCTTCCCGGGTTAGGAAGCAAGCTTATTTTATATAATTGTGTTATATAAGCTTTCCAGTATAATTTATCTAAGCAGTATTTTGATTCCTCTCCTTAATGCGCTTTAATTCTCTTGTACAATTATTAAAGTGATATTTGTAGTTCTTTGTTAAAATGCAGTGCTGAGAAAGGTTCTAGACACAGGAAGTCAAATGGGTTAACAACTAGAAGCGAGAGTTTTTCGCCATATAGGTTAATCTATCTCCAACAGGGATTATTAATAATGCGATTAATTTATTAATGACTTGAACAAGGGATTGCGCTTGTTATTTAAATTAATTAGGGTTTATTAGACAGGGAACGGTCAATAAACTAATTAAGATTCTTGAGTTTATTGTTAAAATGGGGGAGTTATATTGATATGATTAGATAAAATAAGTGAGCAGAGTAACCCGGGATGCTTCTTTAAAACACAAAAAGATTTATAATTCCTATTTCTTTTCTGTTTTAATTAATTGTTTTTATTATTGCCTTATGATTTAACTGTTAATCTCACTCCCCAAAAAAAGATAAAATCTGTTTATAGAATTCTCAGTCAATTTAATATATTATCAGTTATCCACAGCGAGGTCCCCAAGAGTACGACAACCCACCTTTCCACTATTCCGCAAAACGATTAGGTACACTGCCTAGGTTGAAGAAGTAGTCACATATTTCACCACTGCAATCTTTGTTCTTGCCGGTAATACTGCTAGCATGTGTTGAACTCTACCCTCTCTTTTTTGCACATACAAAACAAGGAGGCACACCCAGCGACCATGAGCCCCTTCCCGTTTTCTTCACGTACAGAACAGAGGGAAACAACCAGCACACTTCATCCATCTCAGTAAGGAAATATCACCATTTTTTCTCATGGTCTTACCAGCAATGTACATAGCTTATATAAACTTCTTCTTCTGCCTTCTTACGTGGGAAAACTAGAGTGAGAACACCAGCTGTGTGAAGCAAAAAAAAAGAGTCTAGGCACAAGTCTTCCATTTCTATCCAACTCGGTAAGCTCTGACCATGTTTACTCCTTGTTGTTCTACCGATAGTACACCCTCAGTTCTCCAGCGTGCCTAATTCTTTTCTCTGCCTTTCTTCACGAAAATAGCAGTAGGTGTTTACCAACTTGTGAAAGGACAAAACACAGGCAAATGTTCTTGGTTGATCATGCCTTCAGTAAGGGAACCCTCTTTGTTTTCATCCTTATACTACCGAGCACATGTACTACTACTAGTCTAAATACTAGCTTAACACTTGTTTTGCCTTGGAAAAACAGGCATGAATGAGCCTTGAATCCAGCCCCAAAACAAGGTAAAAACCTTGACTGTTTTCCTCTTAAACCCACCGGTAATGTGAGCTGATATTAGTAGCTTCGTAACATCCTATTTCGCTCATTCAAACCAGGTGCAAACAAGCCTTGAAAACCAGCTCTAAACTAAGGTAAATAGCGTGTACTTTCCAAACGTAAAACAACCGATAGTAGCCTTGTGTACATGGCTAATATGTGTGTGCTTTTCTGCCTGAAAGGCTGCTTGCAAACCCATGGAGAACTCTATGCGCAAACCGTGAGAAAACAGTCCCAAATACACCATACCAAAGTGAGTGTTCATACTCCTAATGACATATTATTAAGTTCATATGACTAAAGCTTCAAAAAAAAAAACTGAATTGGACCCCATGTTTAAATAGGCCGAGAGTTACAAGGAGGCTTGTGATTTGGAGTTAGTACGAGAAAGTTATGATTTCTACAAGGCAAGGTGTTCTTTAAGGCTCAAAACTAAGAACATTGGAATTGTTTTGTGTTGTTTCTTCAAAGAGAGGATGAGCTACGAATTTGGGAGCTCTCATTTGACAGGTAAGAGTCTGATTAATGATTCAATAAGGGGACAAGATGATTTGGCAATTAATGAAAGTCTAAGTAGTTGAAATAGTAGAAATTAAAGTATTTTCGACTTGGTGACTCATCCTTGATGTCGGCAGCATAGGGTATCATTTGACCAGATTCTTTTTTTGTTTTTCCTTGTATTTATGTAACATTTTATGTATTAAACTCGTTCATAAAGACTTATACCATGTGTTAGGTATGTTATATATCCAAAAATGCCTTAAAACACATTTTATGTGCTTCCGGGTTCACATTGATTATGCAATTTGTTTTGGCTAGTTTAAATGTGTTCTTAGTACATTTACAACCTTTAGATACTTTGTTCGTGAAATAGCATGTTGCTCATTCCAATTTAAACCAAGTCGTTTAGTGGTTTCCTCTTGACTTTCGTCAGTTTAGTAACGGTTTTTGTGTGGACTTGTATACTTATTTTGTGTGTACACGTAATGGTTCCTATGACCATTTTATTGTTTTTCCCTTATTTCTTATTGGTTTTTAAGCTCATTAGCCTTTTAGTTCCATGTATAAATGCTTAAAGCACATTTTCCTTTAAAGCACATTTTCCTTTAAAGCACATTTTTGTGCTCTAAGGTGCATTTTTGGTTTAAACTCTAATTCCGCTTAATGTGTATTACTAATCTTAGAGGTATTTCACATTTGAAATCTCTTGGGAACTTATTGGTAGTTCCCTAATTTATTTATACTCTTTAAAATACCTTTTCCTCTAATTGTTCCTAAAGCATGTTTTGGTGTAAATTGTTGTTTAACACTTCTTCTAATGTTTCTAAGGCACGTCCTAGCCTTAATATATCCTAATTAGATAGTTCACTAATATATTAAGGTTTAGGGTATTTCACCAATGGTGAACGGTATGGTTTTCTTGTAGCCTGCTTGCTAACGAGGTGTTCCTTAGCTTGTGTGCTATTTGTTTATGTGTGCCGACTAAACAAGATAAAGCATGCAACCGGAATATTATGTTTGTTGTGTGATTGTGATGCACTAACATAACTTACCTTGAGAACATACTAACAATGTTCAGTAAAGAATTGTGTGAGACTAAGGAACACTCCCAAATATTGTTTTATTAGTAACCGAAAGTGGTTAACTAACAAACATTGACTTTGAGACTTCTACTAACTAGAACTTGGGGGAAGTGCAGAATCTGGAATGGTTCAGTCATGCATGTGTTAAGTAGGAGGTTGGTATCCTTATCAGGTTCCGACTTCCAAATATGACTTGTCTTCGGACTCGTCGCCTAGAGTCGACATAAAGACTCGGTTACCTCGATTTCTGTTTGAGGTGGGAGGCATTACTGAGATGGTGTGGTGGGATCTACATAAATCCCAACTAATTCTAACAAATATTGTTTATGCAAACCAATGGAGCTGATAATTCATTGGTTAGGGTTATTTTTTTTACCCGACAAGATAAACAATGAACTTAATGAACAACCACTCTAAAGAAAGAACAGTTGTCTTGTTTGATATAAGATTTGAGATAAGATACAATCAATTCTAATTAAAGAATGATTGGTATATTAAGACTGACATAAGGATTAAGACTGAGGTAAGAAAAAGAATGGACTAAGATTCAGAGAAACAATAACTTAAGGAGTTAAATGATTAACTCACTAATTAACATAACACTTTTAAATCGTTCATTGTGTGTGAACTATGTTTGTTCATATGTGACTTGTTGTTTATTGCACTTCTTATTTATGCTGTGTGCCTAATCAACTTCATGCTATCGACAATTAGTCGTCGTAGCCCCGTTAGCTTGGGGGCTATACGAGAATCATACCAGCAAAGGTGCTGACACCCTCGGGGGCAACTATTTATTTTGCAGGTGAATAACAGAAGGCGACCGTCCTGAGAGTAAGATGGGGTAGACGTGTTACGGGTTTAAGTATGACCTACGAGTTGTGCATGTACTCTCGTATGGTACTTTGTGTTAGTAAGTTGTATAGGATGTAAGGAAAATTGTAAGGTTATCATGTAATTGGTTAAGGCTTGTAAGTACTAATGTTCGATATATTTGTGTCCATCAGACCGTAGCTAGATCTTGGAGATTTAGTATGCCTAGTTAGTCACGTGGGTGACTGACGATGGTAACACCAATTGTTGTTAAGAAATTCTGCTGCAGTGTAAATGAAAGTATTTGGAGGTTGATGAGTTATTGTCTGCTTATGAGTTGGGGTGTTACAGAGAATTTTGCATATAACTAATTTTCTCTCAACGTTTGCAACACACTTCTCAGGTGGCTTTCATGCTCACCCATTGACTTTGAATATATAAGAATATCGTCGATGAAGACTACCACTAACTTGTCCAACTGATCTCGGAACAAACGGTTCATCAAGTCCATAAACTTGGCTGGTGCATTGGATAAACCCTGAACTCGTAGTGACCATATCAGGTTTGGAATGCGGTCTTCTCAATGTCACCTTCTCGAATAGCAATCTGGTGGTAACCGGATCGTAAATCGATCTTGGAGAATACCGATGCTCCCTTCAATTGGTCGAACAGGTCGTAGATACGTGGTAAAGGGTAACGGTTCTTCACCGTAACAGCATTAAGCTCCTGTAATCGACGCAGAGGCGGAGGCTACCGTCCTTCTTCTTCACGAAGAGGACCGGCGCTCCCCATGGTGAAATGCTCGGGCGTATAAATCCCTTGTCGAGTAGGTCTCGCAGCTGCTCTTTGAGCTCTGTCATCTCAGCTGGAGCCATACGATAGGGCGCCTTCGCTATTGGTCCGGTACCCGACACCAATTCAATCTCAAAATCCACTGCCCATGCTGGCGGTATGCCCGGCAGTTCCTTAGGAAAGACATCAGGAAACTCCGACACTACCAGGACATCTGGGCTAAACTCCGGATCTCTCTCTATGTCTTGGACATAGCAGAGGTACACATCATTCTTTCGTCGTAGTTCACGATACATAGCCATGGCGGTGATGATCTGAGTCGAAGGCTCCCTGGGCCTCTAGCGGTATGAAATGATAACCCCAGTCGGACTCCAAAGAAGCAGACGATGCTCGGCACATAGGATTCGACCCTTGTACCGCTCCAACCAGTTCATCCCCACAATCACATCGAATTCGAGTCCTTCAAACTCTATCATGTCGATCGGAAACTCTTCACCTTTGATTCGGACAATGGCATCTCGGTAATAGCGGGTACACTTGATCCGCTCCTTCGACAGGAGAGTGACTAAGAAGGCAGGCATCTTTATACCGTCTAACCCCAGCCTCCTCACAAATGAAAGCGAGATAAACGTGTGTGAGGCTCCAGAGTCGAACAAGATCGATGCGTCCACACCATTAACTGGGAAGGTACCGGTGAGGATAGTGCCGCTTTTGTCGGCTTCTGCCTCATTACACACACTCAGTGTACCTCCCGCTCCGAGTGCACAACCTAATTTATTTCACAAACTTTATAAGTACACAATAACAACACGGTTGACATAGTAAAAAACAATACCGTTTTATTCACTAGCACACTCTTTACACCATAAGTCGGTTTACATTGAGTCGACACAGCTAAATACATAGCATCCTTAACATACAACTAGTTTCACACATTACATGATTACACAAGGCTTCAGAACTGCCTAAATGTCAAATTCAAACGTCCGGGTTTCATGTGTGTGGCATTGATTACTGTCGGAGGTGCCGTATTCAGTTTGATCTTCTTGATACCGTGATATAGCATCCTCGACTGCCCACCCATGATTAATACATCGCCTGACTTCAACACCAACTTCCTTGCGAGATCAGCACGATTATGCTCGCCATACACAAACACTGCAGTATCACCAATGAACCAAGACACCACGGGTACTCCCTTACTCAGAGACTCGGGTGTTTCATCCTTATCTTGGTGTAAACCCAACCGTCCACCTTCTAGTAGAAGTTCACAATACACAAATCTGCTTCAACACTTGGAATTGGATTCGATTCAACTCACTGAGCCATTCCCACGGCATGCTTAACGACCACAAGGAACTCCTCAGGTATCCTCGGTACTATTGCTCCATCTTCCGCTCGCTTGTCTTGATATGTCTGGGTGTAATGATTCCAGTCCTTACCCATGCACATCATCTTCAACTTCATTTTCGACCCACTCGGGTATTCAAGTGTGTAGAAACCTCCAGGTGCTGCTCCAAGTTCGTCGCATCGTCAGATGATGTGGATTTGTGCTTCGGGTGTCAGGTATCCATTTAATAATATCATACCTGGCTGGATAACCTGACATTGCTCCATCGGGAATTCGGTGATGTTGATGGTGGTTTCTTTGGGGCTTGGTGTGGGAGGGATTGGATAACAAATATTGAAGGTTCTTAAGGTTTACAATTATCTAACATAGGTGAATTATACATTATACTTTAACTCATTACTTATGTAGTTGTACATTTAAACTTGCTAACATTCATGCATGAAATACGGTAAGCAGTCAATTACTTCACCCAACGGTTTAAGCAATACCTGGTCTAGAAGAGGGTCCAGCTGCCTCTGACCGGTCTACCACATTCAGGGTGGCCATGACAGCTCCTGAGCCTTTCCCCTTCTAGGAGTTAGTGTTCCCTTGATCCAAGGATGGCTGTCCAGTCACCTTCGGGCCTTCAGTGGTCGCGACAGCCTTTCTCTTCCATTGCCCCTTAAGCTTGTAGTTCCTACCATTGGGGTTCTGGAAGCACTCGTAATCTCGGTGCCCCATCTTCTTGCAGTAGCAACATTGCACATCATTACCCTTGCAGTCCTTACCGGGATGGTTTCCGCTGCACCACTTGCAGTTATAGTGGCGCTCCGGTCCAGAGCCCGTACTGCCTGCTGTCACATTACGCAATTAGTACACACTTCATAACTTAACGACACACTCTTAAATTTGGTACACGGAATTAAGTAGTTACCCTTAGGCGGGTGAGAGCGTAGGGGCTTAGCCGCATAGGCATAGGTGAGCTGCAGTGGCTCCTCAGCAGTGGTGGTCTGGCCTTTCTGGGACTGGGGATAAGGTTTCTTATTCTTTCCTCCCCCATACCCTTGCGTGCTTTGGCCCTCGCTCGAAGCCTTGCGCTTATGCGCATTCTCCTCGTCCCTCAACCGGACGGTGATTTCGACCTTTGCAACGGCATGATAGCACTCCTATAGTTTAGGGTGTTAGCTATGCCTCGCAAATCATACTCACATTCACACTTACACATTGTATACACTTATTCACATCAAGCGGTATTTTAATTACCTGCAAGGTGGTATATTCAGCTGGCCCCATCCCGTAGCGTAGGCGGTGGCTGAGTCTGTTGTAAAAATGGTTTACCAGAACCCGGTTAGAGTAACCCAGGTCAGGTAGCAGGTGGATAAGGTCGCTGAAGGAGGTATAGTATTCGTCAACCGACATCTTGTCCCCTTGCCTCAGACTGTCCAGCTCAAGGCGTTTAGCCTCTTGTACATGCACCAGGTAGTACTTGGCTCGCAGCAGAGCCGTGTACTCCCTTAATCCAAAAGCAGGATTAGCAATTTTGTCTTCCCGCACTAGTTTCCACCAACTCCTCGCCGAACCCTTCAGGTAGTAAGCGGCAAGACGAACCTTGGCACCAACAGGAACATCCAATGTTTCATAGGCGGTCTTCAACTCGAAGATGTATGCCTCCAGCTTACTTGGGTTAGTCCCCCTTGAAAGGACGGGGGTCTCAGATCTGCCAACGCCTTTACCTAGTTGGTCTCGGGCGGTGGTGGCTGTGGCTGAACCTCCGGCTGCTGCCCTTGGTGCAACCCAGCAACAAGCTGAGGTGCCATCTAGGCTACGACAGTCGTCATCGCATCGGCTTGTGCCGTGGGGTTATCCCCCGGTTCTCCTGTACTGCGCCTGCGGACTCTTCCCCATGGTCGGCCTGCCATCTGAATTAACACGAACATACATTAGCATTTTGCATACAAACTTATCGGTTCCAATGGTTGTAACGCCTTTCCGATAACAAGGTATCTCCACACTTAGTTAGTGGTTAACCTTTCTATAACTGTTCACTCTGGTATTTACGGTTAGATTTCCTAACTCGGTATGTTCCTAAGCTCGGTATTCCGGTCATCAAAGCGATACTTCACTCTGATACCACTTTTTGTAACACCCTAACTGTAATCTTAACAATAAACAGAAACTGCAGTGGAAATTTATAACTTGAACGGTAACTAAAAAGAGTCGAAGTTACACGTCGTTAGCCACCCACGTGGCTAACAAGGCTGAATACGTACAATTGTATCGGTCTGATGCACAGACTCCCGAGCATAGTTACTAACATCCTACACATACATAAACCAACAATACCGAGTGTATATATACAAACCATCACTGTAATTCTGGTGCTAACAAAATATATATGACCACGGGAGCACAGGCGCACCCCGGGTCGATCATCCAAAAACTAATAAAAGTATTTCATTACACCTAGGATCTAAGGCCACTCCGCTTCCTCGATCCTTATCCTGCAAAATGAAATATGGTGCCCCAAAGGGGCTCAGCAACCCATGGTTGGTATGATTAACGTACAGCCCATCGGCTACCGGGATACACGCAACCAATTGTCATGATAACATGGCATTCATTTAACATTCAACATACCAAGGAATAGCAATAAGCATTGCGTTCACAAATATCAACACATACCATAACAGGAACATTTCACTTTAGGAAAAGAACCAAACATTAGTTAGTCAACATGGTAAGCCTAGAGAATGATTTCACTCTCATGTTAAGCTGTTTACATAACTCGTTACCGTTCTGTTTGTCGAACGATTAACTTAACCCCCAAAGGTGTGTCGGATATAGTGATCCAAGCACACCGTACATATAATCCCCCTATCCCGATCAAAAGTCAGGTAGGTAAGCCTTGGTTAAGCTGACGGGTGATTATAATCCAAGAAGGAGAAACAACCATAACATAAAGAGGGTCGAATCTGATTCAGATATCGACTCTCGTACATACACGCGTGACCGGAACGACCGGATTCCTCACCCTCCGGTTATACACTTGTTAGCATTTCCATTGTTGGAACTTAACACATCAATTTACACCGTAAGTGTTTAAGTCCAGTTAGGCACACAAGGGAGATGGGATACATTTTAACAACACAAACCACAACTAACTCACTTTGTCGTAGTTCGAACATTCCTTAAGTTGAAACGTTAGAACCGAGTACTATTCTCTTACGTATCCTAGCTTGGTTAACTACCGGGTTAGCACGTATTTGAGGTTAACAGTACCAGTACACTCACGCCAGAATAATAACAATGACTGTAAACTCATTTCATGATTTAAGTCTTACAAAGTCATAAACATTCAGAAAACAAACAAACACACATGCCGGTGTAAACCGGTAGCAAACAGGCTGCAAGAAAACCATACCTTGGTCCCTGCTGCGTTTGTTAACCACCGAATGCAGCTCCTATACATAATTAGTAACGTCTATTAATTACCGTACATGACCTTGGTTAATTATTTATTACATTCACATTTCTAGCTTGTTTTACTTTCGCACTAAGTTACAACTTTTCACCCTCTTAATTGTCTTTATAACTCACCTAACATTTCCTAAACAACCTTATAACATCATTACCAATCAATCCCCATCATTACATATCATTTACTAACCTTAAACAACATTTTTGGAGTGGTCTGGGACTTGGTCCTTACCGAAAGTCCCAGACCAATTCATGGCATGAACTCTCGGCTGATTTAATAGGGTGGTCCAGGACTTTATACAAGACCCAAGTCCCGGACCAATATACCGGGTTACTCTCGGCCCTATTTATGCTATGGTCCAAGACTTGACATGGGACTTAAGTCCCGGACCACTGCTACAGATTTCCAATATTGGCATTTTGAAGCCTTGTTCTATTTATTCTCTTCATCCATTGTTTACCCAAACTTCCCATATGATCTTAGTCATATTTTAATGCCAAAATAACACCTTAAACTTGTCTATCAATTTCTTACAAAATTTCCTAACACTTGTAATATTTTTCCTTAGGTTTCTAAATGGTATACCATACCTACAATCTCAACTAACCAAATTATTTTCTTATCACCGTTACAATTTCTCCAAAAGCATTATTTCTCACCAACACCTCCTTACACAAACTACTCAAGATTTTTCCACAAGTTCACACTTAATCCTCCACAAGGCTTTATTCCTCTCTTGTTTACAAAAATTTGCACAAGACTTAATGAAATACCCCTAAATTCATTTAAACTAATTTAGGGGATTTCTTTTATTAAAGCATAAATAATACTATTAAATATTAAATTATTGTATGGCATTATGAATATTAAATTATTATATGGAATTATCAAAATTAAATTAGGGGATTTCTTCTATTTAATCCTAAGGAGTTCTATTAAATATTAGATTACTATATATTATTATATAGTATTATGAATTTAATAATAAGATTTATAAGTTAATAAATCTTGGAAAAATTTCTAGACACTCCAATTATATTATAAAGATTTTAGAAATATTTGGAGTGTTGGTTTAAATCATAAAAGTCAATATAAAATTATAGAAACCTTAAAGCTTCTTAAGCCTTGCTAGGGTTGACTTTTTGAGAATGGTCAAACCAACCCATGAAACCTATATTAATAAAAAGATTATGGAAAATCAAGAAGATTGATAATAAGAACGTCAAAAAGGGATCATCCTAGCCAAAGTTATGATAAAATGAAGTTTAGAACCAAAATTTTGAAGGCTGCTTACGTGGCAAGGGCTTACAAGATAATCGAGATTTAGAAATAAGAGTGAGGTATTTATTTAATTTTAACTTAGGATATAAGTTATTGATAATAGATTATCTTTAATATTCCTCAGAGTATTGTTGAATGTTTGCTCGAGTCTACTAGAACTGCTACAACATTAACCAGGTACGATTTCTCGTACTCAGAGACTTTGCTAATGGACTGTATGGAATGTTTTGGGAAATGCCAACTAATCTTGATTGGATTTCGAAAGGGAACTGTTTGTGTGGCTAACTCAGCTTGATGTGACTAACTGAGCCTTGAATGTGAAACTTACATGGTTATTGGTTCATCCTATCTAGTTGTTTCACTAGATATTAACTGCCTAGGGTTTACGCTTCTGCACTCTGTAGGACTGAGTGTTTTGATATTGCTCTTGTGCAGTTAATGATCTAGTGGGGTAACTGGGAATATAGGAAAATATCTGGTATTGGTAAATTCTTCCTTTGGACTATGGGTATTGTTTCATCCATGAGTCGAGTTTGATCAACCTTATTGGGAATGGATTCTTTCTATTAGATATTAATTGCTGAGGGTTTACACCTCTGCACTCTATAGGACTGAGTGTTTTGGTATTGCCCCTTATGCAGTTAATAATCTAGTGGGAATATGAGAAATGTCAATCTTGGTACTAAGTATGGATTCTTTCTATTAAGTGGTGCACACACTTTTCACCGATGACTGAGAACGGGTCGGTGGCAGCGGAAGTCTGCTATACCTTGTCCATATGGACAACTGACAGCGGAGGTCTGTTTACCTCGTCCTTGTGACAACTGACTGGCGGTGGGGGCCATCTCTCCCAATTGGTTTATTTCCACTCTTGAGTTATGGATTCTTGGATCTCTTCTTCCATTCCTAGTCCTTGTGACTACTTGGGTCTTTCTACTCCTAATTGGAACTAAATTTAACACAAGCAATGGATGTTCACTAACTTATGGTGTGGTTTCTTTTAAATTGACTAACTTTAACTTCTTGTTGTTTATCTCTATCCTTAACTTGTTATCTTCGACTTGGTGATTTTAAAGTGCCTTGTTCCTCTGTTTTGCTTTAAGAGTTTGACTTCATGTTATTATTTATTTTTAAGAGTTATGTTTTAAAGTTTTGTTTTGGAGAATTGTACCATTTTCATTCCAGGGAACTGACTCACCCCTCTCGGGGTGGGCTGCTTGGTTTCATCTTGCAGGTACGAGTTGATATACAAGTGGCCACGAAGAGAATGAGTGATTGGGATGGGATTAAGTTTTATGGAGAGTTGACGTAGTTTATTACTATTATCTTTACGTTAAGTTTTCTTGAGGTTCAGACCGTAGCTTTTGTAATTTTATAAGTTGTAATTGGTGAGGTTTGGTGTCGGGTGTTTGGAACCTGATGATCTGTAAACGCCATAGTATTTTATTTTCCGCTGCATTTTTGGTTAATAGGGGTGTTACAGAAATTGGTATCAGAGCGTAGTTACGCTCTGAACCCGAGAAAACAAGCCGAGTGAAATACTTAGAATATAGGTGCACTTAAAACTGGGGAATTGGGAAGTGAGGACTCCAGTAAGGCACGACTCCTAACCCTTCTTGGATTTGTGAATGATTCGTTTATACACTTTTATTTTTACGAGTGTATATTGAGAATGGTATGCTGTTATACCGTTCACACACTAAACTACAATAAAAATATAAGTTTGGAACATCGTATATTGAGTACGATAAGATGTTGGTTGGGATAAATCATATATTAAGCTATTTTTTAAAAGCGTACCAATGGAGAATATATTGCTAAAAATATAATCCTTTAAAAGCTAGTACACATGTTCCTAGAAATTTAAAGAATACCTTTGGTTGAAAATAGTATACAAATGGAGCTTTAAATAACTAAGTGATAAGTACTTCAATTTCTTTAAGCTTGAAAATAAATCTCAAGAACTACTTGGTACAAATTATTACCTAAAGTTAATGTTTAAGATAAATCTTAAGTCTAGAAAATTAATAAACTAACAAGAACTAGTAACATACTTGAAAAGATCAACATCTGAACCTGTAAACTACACTAAAACTCTATGTTAACTTTAGAAAAAAAAACACCTAAACCTAACACCCTACGGGAAGTGCCAGGTGCGACAAACTCCTAGGCCGAAAGTAGTGGGGGTGCACACCCACTTCTGGAAGTTTAGGGGCTAGACAAGCCTTGTCATCTAACCGGAAATAATCTTCCATGGAAGTGATGGATTATGTTCAACTTGAGGAGGATTGGTGGTAAGACGTTACCATCATGAAATCTTGAGCTAGACATATTTCATTACTAGCCACAATGAACAATTCAAAATTTGTATCTTAAGATCGAGTATTAAAATTCATACATGTAAAGGGTTTATTGAGTTAAATCTTTGGTGAAAAATACCTATATATGGAGGAAGGGGATTTAAATTTGGGTACTCCAAGGTACAACATCTACCCCTTGTGGAATATAAAAACCATTAAAGGAAGTTACTTAAAGATTTAGTGAAGAGAAGAGTAATACTAAACTAAATGTCATTGATCCTTAAATACTTGAAGTATTGAGCATCTTGTAAAAAAAAATTGAGGGTTACTTAAAGATTGGAAATTCTCATGTTTATTTGGAAGTTTAACATTATACATATATAAAATTTTAGAAGTCACACTAAGAGTGATATCAAATAAAAGCCACCATTATCCAAGAGAGTACTAAGATTTAAGGATCAGAGGAATACTTACACAGAACAAAACCTTTAGAAAAATAACTGAAATACCCCAAACTTAGTATGTTGTTTAAACATTTCAATATGGTATATTAAGACTAAAAAGAGTCTTAGAAACATTAGTAAACAATTTCAACCATAGAAAACACAAATAAATGCCTTAAAGTCAATTAGGGCTAAAATGTGCTCTAAGCTTGGAATAAGCTTGGTTATGATCTAGTGAGCTTACCAAGACCTTATTTATATACTAATGAGCATATTAAACCAATTAACAAAGAAAACCAAGCTTGAAAACAAGTTAAAACACAAAATGTGCTTTAAGGAGTCTTAAAGCACATTTTTGAAAAATTGTCTTGTAAATGAGTTTTGAATGGCTAAATGTCCATCATTACTCTTTAATTAATATGTGTACTACTTAGTATCACATTTGGAAGTCTATATCAATGGGAAATCAAAAATTTCACATCTATGTGCCTTGTTTTAGTGAATAGTAACTAAAATAAGCAAGTTTATAGCATAAGTCAAATAAGTAAGTTAATTGGTCAACAAATACTAAAATACCCCTAAGAACATTAAGGGGGCCGGTTTTCTTAGTGGTGAGTCACCACTCTTGTTAGCTTGTTAAACAAATAAAGAGTGACTACTTAAGTTACTATTTGCTTTAACATATAAATATCTCCTAAAAGTAAACTCAAACTTCATTCTCTCATTTCCCTCTTCATTTCCCACGGCTCCAACCTCTCTTCTATCTCTTCTTCATTCTCCATTCACGGTTTTGCAATAGTGCCACACACAACTCCATCTTTGACCTCTTATATCTCCTAGCTCACTTTGCCAAATCAAAAACTAAGACCACCATTCTCTTTGTCTCATCAAGCTCTTCACCTTCATCCTTTTAAAATCTCAAGAGCTCCATTTTGGTGCCAAGAAGAATCTCCATGGAAGGAGCTTAAGCTCATCTTTTCACATATTATTGTTCTCCTTTGCTTCAAGGTAAGGAAACTCAAAGAAAAACTCCACTTCCTTCATGTTTTTATGTTGTCCGAAAATCACCATTAATGGTGCCCTTACCTTGCTTTGTTTTAGCTTCATTTGAATGTTCCAAGGGCTTGGTGGAGTCCTCTCTTGCTACATATCCAAACTCTCTTTTGTATCCAAGGTAAAACAACTATCTTAATGTTTTAAAACAATGTATAATCTAGGGTTTACAATGAGATGAAGCATAAAGCTTGTATACTAATTTTATCATTTGTATAATGTTTAGAAGTTGACAAGCATGTGAGCCTCGATTTTAAACCCTATCCTATGTTGATTAAAGTTGATTAGGATCTAATCGGGTTTTAGGTCCACTTATAACCTAAGATTAATAACTATGTCATATAACAATAATTATTAAAACCTAAGCTAGCTCACTGGAACATATTATGAGTCGCCACCTAATTTTTACCTAGATCAAATTAGGAAAGGAGAGTTCGGGTTCGGGGGCTTGATATTCGACTTAATTAGGGTTCAATTACTTTCATTACCCCTAGAAGTCGTTTTTCCTCTACTTAGTTTAATTACGGCTTATTACGAGTTGTTTTAACCTAAGTGCGCGAGCTTCTGTTTTTTTTGTGTTTTTTAGTATTTTTGACAGAAAATTAAAATAAAATTAAAGATTCCTAAACTAGGGTTTCGGAGGCAGAATTAGGTCAAATTTTTTTCTGTCCGTGGCTACAGACCTAATGTCCGAACCCACGGACCCTAGTTAACCTATGTGAACATAAAAGTCGAATTAAATAGAAAACAATTTTGCAAGGTCCGGGGCCACGGACAGGATGTCCGTGGGCCCGGAAATTACTTTTAGAAAACCTAAATTTTGAAAATTTTGAAATACCGCCCCCGTCCGGGGGCGTCCGGGCTTACGGACAAGGCGTCCGGGACCCCGGACATAGCGTCCGTGGGTGCGGACCGCCCTCGGACGGCGGCGTTCGGGATGTTCCCGACGGTGTTTTGAGCTCAAATTTTATGGGTATGTAGCCTGAAAGATGTACAAGACGTTAGTGATTGAAAGTTTTCAATTTGAAATCGAATTTAATGCGAAACTTAACGAACAAGTTAGAAGGCAGAAACACAAACAAACCTTAATGCAGAAGCAAGGAAAAATCAATTCGGTTAGCAATTTTAACCAGAAGTGTATTTAGACCAGAAGGGTTAGAGAATTTGGTTTTTACCCTGTTTTGATTTCGAAAATTTGTTGTTCCTTCACGTCGGGAATCCCTGAAAGCTTCGTTGGTGGCCGATCCGGTTCGACTTTGACCCGAGCTTCTGACCTCTTCTTCCTTGTGTTGTTAAGCACGTTTTGGTTCTGTATTTGTGGTGTTTTGATGCTTGGAAGTTCAATGGGAGAAGAAAGAATGTATTTTTGGTGATTTTGGGATGATTTTGGTAGAGTTTCGGTATTGGGAGTGTTGAAAACGTGAGGGGCAAATAGACGGCTGTGTTCTCTGACTATGGGAATGTTCTCCTCTGCCCTAGGTCGTTTTGGAATGTCCTTTTATAGAAAGAGCAAGGCCATGTTGATAGAACAAGATTTTTATCTAAAACCCTGATTTTGTGCTCTAAGAGAATCTGATTTTTTAAAATATGTTTCAGGACGATAAAAATTATGAAATTTTAACTGAAGATAAAAGATGAATTTTAAGAATTTTGAGAGTTGGAATCGGGTTATTTTGATAAATAACCGATTAGATAAAAATCTCACATTTGGAATCTCCCATAATTCATAACTTATTATTGGAAAGTTGAAATAACGAAATTCCAATGGCATTAGTCTTTAATAATCATCCTCTATCTTGTGTTAAAATTTCATGACGTTTTGTTGATTTCGGTATTTTCCATAGGAGAGAGAAAATTGCAAAAATGATTGAATTTCTCTTTTAAATTTTGGGATAAGGTTCCAAATAAAATAATTTCAGGTTTATGACTGTATGTAGTCATACTAACCATGTGACAATTTTATTTTAATTTTGGAAACCTTTTATTATTTCTATTTCGAGGTTATTTCATGTGTTAATTAAAGAAATTAGCTTATAATATGAATTAAAAGCTAAATTTCCAGAATAAATATTATCAGAAAATCATGAAATACCTTTCATAATGACTACGATATTTGGAATTGTTTGGTGATGATGTACAAGTCATATGAAAATAGAAAATCCCGAGAATGTCCCTGGAAAATCCTGCATTGGTGCACTTTGACCATTTTGCCTTTTGTAACACGTATGCCTTTGAGACTACTGGGGGGGTTGAAATTTTGGGTATAACAGATTGCCCCCCGTCAACTAGGCTTTGTAATGAAGATGAAAAGACTAGTTGATGCTTGAGTGATACCCCAAAATTTTTGATCCTAAAAGACCTCGTATGCCGTTTGAAATCTAGTGGGTTGTATCGAGCTATTCGAAGGCGCTGACTACCTAAAGGAGAAGGAGATGTTGTTGAACTATTCGAAGGCGCCAACTACCTGAAATGATGATATGTTGTTGAGCTATTCTAAGGCGCTGACTACCTAAAGTGATGAAAATGATGTCAAGCTATTCTAAGGCGTTGACTACCTAAAGTGATGAAAATGATGTCAAGCTATTCTAAGGCGTTGACTACCTAAAAATGGTGAAAATGATGCAATGTTTTTAATGGAAGCACGTAAACTAGGGAGTGGTGCTAGGTCTTACTACGAGCCTAAAGGGATGATTCTAGGTCTTATGACGAGCCTAAATGTTGGATCTAGGTCTTATGTCGAGCCTAATGTGAATGAATGTAAGGGAGGTCTTATGGTGCCTGAAATGGTTGAATGTAGGGTAGGTCTTATGGGTGCCTAAGGTTGTTTTTTTTGTGGTGATAGGACTTATGTGTGCCTAAGGTTTGGAGGTGAAACCCGTCCTAACTCGGTTGCTTATGGAGACCGAGACCCACCTAACTCGGTTGCTTATGGAGACCGAGATCCATCTAACTTAGTTGCTTATGGAGACTGAGATCCGTTCTGCTCGGTTGCTTATGGAGACCGAGACCATTCTACTCGGTTGCTTATGGAGACCGAGACCCGTTCTACTCGGCTGCTTATGGAGACCGAGACCCGTTCTACTCGGTTGCTTATGGAGACCGAGATCCGTTCTACTCTTAACTAGGCTAATTGAGGAATGTAGTATGTTTGATGATGCAAAGATGTGAAGTATGTTTTATGCAAATGATTGTGGCAAAAAGCAAATTGTCAAAGTTCCAATCATGGAAATGAAGAGGTTTACGTGGGTATTGCAAAATGAAATTGAAGTGCTTGAAAAGACTGAAAATTGTCCAAAGTAAGAAATTGCTAGAAATATGCCAAACATGGCCATGATGAGATTTATGAAAGCAAAGTGTTTGATGGAAAATTGTCCAGGACAAGAAGTTGCTGAAAGAGGTGCCAAACATGGCAATATTTAAAGAAAATTCTGTCTACTGAAAAGGAAAGTGAAATTATCGTTTCCTGACTAAAGATTTCAGATTCGTAATTTATCTCCTAGGAGATGAACATGCCACTGGTGTGGTGTGATGTTTGACGTGGAGATGTCTTGAGTGGTGATCAAGGCTTATAAGGGCCATGGAATTATGTGGAGGTGAAGGCTTATGAGGTGCCCGTGGTGTGATGGTGTTGGTGGTGCTTAATGTTTGGGTTTCAATTGGTGTTGTCATAGCAATTGTTGGAACCAACAATTGCCCCCAGTATTTTCCTTTAAGACAATCTGATAGAGTTCATGGCAATCTATCGGAACGATCGATTGCCCCCAGTATTTTCTTTGATTAAACATGCGAACAAGTCTTATCCTCACATGGTCAAGGATTATTTCTTGATGTGGTGCTTTCTATCCTACACTCAAAGTGTTTGATGCTTGCACTCGTGCTCTCCTTTTGGTCAAAACATCCCAACCATTGAATTTGACATTTGTTAGATTTACGCGTTCAACCTGCTACTTTCACGTGATTGGATACACAACTACTAAGTCGGAAGTCTTTTAAGCTTATAACGTGGCTATGGGGTGTGATGAAAGACAATGGGACGATGGAGGAATGTTTAGGATATGTGGAGCTATAAGGGTGACCAAAGCTGCAACTTGCACCTTCTCTCGGACTTTCCTTCTTTGTGTTGAAGTCATTTGGCTACTTCGTGATGACTTCGCTTGTGAGCTTGGAACTTGGGACTTTTGAATTGTTCCTTGCACCTTCTCTCTTTCTTCTGATTTTGGATCACTTCGAGGCTTTCCAGATTTGCCTTTCTTTGAATCTCTTTTTCCTCGGGGTTCTTGTGTTTCCCGGTTTTAAACTTTGAGAGTTGTTTTATGATGTGAGCTCATGGGATCCTGTGTCGCTTTGGGACCATTTGCGGATCATTTCATTGTCTTGGTAACGGCGTTGCTTCTTTGGACCTGTGAAGTTGTTGTTCGGAAGTCGGGCTCCTTGCTTCCTTTGGTCACCGGGTCGGTTGTTCATCATTGGTTGCCTTGTTTGTGGAGTTTGAATGTTGTAAAAGTGATGTATACGAAAAGCTCAGCGGGGGTGCCTAGGGTTTAATGTCAGGGTTCACAAGCTTTTGGTTGTGTGGTGCTGTACCTAGGTGCTTCGTCATCCCTAATAGTTGTGTATCCGTTCTTTGTTACTTTTCAAAGGTCTAAGCGTAAATTTACAAAATATCTCCTTCGGTTGGAGTTATGCCGTTTACCTTACCTTTGAATGTGGTCTCACTAGAGTCATGTAAAAATGACGCTCGTTCACTCATGGTTTTTCCGCTCAAGACACTCTCTGAATTTCACTCAGAGACTAGTTCGCACGCTTAAACGAAAGATTAAAGGCGACGATCCCGAGCTCAGATTGCCCCCAGTATTGATTAGGGGTTTACGACAACACTTAAACAGATGTAGAGTTTGGACCGCTTTGTGGATTGTTTTGGATGTTTTGTGACGGTGTTTGGACGGACATGTTCACCCTTTTGGAAGCAAAAAGACGACTCGTCTTGTTCTATTGCCAGAAGATGATTGTTTCATGTGCCTTTATCAGAAGACATACTCAAACCATTTTTTTGTTTTGTTAGAGAAAAAGCATTTTATTACGAAACATTTGTACATGACTTTCTTAAAGATGTGAAGGATGCAGAAGCTTTATTAATGGCAAATAAATTGAACAATACTGAGTACATACATCGAAAAGCTACTCAAAGTATACTAAAAAGGAAAACAGAATGGAAACGAAATATTCTAAAGTCTAAACTAAGAACTGTGAATTTAAAGTGATTTCTAACAAAAACATTCTCCTAAATACCGCGCATTGAAATCCCTGGTCAAAGAAGTCCTGGATCGTGTGCCTCAAAGCCTTGCAATCATCGGTGTCGTGACCGGGTAATTGGTGGTACTGGCAAAACTGACTTAGATTCCTTCCTTTCTGAGGGACCCCAGGCCGGGGGGTGAGAGGTTGTAGTATGTTTCGCTCCTGGAGCTTTTTAAAAGCCTGGCTCAACGGTTGGCCAATGTCTGTGAACTCTCTCTGACGGAGTTTCTTTCTAGGTGGCTCTGATGCTCCAATGGCCCAACCTGACTCTCTTAGCCGTCGAACAGTGTTTACCTCATGCTGCCTGGTTCTCTTTTGGATGCCTCTTTGGATGCAAGCTGCTGTCCTTGAACCATTCCCGGTGTTTTCTGAGTTCCCAAGCTTTAATTCTCCCTTATTGATCAATTCCTCTAGGACACCAACTTGTCCCATCAGCAAGTCGAAATTAGGAAAGTATGTGAATTTCAGCTTGTCATTGTATTGCTTCTGCATATTCTCGATTACCATTCGGATTTGCTCCTGTTCGTCCATATTTGTGAGCATAGCGGCTGCTTTTGTCCTCCAACGCTTGACGAAGTCGGTCATTGATTCACCTTCTGTTTGTCGTGTGCTTGCAAGATCAGTCCTGGTGACTCCAAAACTTCTGGCGTACTCGAAATGATGCAGAAAAGCTTCACAGAGCTCCTCGAAGGTCTTGGTATTCATCCTTTGAGTTATGTACCAATGCTGAGGAATTTCATCAAGATAGCGAGCGAATACCTTGGCCTTCTGCATGTCCCTTAGCGAAAGAATGGACATTTCTCTGTCGAACATTGCCAAATGAAGCTGTGGGTCGGAGGAACCTTTGTATAGAGGAAGTGTTGGCAATTTCAACTTTGGAGGGAGATCAACCTTGGGATATAATCCAGTGGAGAAGTAGTCAAAACCGGCTGGCCTGGTGGCCCTCTCCATGCGCTCAATCTTTTTCAGCATCTCATTGAATTCTTCGGCTAACTGGGCATCCATGTTGATTGGATTTCCTCCCTCTGCCATACTTGAGATTTGGGCTTATCTGTTGGAAAACAAAAGTGACCTGAGCTAAAATTCTCGGCCACAAAGAAGTTTTAGGCTAAAACTTGTTTGGGCTGCAAGAAAAGCATATGAGCTGGAATGTTTTGAAGATTGTGGGTAGGCACTAGGCCCGAAATGAGTTGGAAGAGAGGCACATGGGCCGGAATGATTCATGAGCTGTGAACTGGTGCCTAAGCTGAAATGTTTGAAGAATGTGGCTCTTGAGCCGGAATGTTTTGAGAATTGGGCGCTTGGGTCAGAATGTGTTTGGGCTAGAAGTAAAGCGCATGGGCCGAAGTGACTTCTAAACCATGTTCTGGATGTGAATTGGAATTTGGGCCGAGTAATTATGATTGGGCCTGAAGATGATACCCATGTCTAGGATCGTGGGTCAAAACCCGAGTGAAAAGTCTTCCTGGACTAGAATGGGCCTTGAAATGGAAAGACCTGATGGATTTTTATGGATTGCTTTAGGTGGATTTGTTTTTCATGGGCCTAGAACTAAATTGATAATTCAAATTGGACCGAAAGAGAAATCACCTAAGTCTAAACTTTTGGCCGAAGCCCAATGACTCACATATCAAACAACAGGGCCTTGGGCCGTAAACAATAAGCTGCCAATTCGGGTTGGGCTAGTTGACGTAGGGAAAAGTCCTATCAATTCTAGGCTGGGTAGTGGGCCATCATACAAGCAAACAAGCCCACACAAATTCAACATGTCCTCACTAGACGTTAAGTCAAACTGGGTATGGATCGATCCGGAGAGGTGCTTGGGGCTGGGCCCAGGTCACCACAAAGGAATAGGGCTTGCACGCTATTCTCTTTGGGCTTCCCCACTTTTTTCACATCACCAAGTGTGCGTCCACGGTCGGGTCTTTGACTGACCAAACATGGGCTAGGTAAGGACTGCCAGGAAAATGCTTGGGGCTAAAGACCAGGTATTAAGGGGGTGTGGTTAGACGACACCCTCCTCTTTTCCCCCACTTATTCACATCACCTAAAAGGTGTGAGTCCCTGACAGGGGACCCTAAGGGGGGTCCCGGGTGAATCGGTTTGGCGTGGACCCTCGCTCTCATATGATGCAAAGGTGCAGAAATTAAAGTGCGCACAAAAGTAAACAAAAAATGTAATAAGCCATAAATAAACAATTTCGAGTTAAGCCCTCTTTCTTAAAATTAAACAAGTTAAAATTAAGAAGTTGTCCCCAGCAGAGTCGCCAGTCTGTGAGCCTCGATTTTAAACCCTATCCTATGTTGATTAAAGTTGATTAGGATCTAATCGGGTTTTAGGTCCACTTATAACCTAAGATTAATAACTATGTCATATAACAATAATTATTAAAACCTAAGCTAGCTCACTGGAACCTATTATGAGTCGCCACCTAATTTTACCTAGATCAAATTAGGAAAGGAGAGTTCGGGTTCGGGGGCTTGATATTCGACTTAATTAGGGTTCAATTACTTTCATTACCCCTAGAAGTTTTTTCCTCTACTTAGTTTAATTACGGCTTATTACGAGTCGTTTTAACCTAAGTGCGCGAGCTTCTGTTTTTTTTTTGTGTTTTTTAGTATTTTTGACAGAAAATTAAAATAAAATTAAAGATTCCTAAACTAGGGTTTCGGAGGCAGAATTAGGTCAAATTTTGTTTCCGTCCGTGGCTACGGACCTAATGTCCGAACCCACGGACCCTAGTTAACCTATGTGAACATAAAAGTCGAATTAAATAGAAAACACAATTTTGCAAGGTCCGGGGCCACGGACAGGATGTCCGTGGGCCCGGACATTACTTTTAGAAAACCTAAATTTTGAAAATTTTGAAATACCGCCCCCGTCCGGGGGCGTCCGGGCTTACGGACAAGGCGTCCGGGACCCCGGACATAGCGTCCGTGGGTGCGGACCGCCCTCGGACGGCGGCGTTCGGGATGTTCCCGACGGTGTTTTGAGCTCAAATTTTATGGGTGTGTAGCCTGAAAGATGTACAAGACGTTAGTGATTGAAAGTTTTCAATTTGAAATCGAATTTAATGTGAAACTTAACGAACAAGTTAGAAGGCAGAAACACAAACAAACCTTAATGCAGAAGCAAGGAAAAATCAATTCGGTTAGCAATTTTAACCAGAAGTGTATTTAGACCGAAGGGTTAGAGAATTTGGTTTTTACCCGTTTTGATTTCGAAAATTTGTTGTTCCTTCACGTCGGGAATTCTGAAAGCTTCGTTGGTGGCCGATCCGGTTCGACTTTGACCCGAGCTTCTGACCTCTTCTTCCTTGTGTTGTTAAGCACGTTTTGGTTCTGTATTTGTGGTGTTTTGATGCTTGGAAGTTCAATGGGAGAAGAAAGAATGTATTTTTGGTGATTTTGGGATGATTTTGGTAGAGTTTCGGTATTGGGAGTGTTGAAAACGTGAGAGACAAATAGAAGACTGTGTTCTCTGACTATGGGAATGTTCTCCTCTGCCCTAGGTCGTTTTGGAATGTCCTTTTATAGAAAGAGCAAGGCCATGTTGATAGAACAAGATTTTTATCTAAAACCCTGATTTTGTGCTCTAAGGGAATCTGATTTTTTAAAATATGTTGCAGGCCGATAAAAATTATGAAATTTTAACTGAAGATAAAGGATGAATTTTAAGAATTTTGAGAGTTGGAATCGGGTTATTTTGATAAATAACCGATTAGATAAAAATCTCACAATTTGGAATCTCCCATAATTCATAACTTATTATTGGAAAGTCGAAATAACGAAATTCCAACGGCATTAGTCTTTAATAATCATCCTCTATCTTGTGTTAAAATTTCATGACGTTTTGTTTTGATTTCGGTATTTTCCATAGGAGAGAGAAAATTGCAAAAATGATTGAATTTCTCTTTTAAATTTTGGGATAAGGTTCCAAATAAAATAATTTCAGGTTTATGACTGTATGTAGTCATGCTAACCATGTGACAATTTTATTTATTTTTGGAAACCTTTTATTATTTCTATTTCGAGGTTATTTCATGTGTTAATTAAAGAAATTAGCTTATAATATGAATTAAAAGCTAAATTTCCAGAATAAATTTTATCATAAAATCATGAAATACCTTTCATAATGACTACGATATTTGGAATTGTTTGGTGATGATGTAGAAGTCATATGAAAATAGAAAATCCCGAGAATGTCCCTGGAAAATCCTGCATTGGTGCACTTTGACCATTTTGCCCTTTGTAACAAGTATGCCTTTGAGACTACTGGGGGGGTTGAAATTTTGGGTATAACAAAGCAACTAAAAGCCTTGCCAATTTAGTCAAGGAAACAAGAAAGAAGTTGTGAGGAAAAGAGGTAAATGTGCTAACCTAATGTGGTTTAAAGTCTTAGGAGAAATGAGCTTATATTGCTTGTTAAAATGATCTAAGGAGCCAATGGTGAATGACTTAGTAAGATGTTCTCAAGGAGAACTAGTAAAAGGCATATGTGTTGTTGAGTGTAATTGCAGGTCAAAGGCAAATATATTGTGGAAATTCAGTGTTTATGGTTTGTGCATCTTAAGAGCCTAAGAGCCATGCTATTTAAGGGCCTAAGTGCCATGCAATTTAAATTATGCACTATATTGTGATGTAGTGTTAAATGAGTGAAGTTTTTGTTTACAAGAATGTTCTTGATGGATTTTAGTGTTCTTGGATGTTTAATGGTGAAAACAATGTGTTTTGGCTTGGTAATGTTCTAGGACAACCCATGTCAAAAATTTAGATAATGTATAAGAAGCTTTAGGTGTTTAAAATGAGTTTTGGTAAGTTAAGAAGTGTTTAGAATGGTTAAGTGTTCTACTAGTGAAAGAAACATGCATTAAAGTATTTTATGGTGTAAAAGGGACTTAAGCATTATTTTAGAGGATTTATAATGCAAATGAGTGCTTTGGGATAGTTCAAGATCATGGAGAGATTGTGTTTAGGACTTGTGCAATGTTGTTGAGTAAGAAGAAGTGATGTGTTGAATGGAGGGGCTATAAGCTTGTAGAGATATTTAAGGAGTTGGCTAGGAAGAAAAGATGCTTGGGAGATGATGTTGTAGAGGTGAGAAAACATTTGGGAATAGTGGAAGTTATAGGTATGAAACACCACATAGAAACTTAGTGAAAAACATTACAAGTGTAAACCTTTTTATAAGAATTTGTGTAATGCTTGAGAAGGATTTTAGTGAATGATTTAAGGAGTTTAAAGGAGGTCTTAAGGTGTGTTGAAGTGCCCAAATAAGGTTAGAACATACTAGGTGAAAAAGTATAACTATCCAGACAAGATCCAACTCGATCGCAATGTGACAGTACATCTATCCTAGTACGATCCGATCTGACCTTCTATCCTACATTACTTGGTCTCGGACTGAGAATCTCGCGAGAGTAGAGAGGGAGAAAGAGAGCTTCTATTAGAATCGAATGTGAGTTTGATTGCCAAATATCGCGTGTCTTATTTCATGGGGGTACACCCTTATTTATAGTTTTTTGGGCCTCGTCTTTTTGGTGCCAGCCTGTATTTTACATGTTTAAGTACATTTCTACCCCCTCCTACAATCTTCGACCACAAGCGGCCGGTCGTACGATGCTTTGCTTTGCCTAAGCCCCATTTTCATCCGGCCAGAGATGGCTGGATGCTCTATGTGTTTGCATTTCCATCCGGCTAGAGGCGGCCGGATGCTCTATAAGCTTCTGACCTCATCCGGCTAGAGCGGTCGGATGCTCTACGTATCCTGCTTTTGGCCTGGCGCTATTTCTTCCCTTCTCATCAGTCCCACAAGTTCTATCTTTCTGAATTTCGGTGAAGAAAATAGAACTTCTGTGTCTTGTGTTTTGGTGAAAAAAATTTGCGATTGCCTGTGGCCAATTTTGAGGCTACCCAAGTTTGTTGTCTCCTTACTAGGATATATGTGGGGAAGTTTGGAGTTAAATGGGCAATTATAAACAAGGGTCTGGAGCAGACCGACCTTGGGGACCAGACCTGCAAGGTCGGTCGAGCCCAGTTTACCCTACGAGAAATGGTTTATGGAATGGACCGACCTTGGGGACCAGACTTGCAAGGTCGGTCGGGCATGGATTTTTAGTACGGATTGAGTCTCTGGAATAGACCGACCTTGGGACCGGACTTACAAGGTCCGGTCATGCCTAAATTTTTGTACGTAAGTGAGTATCAGGAATCGATCTTGCGACCGGACTTGCCAAGATCGGTCGGGCCTGAATTTTCAAAGGAAAGCAACTCTCGGGAATAGACCGAACTTGTGACTGAACTTGCAAGGTCGGTCGGAGTAGAAATTTTAACGGTAATGTGTGTTCTGGAATGGACCGACCTTGTGTAAGGTCAGTCGGTAAGTTCGGTCGGACCCAAACTTGTAAAAAAAAAAAACAAACAAAGTGTGGCTTAAGTAGTTAACCCTAGGGGGTATAAAGTAGGTAATCAAGGATAAGCTTGGGCATTAAAACATATCATATAACCATGTTAAACACTTAGTAAATTTGAAGTTAAGTAAGTTAATTAACCGACATTCTTAACTATGTATAGGAGTGACCTACGGTGGAAATCAATCGAAGCAAGGACCAAGGTATGGTTTTCTTGCAGTCTGTTGCCTACCGGTTTACACCGGCTTGTTTGTTGTTAGTTTTTCTGTGTGTTTATGACGTTATAAGACTTAATCTTGTAATGAGTATACAGTTGTTCATATTATTGTGATGTTATGACGTGACTCATACCCCTTGTGTGTGTCTAACATGACTTACCACTTGATTGTGAATCTTTGTTAAGTTCCACTGTTGAACTTCTAACAAGTGCTAACTGGGGAGTGAGGAATCCGGTTGTCCGGTCATGCATGTAAGTTTAAGAGTAGATATCTGTATCAGATTCGACTCTTATGTTGTTAAGATTGTTCTCCTTTATTTGGCGTTCGATCTCCCGCTAGCTTCCTCCAAAGCTTACCTATTCTGACTTATGATCGGTTAGTGGGAACATGTGTTTGTGTGGTGTGTTCGGGTCACAATATCCGAACCATTTTTGACTTAAGTTACTCGTTCGACTAACAGAACGGTAATGAGTGTGTGTAACAAGCTTAACATGAGAGTGAACCATTCTCTAGGCTTCTTATGTTGATTAACCTTCTTGGTTTGTTGTTGTGGGAAGTGTACCCACTATGTATGTGATGATGTGCTATGCAATATTGATGCTATGCCATATGTATATGTTATGTGTTAAAATGAATGCCATGTCATCATGACAATTAGTTGCGCGTATCCCGGTAGCCGATGGGCTGCGCGTTAACCATACCAGCCAAGGGTTGCTGACCCCCTCGGGGGCTCCATATTTTTACTGCAGGATGAGGATCGAGGAAGTAGAGTGGTTGTTGATCAAGGTTATGTCATACTCTTGATTATTTTGGATGTTGAGCCCAGGATGCGCCTGTGCTCCCGTGGCGTTATATTTTGGTACCGTTCGTGTTAAAGTGACGGTAGTTACAGTGACAGTTTGTATTATATACTCGGTATGTTGGTTATGTATATATATGGTTGTTAGTACCTAATGCTCGGGAGTCTGATCATCAGACCGGTACACTTGTGTTTATTCTGCCTTGTCAACCACGTGGGTGGTTGACGGCGTTGTAGCACCGAATCGTTTAGTTATTGTTTAATTGTTTTTCCGCTGCGATTTCAGTTATTGGTAAATGTTTAGTAGGGGTGTTACAAAAAGTGGTATCAGAGCGAAGTATCGCTCTGATGACTAGAATACCGAGCTTAGGAATATACCGAGTTAGGAAACCTAACCACAGTTACCTAAGTGAGCAGTTATTTAAAGGTTAACCACTAATTATGTGTGGAGATACCGTGTTGTCGGGAAGACGTTACAACCGTTGGAACCGATAAGTGTGCAAGCACAATGCTAATGAGTGTTCCTGTGAATTCAGATGTCAGGTAGACCACGAGGTCGAGGCCGCGGGCGCGGCATTGGTGATACTGGGAACCAGGGGGAGAACCCTACGGCACAAGTCATGGCCGATGCTGTAGCGGCCGCCGTAGCCCAGATGGTCCCACAACTAGTAGCTGCAATTCAGCAGGGGCAACAGCCCAAAGTTCAACCACCACCGCCACCGCCACGAGAGACCAACTGGGTCAAGGCGTTGGCAGACTTGAGACCCCCGTCGTTTCATGGGAGACCGACGCACGTAAGCTGGAGGCGTACATCTCCGAGTTGGAGACCGCCTACGAGACCTTGGATGTGCCTGCTGGAGCCAAGGTCCGTCTTGCCGCTTACTACTTGAAGGGTTCGGCACAAAGTTGGTGGAAGCTTGTGAGAGAGGACCGGATGACGGATCCTCAGTTTGGGTGAAGAGAGTATACGGCTCTGCTGCGAGCCAAGTATTATCCTGTGCATGTACAAGAGGCCAAGCGCCTGGAGCTGGATAGTCTGAGGCAAGGGGATAAGATGTCGGTTGATGACTATTACACCGCCTTCACCGGCCTTATCCACCTGTTACCGGACCTGGGATACTCGAACCGGGTGCTGGTAAACCGTTTCTACAACGGTCTCAGCCACCGTCTTCGCTATGGGATGGGGTCAGCTGAGTATACTACCTTGCAGGTAATTAGAATACAGTGTGATGTGAATAAGTGTAATCCGTAAGTGAGTATTAATGTGATTTTGTGAGTATGTTTTGCGGGGCATGACTGACATCCTAAATCCAGGAGTGCTATCATGCCGCTGCTAAGGTTGAGATTACCGTCCAACTGAGGGATGAGGAGAATGCGCACAAGCGCAAGGCCACGAGCGAGGGCCAGAGTCCGCAGGGGTACGGGGGAGGAAAGAAGAAGAAGAAGCCTTATCCCCAGCCCCAGAAGAGTCAGCACCAGGGTGACAAGGGCCAAGCCCAAACCCCACAGCTGAGGAGCCACTAAAGCTCACATATGCATACGCGGCGAAACCCCTACGCTCTTACCCGCCTAAGGGTAATCATTTAATCATGAGTGACAAGTTGAAGTGTATGTTGTTAAGTTATGAAGTAAGAAATGATTGTGTACTGTGATAGCAGCTAGCACGAGTTCTGGACCGGAGCGCCACTACTATTGTAAGTGGTGTAACGGAGACCACCCCGGCAAAGACTGCAAAGGAAATGACGTGCAGTGTCGCTACTGTGAGAAGTGGGGTCACCGTGACTACGAGTGTTACCGGAACCCCAACAGCAGAGTCCACAAGCCCAAGGGGCAGTGGAAGGGTAAGGCCACAACGACCATCGATGGCCCGAAGACGGCTAACCAGCCACCCACAGATCAGAGGAGCACTGATTCCCAGAAGGGGAAGGGGTCGGGACCTAGCAAGGCCGCCCTGCATGTGGTGGACCGGTCTGAGGCGCCAGGGCCCTCTACTAGACCAGGTACCGCCTAAACCGTTGAGTGAAATAAGTGATTGCATACCGCATTTCATGCATGTGTGTTAGTGAGTCTAAGTGTACTACCATGTGGGTAAATAATTAAAGTATAATGTGAAAGTCACCTAATTAGGTAATTCTAAACTTATAGGAGCCTTCAATATTTGGTTATCCAATCCCACCCACACCAAACCCCTGAAGGAAACCACCCATCAACATCACCGACTTTCCAAGGGAGCAATGTCAGGTCATCCCAACGGTTTGATACTCTTAAAATGGATACCTGACACCGGAAGCACAAATCCACATCATCAGACGATGCAATGAAACTGGGAGCAACTCCTCGGAGGATTCTACACACCCGAATACCCGAGTGGATCGAGAATGAATTGAGATGAGTGCTTGGGTAAGGACTGGAATCCTTACACCAAGACATATCAAGAATGCGAGCTGAAGATGGAGCAACGGTACCGATGATACCTGAGGATTCCTTGCAGTCGTTAAACCACGCCGTGGGAATTGCTCAGCAAGTTGAAACGGATTTCAATTCCAAGTGTTAAAGCAGATTTATGTATTGTGAACTTCTCCAGAACGGTGGACGGTTGGGTTTACACACCAAGATAAGGACGAGTTCACCCGAGTCTCTAAGTAAGGAGACCCTGTGTGTCTTGGTCCATGGTGATACCGTAGTGTTTTATATGCGCGAGCATAAGGTGCTGATCTCGCAAAGAATTAGTACTGAAATCAGGAGATGTGTTAATCATTGGTGGGCAGTCAAGGATGCTATATCATGGCAATCAGGAAGATCAAACGAATCCCGCAACGCACCGTCGGCATGATCAATGCCACACACATGAAACCCGGACGTTTGAATTGACCTCAGACAGTTTTAAAAACGCCTGTTAATTATGATAATGTGTTAAACTAGAGTATCTTAAGGATGTTGTATGTGTTAGCTATGTCACAGTGTAAACCAACGAATGTTTGTAAGAAGAGCGTGTGTTAATCAATAAAGTTGAGTTGTTCGAAGTATATCAACTGTGTTATTACCAAATACTTATTAGTTTGCCAATGAATTAGGCTGTGCACTCCGAACGGGAGGTATTACTGGGCGTTTGTAATGAGCAGAAGCGGCAAGAGCGGCAACAATCCTCCCGGTTACCTTTCCAGTTAATGGTGTGGACGTTCGATCTTGTTCGACTCCTGGAGCCTCACACACATTCATTTCGCTATCTTTACGAAGAGGCTGGGGTTAGACGGATGAGATGCCAGACTTCCTAGTCACTCTCCCGTCGAAAGAGCGGATCAGAGTACCACGCTACCACCGAGATGCTGTTGTACAGAATTCGTGATGAAGAGTTTCGCGTCGACTTGATAGAGTTCGACGGACTTGGTTTTGATGTGATTGTCAGGATGAATGGTTGGAGCGGTACAAGGGCAGAATCCTGTGTGCCGAGCATCGTCTGCTTCTTCGGAGTCGCTCTGGGGTTACTGTATCTTTCCGCCAGAGGCCCAGGGAGCCTTCGACTCAGATCATCAATCATCATCAGCCCATGGCTATGTGTCGTGAAATTAAACAATACGACGGGGAATGTGTATTCCCTCTGCTATGTCCAGGACATAGAGGGACCCATAGTTTAGCCAGATGTGTCGGTGTAGTGTCGGAGTTTTCGGTGTATTTCCTAAGGAACTGCCAGGGCATGCGGCAGCAACGGGAAGTTTGAGTTTGAAATTGATTTGGTTCCGGGCACCGGACCAATTGCGAAGGCGCCCTATATCGTATGGCTCCAGCAGAGATGACTGAGTCTCAAGGAGCAGGCTGAGAGACCTAACTCGACAAGGAGTTTATCCTCCCTAGCAATTTCAAGGTCCATTCAACCTGGGGAGCGCCGTCCCCTCTTCGTGAAGAAAAGGACGTAGTCCCCGCCTGTGTATTGACTATCGACAGCTGAATACAGTTCGGTGAAGAACCGTATCCTTACCACGCATCGACGACTTGTTGATCAGTTGAGAGGAGCATCAGTATTCTCCAATGATCTACGATCTGGATACCAATCAGATTGATCCGTGATAGTGACATTGAGAAGGACCGCATTTAGAACAAGATATGGACCTATGAGTTTACGGTTAATGCCGTTTGGTTATCCAATGCACCAGCTAAGTTTCTGGACTTAATGAACCGCTTGTTCCAAGATCAGTTGGTCAAGTTAGTGGTAGTCTTCATCGACGATATTTCTTGTACTCGAAATTCGAGAGGTGAGCATGAAAGCCACTAAGAAATGTGTTACAAAACGTTGAGAAATAATCAGCTGTATGCTAAATTTTCAAAGTGTGAATTTTGGTTGGACCAAGTGTCCTTCCTTGGTCATGTGATTTCTGAGGCCGGGAATCGTTGTTGATCCGGCAAAGATTGATGTAGTGCGCCCTGGCCTAGGCCGAAGACAGTTACCGACATCAGGACTTCCTCGGTCTGCAGGTTATTATATAGGTTTGTGAAGGACTTCTCCAGTGCTCGAAGCCGACGACTTCCTTGATGAAGAAGGATGCTCCTCCATTCGAGTGGGACAGATGGAACTGCGAGAGTTCTTTCAGAGTCTCAAGGAGTGCTCTACCAACTGCCACCAGTCCCTGACTATACCAGACGGTCCTTATGTTTTTGGTTTGCGGTCTATTGCGACGCATCAGGCAGAGGTATGGGTTTGTGTGTTGATGCAACACGGGAAGGTCGTAGCATACGCCTCACGACTGCGAAGAAGCATGAAGAGAACTACCCTACCCATGACTTAGAATTGGGTGCCATTTGTCTTCGCATTGAAGATATGGCGACATTATTGTATGGGGTAAGTGTGAAACCATTTATCTGACCACAAACTTTAAAGTACTTGTTCACTCAAAGGAGTTGAACATGAGACAAAGAAGGTGTGTCGAGTTCTTAAACGACTACGACATCCTTTTGACAAAGAGGGTAAGGCAAAATGTTGGTAGCTGACGCATTGAGTCGCCGAGCACACGCTCTTCATTCGCTAGTCTCTTCATCTGGCTGGTTAAGAGGAGGTGCGGAGTGCTCAGATGATAGATCAGTATATGTTGGATCATCAGAAGCCTTATTGATGGCAACATTCGAGGTCAGAAGTATGACTTCCGACTCCACGATGATGAACCCTAATTAGCTGAAGGCCAACTGTGTATTCCGAGGAGTAGCGCTGAACTGAAGGAGCGCATACTATTGAATCTCATTGTTCTACGACTTCGTTCACCCCGGAGCTTCAAAGATGTACAAGGGTAAAAGATTTATTTTTGGTTGGGACTGGAATGAAAAAGGATGTAAATGATTATGTATTGAGGTGTCTCAACTTGCCAAAAGGTCAAGTTTGAGCACCGAACGGCCTGGTGGTATGTACAGCCAATGCCGTGCCTGAGTGGAAGTTCCATGACATTTCAATGGACTTCGTAGTTAGGGCTTCCGCCTATAAGGGAGGTCTGAAATGATTTGGGTTGTTTTTTGACCGATGACCAAGGTGGCTGGCTCGTTCATACCGATGAAGGACACCTGGAAAAGTGGCAAAACTAGTAGAGCTCTTCGACAGAGATATTGTAAGGACATCTGGATCATGGGTACCGAAACAATTGTGTCTGACAGGGATACCAGATCCTCTCAAGGGTATTGGAAATCCACACGGGAGCGCTGGTAACCGAGAAGCTAAGTACACACACGTTCCACCCACAGACTGATGGTTAGAGTAAGCGTACCATCCCGACACTTGAGGATATGTTACGTGCATGTGACTGAATTTCAGATTCCAGACCACTGGATTGACAAGTTACATCTGATCGAGTTTAGGCTACAAACAACAGTTACCATGCTTCGATCAAGATGTCTCCCTTCCAGGCTTTGTACGGTAGACCATGCCGCACGCCATTATGCTGGGATGAGTCGAGTGAGACGGTCATTATAGGACCAGAGTATCTAGAACAAGTTCAAGCAGAAGTACGCCAAATCCGGGCTAACATGAAGTCAGCTCAGGATAGGCCGAAATCATACGCCGATGTGCGCAGACGTGACCTGGAGTTCGCCGTGGGCGATCAGGTATTTCTTAGCGTATCCCCCATGAAGGGAGTATTTCATTTTGGCCAGAAAGGCAAGTTGAGCCTGAAATATGTGGGGCCTTATGTTGCGACGGAGCGGATCGGCTCGGTAGCTTACAGACTTGATTTACCCGCCGAGCTGGGCAAGGTACATGATGTATTTCATGTGTCCCAGTTGAAGAAATATATGTCTCATCTGTCTCATGTGCTTCAGCCTGAAAGGCTAACCTTAGAGCCGACCATGCGATCAGTGGAGACTCCGGTACGGATTCTAGATACTAAGACTTGAGACACTCGCCATAAGTCTGTGAGACTGGTGAAGGTCCTCTGGTCTAACCAGGACGTCGAGGAGGCCACTTGGGAGCTAGATGATAAGATGAAGGTGAAGTACCCGTCATTGTTTACTTCTTAGTATTTGTATGTATAGGGTACGGGGTGTACCCCTATTTTAAGGGGGGTAGAGCCGTTTTGGTTATGTGTGTACGACGTGTATTTAAATACATCATCTATGTTATGTTGTTATGTTACAGACCGTTGTGTCTGAATGATGTTGTTGTATGGACCCTGTGTCCGATGTCATGTAAGTATGACCGTTGTGTCTGAATGATGTTGTTGTATGGACCTTGTGTCCGATGTTATGTAAGTGTGTTGTCAATGTTGTTATGGAAGTATTATTCATATGTATTCCCGTGTTCTAATATTTAGGATATGTGGAAGTATGAACTTTGAAGACAAAGTTCTTTTAAGGGGGGTAGATTGAAATACCCCAAACCTTAGTATGTTGTTTAAACATTTAAATATGGTATATTAAGACTAAAAAGAGTCTTAGAAACATTAGTAAACAATTTAAACCATAGAAAACACAAATAAATGCCTTAAAGTCAATTAGGGCTAAAATGAGCTCTAAGCTTGGAATAAGCTTGGTTAAGACCTAGTGAGCTTACCAAGACCTTATTTATATACTAATGAACATATTAAACCAATTACCAAAGAAAACCAAGCTTGAAAACAAGTTAAAACACAAAATGTGCTTTAAGGAGTCTTAAAGCACATTTTTGAAAAATTGTCTTGTAAATGAGTTTTGAATGGCTAAATGTCCATCATTACTCTTTAATTAATATGTGTACTACTTAGTATCACATTTGGAAGTCTATATCAATGGGAAATCAAAAATTTCACATCTATGTGCCTTGTTTTAGTGAATAGTAACTAAAATAAGCAAGTTTATAGCATAAGTCAAATAAGTAAGTTAATTGGTCAACAAGGACTAAAATACCCCTAAGAACAATAAGGGGGCCGGTTTTCTTAGTGGTGAGTCACCACTCTTGTTAGCTTGTTAAACAAATAAAAAGTGACTACTTAAGTTACTATTTGCTTTAACATATAAATATCTCCTAAAAGCAAACTCAAACTTCATTCTCTCATTTCCATCTTCATTTCCCACGGCTCCAACCTCTCTTCTATCTCTTCTTCATTCTCCATTCACGGTTTTGCAATAGTACCACACACAACTCCATCTTTGACCTCTTATATCTCCTAGCTCACTTTGCCAAATCAAAAACTAAGACCACCATTCTCTTTGTCTCATCAAGCTCTTCAACTTCATCCTTTTAAAATCTCAAGAGCTCCATTTTGGTGCCAAGAAGAATCTCCATTGAAGGAGCTTGAGCTCATCTTTTCACATATTATTGTTCTCCTTGGCTTTAGGTAAGGAAACTCAAAGAAAAACTCCACTTCCTTCAAGTTTATATGTTGTCCGAAAATCACCATTAATGGTGCCCTTACCTTGCTTTGTTTTAGCTTCATTTGAATCTTCCAAGGGCTTGGTGGAGTCCTCTCTTGCTACATATCCAAACTCTCTTTTGTATCCAAGGTAAAACAACTATCTTAATGTTTTAAAACAATGTATAATCTAGGGTTTACAATAAGATGAAGCATAAAGCTTGTATACTCATTTTATCATTTGTATAATGTTTAGAAGTTAACAAGCAACTAAAAGCCTTGCCGATTTAGTCAAAGAAACAAGAAAGAAGTTGTGAGGAAAAGAGGTAAATGTGCTAACCTAATGTGGTTTAAAGTCTTAGGAGAAATGAGCTTATATTGCTTGTTAAAGTGATCTAAGGAGCCAATGGTGAATGACTTAGTAAGATGTTCTCAAGGAGAACTAGTAAAAGGCATATGTGTTGTTGAGTGTAATTGCAGGTCAAAGGCAAATATATTGTGGAAATTCAGTGTTTATGGTTTGTGCATCTTAAGGGCCTAAGAGCCTTGCTATTTAAGGGCCTAAGTGCCATGCAATTTAAATTATGCACTATATTGTGATGTAGTGTTAAATGAGTGAAGTTTTGTGTACAAGAATGTTCTTGATGGATTTTAGTGTTCTTGGATGTTTAATGGTGAAAACAATGTGTTTTGGCTTGGTAATGTTCTAGGAGAACCCATGTCGAAATTTAGATAATGTATAAGAAGCTTTAGGTGTTTAAAATGAGTTTTGGTAAGTTAAGAAGTGTTTAGAATGGTTAAGTGTTCTACTAGTGAAAGAAACATGCATTAAGGTATTTTAAGGTGTAAAAGGGACTTAAGCATTATTTTAGAGGATTTATAATGCAAATGAGTGCTTTGGGATAGTTCAAGATCATGGAGAGATTGTTTTTAGGACTTGTGCAATGTTGGTGAGTAAGAAGAAGTGATGTGTTGCATGGAGGGGCTATAAGCTTGTAGAGATATTCAAGGAGTTGGCTAGGAAGAAAAGATGCTTGGGAGATGATGTTGTAGTGGTGAGAAAACATTTGGGAATAGTGGAAGTTATAGGTATGAAACACCACATAGAAACTTAGTGAAAAACATTACAAGTGTAAACCTTTTTATAAGAATTTGTGTAATGCTTGAGAAGGATTTTAGTGAATGATTTAAGGAGTTTAAAGGAGGTCTTAAGGTGTGTTGAAGTGCCCAAATAAGGTTAGAACATACTAGGATATATGTGGGAAAGTTTGGAGTTAAATGGGCAATTATAAACAAGGGTCTGGAGCAGACCGACCTTGGGGACCGGACCTGCAAGGTCGGTCGAGCCCAGTTTACCCTGCGAGAAATGGTTTCTGGAATGGACCGACCTTGGGGACCGGACTTGCAAGGTCGGTCGGGCATGAATTTTTAGTACGGATTGAGTCTCTAGAATAGACCGACCTTGGGACCGGATTTACAAGGTCGGTCATGCCTAAATTTTTGTACGTAAGTGAGTCTCGGTAATCGACCGATCTTGCGACCGGACTTGCCAAGATCGGTCGGGCCTGAATTTTCATAGGAAAGAAACTCTCGGGAATAGACCGAACTTGTGACCGAACTTGCAAGGTCGGTCGGAGTAGAAATTTTAACGGTAATGTGTGTTCTGGAATGGACCGACCTTGTGTAAGGTCGGTCGGTATGTTCGGTCGGACCCAAAATTGTAAAAAAAAAACAAACAAAGTGTGGCTTGAGTAGTTAACCCTAGGGGGTATAAAGTAGGTAATCAAGGATAGCTTGGGCATTAAAACATATCATATAACCGTGTTAAACACTTAGTAAATTTGAAGTTAAGTAAGTTAATTAACCGACATTCTTAAACATGTATAGGAGTGACCTACGGTGGAAATCAATCGAAGCAAGGACCAAGGTATGGTTTTCTTGCAGTCTGTTGCCTAACGGTTTACACCGGCTTATGTGTTGTTTGTTTTTCTGGGAGTTTATGACGTTATAAGACTTAATCATGTAATGAGTTTACAGTTGTTCATATTATTGTGATGTTATGACGTGACTCATACCCCTTGTGTGTGTCTAACATGACTTACCACTTGATTGTGAATCGTTGTTAAGTTCCACTGTTGAACTTCTAACAAGTGCTAACTGGGGAGTGAGGAATCCGGTTGTCCGGTCATGCATGTAAGTTTAAGAGTAGATATCTGTATCAGATTCGACTCTTATGTTGTTAAGATTGTTCTCCTTTATTTGGCGTTCGATCTCCCGCTAGCTTCCTCCAAAGCTTACATATTCTGACTTATGATCAGTTTAGTGGGAACATGTGTTTGTGTGGTGTGTTCGGTCACAATATCCGAACCATCTGTGACTTAAGTTACTTGTTCGACTAACAGAACGGTAATGAGTGGTGTAACAAGCTTAACATGAGAGTGAACCATTCTCTAGGCTTCTTCTGTTGATTAACCTTCTTGGTTTGTTGTTGTGGGAAGTGTACCCACTATGTATGTGATGTTGTGCTATGCAATATTGTTGCTATGCCATATGTATATGTTATGTGTTAAAATGATTGCCATGTCATCATGACAATTAGTTGCGCGTATCCCGGTAGCCGATGGGCTGCGCGTTAACCATACCAGCCAAGGGTTGCTGACCCCCTCGGGGGCTCCATATTTTTACTGCAGGATGAGGATCGAGGAAGCAGAGTGGTTGTAGATCAAGGTTATGTCGTACTCTTGATTATTTTGGATGTTGAGCCCGGGATGCGCCTGTGCTCCCGTGGCGTTATATTTTGGTACCGTTCGTGTTAAAGTGACGGTAGTTATAGTGACAGTTTGTATTATATACTCGGTATGTTGGTTATGTATATATATGGTTGTTAGTACCTAATGCTCGGGAGTCTGATCATCAGACCGGTACACTTGTGTTTATTCTGCCTTGTCTACCACGTGGGTGGTTGACGGCGTTGTAGCACCGAATCGTTTAGTTATTGTTTAGTTGTTTTTTCCGCTGCGATTTCAGTTATTGTTAAATGTTTAGTAGGGGTGTTACAATAACTATCACGAGTGAGTGAATTTTCACTAGACTAATTCATTTGACTTAAAAATTTATATATAGAGTTCCTACCTTGAAAAATCAATTCCAAGATAAAGAAATCAGATTTTGGAGCTACATCTTAATTAAAAAGAACTTTCTAAAACTCTACCTCGTGGGAAATTATATAAATATATAATAAGTAAATTTTATGAAGTAAATACTTAATGACCGTCTAAAATACTATGGTTGATTATAAAAAAAACCAATTTGAAACTGGAAAAGTCACATAAAATATATTTTTATATAAAGGAATCTCATGAAACTAACTTACAAGGTATATAATATGAATTTTTAACGTATGGTTGGCTAATAAACCTTTGAATATAATTTTGAAACATTATCTACATTATTACATGATCTGGAATGTTATTTTAAATTACTCAAATATTTTTACACCTGATTTATAGCTTGATTAATATAATTGATATGTTAAAATAACTTAAATGGCATATTTACGTACCTTAGGTTATAAATTCGGTACAAGGTTTAAAAAAAATATTTAATTGTGTTGAAAAGAAAATTTATATATGGTATGATACTATTCTAAATAAGTCCATGAATTTTCAAGACATGACAACTAAGAGACTTTAGGTTATAAAATGCTTCCATAGATAGCATTTTAATAATTACATTACATTATAATGGAATTTTTCTTTTATGAATTAATACTTTCCAAATCACATAATTTAAGATTTTGATACTTATTACATTCAATGCCTAAATGAATAATGTAATACCCCTACATCGTACTTCACAACTACATGAAATCGCAGCGGAAATAAACAACTAAACATTAACTAAACGCTTCGGTGCTACAACGCCGTCAACCACCCACGTGGTTAACAAGGCAGAATAAATACAAGTGTACCGGTCTGATGATCAGACTCCCGAGCATAGAACTAAAACCATAAATACATCATAAAAAATACCGAGTATTTAATTACATTCCTTCACTGTAAACTGCCAATATACCGCCATAGTAGTATCAACGGAATCAAAATATAATGCCACGGGAGCACAGGCGCATCCCGGGCTCAACATCCAAAATAACCAAAAGTACACCTACAGCCTAGAATCTACAGCCACTCTGCTTCCTCGATCCTCATCCTGCAGTAAAAATATGGAGCCCCCGAGGGGGTCAGCAACCCTTGGCTGGTATGGTTAACGCGCAGCCCATCGGCTACCGGGATACGCGCAACTAATTGTCATGATAACATGGCATTCATTTTAAACATAACATAACATAACATGTGGCATAGCATTATTATTGCATAGCACAACATCACATACACAGTGGATACTCTTTCCACAATCACAAACCAAGAAGGTTAAACAACATAAGAAGCCTAGAGAATGGTTCACTCTCATGTTAAGCTCGTTACACACACTCATTACCGTTCTGTTATTCGAACGAGTAACTCAAGTCACAGATGGTTCGGATATAGTGACCCGAACACACCACACAAACACATGTTCCCACTAAACCGATCATAAGTCAGAATAGGTAAGCTTTGGAGGAAGCTAGCGGGAGATCGAACGCCAAATTAAGGAGAACAATCTTAACAACAAAAGAGTAGAATCTGATTCAGATATCTACTCTTAAACTTACATGCATGACCAGACAACCGGATTCCTCACTTCCCAGTTAGCACTTGTTAGAAGTTCAACGGTGGAACTTAACAAACAATTCAGAACAAGTGGTAAGTCATGTTAGACACACACAAGGGAAATGAGTCACGTCAAAAAATCACAATAATATGAACAATTGTAAACTCATTGCATGATTAGGTCTTATAACGTCATAAACACACAGAAAAACAAACAACACACAAGCCGGTGTAAACCGGTAGGCAACAGACTACAAGAAAACCATACCTTGGTCCTTGCTTCGATTTGTTTCCACCGTAGGTCACTCCTATACATGATTAATAACGTTGGATAATTAATTTACTTAACTTCAAATTTACTAAAGGTTTAACATGATTATATGACATGTTTTAATGCCCAAACTAATCCTTCATTACCTACATTATACCCCCTAGGGTTAACTACATTTGCCACATTCTTTACTGTTTTTTTTTAAGTTTTGGTCTGTCCGACCCACCGTCCGACCCACCAACTGGGCCGGACCCTTCCAGTGACTCTCGGGTTTGAAAACTCAACTTGTCCGACCCATGTCCGACTCAACCAACTAGGCCGGACCATTCCAGAACATTTACCGCCTTAAACACACACACGTCCGACCCATGTCCGACCCAAGCCCTCTGGGTCGGACCGTTCCAGAACCCTTACTGGCGTCTAACAGAGGCTGTCCGACCTAAACTTGGGTCGGACCCCTGGGTCGGACGCCACCAGAACTTGCCCAAACATTGTCATATCTTCACCAAACTTCTCCTAAAGCCTCCTAATGTTTTCTAACATCATTTGGTACACTTACACCCTCATACAACATCCATGAAACTCATTTTCTATCTCCTTAAACACTTACTCATTTCATACCACAATTCCTAACACTTATGATATTTTCTCCTTAGGTTTCTAAGTGGTGTTTCATACCTATGATAACCACTTTGCCAATAATGTTTCCTCACCACTACAACATCATCTCCCAAGCATTTTTCTTCCTAAACAACTCCTTGAACATCTTTACAAGTTTATAGCTTCCCATGCAACAAATCACTTCGTCCTTTTTCACCAACAATGCACAAGTCCTAAATACAATCTCACCATGATCTTGAAATGTCCCCAAAACATTCTTTGCATTTTAAATCCTCTAAAACATTGCCTAAGCCCTTTTTACATCTTTAAACACCTTAATGCATGTTCCTTCCACTAGTTGAACACCTAACCATCCTAAACATTTCCTAACTTACCAAACTCATTTTAAACCCTTAGAACTTCTTATACATTATCTAAATTTCGACATAGGTTCTCCTAGAACATTGCTAAACCAAAACACATTGTTTTCACCATTAAACAATCAAGAACACTAAAATCAATCAAACACATTCTTATACACAAAACTTCACTCATTTAGCACCACATCACAATATAGTGCATAATTAAATTGCTTGGCACTTAGGCCATTAAATAACATGGCTCTTAGGCCCTTAAGATGCATAAATCATAAACACTGAATTTCCCACATTATATTTGCCTTTGACCTGCAAATACCCCCAACAATACATATGCCTTTTACTAAGCCCTTGAGAACATTTTACTTAGTCATTCACCATTGGCTCCTTAGATCATTTTAACAAGCAATATAAGCTCATTTCTCCTAAGACTTTAAACCACATTAGGTTAGCACATTTACCTCTTTTCCTCACAACTTCTTTCTTGTTTCCTTGACTAAATCGGCAAGGATTTTAGTTGCTTGTCAACTTCTAAAAATTATACAAACAATATAATGAGTACTCAAGCTTTTAAGCTTCATCTCATTGTAAACCCTAGATTATACATTGTTTTAAAAACATTAAGATAGTTGTTTTACCTTAGAACTTGAAGAGAGTATGAATATATATCAAGAGAGGACTCCACCTAGTCCATGAAAGGTTGAAATGAAGCTAGAACAAGGCAAGGTAATGGCACCATTAGTGATGATTTTCGGACAACATAATAACATGAAGGAAATGTTATTTTTCTTTGAGTTTCCTTACCATGAAGCAAAGGAGAACAACAATATGTGAAAAGATGAGATCAAGCTCCTCCCATGGTGATTTCTCTTGGCACCGAAATGGAGCTCTTGGGATTTTGAGAAGATAGGAATGAAGAGCTTGATGAGACTAAGAGAATGGTGGTCTTTGTTTTTGATTTGACAAAGTGAGTTAGGAGTTACAAGAGGTTGAAGATGAAGAATGGTGGTGGTACTATTGCAAAACCGTGAATAGAGAATGAAGAAGAGATAGAAGAGAGCTTGAAACCATGGGAAATGAGGAGGGAAATGAGAAAGTGAGATAAGTTTGCTTTTAAGAAGATATTATACATTAAAGTAAATAGTACTTAAGTAGTCATCTTTATTTGTTTAACAAAATAACAAGAGTGGTGACTCACCACTAAGAAAAACCGGCCCCCTTAATGTTACTAAGGGCATTTTAGTCTTTGTTGTCCAATTTAAATAATTATACAAACATATGTTACAAACTAGCTTATTTTAGTTAATATTCACTAAAACAAGGCACATAAATGTGAAATTTTGATTTCCCATTGATATAGACTTCCAAATGTGATACTATATAGTACAAATGTTAATTAAAGAGTAATGATGGACATTTAGCCATTCAAAACTCATTTACAAGACAATTTTTCAAAAATGTGCTTTAAGACTCCTTAAAGCACATTTTGTGTTTTAACTTGTTTTCAAGATTGGTTTTCTTTGGTAATTGGTTTAATATGTTCATTAGTATACAAATAAGGTCTTGGTAAGCTCATTAGATCTTACCCAAGCTTAGAGCACATTTTAGCCCTAATTGACTTTAAGGCATTTATATGTGTTTTCTATGGTTTAAATTGTTTACTAATGTTTCTAAGACTCTTTTAAGTCTTAATATACCATATTTAAATGTTTAAAAGCATACTAAGGTTTGGGGTATTTCAAATAAAGAGTGAACTAAAATGTTATTTTAGTAATATATAAATATAACCTATGTTCTCCTCTTTTTTTTTCAAAACTTAACCTACTATGAATGATGAACTCTAAACCTTGTTTTTGCCAATGACCATAAGAGAGGTAAAGTGAGTTAGGTAAATGTGTTGGGAACACCAAAATATTTAATTACGATCAAGCCATAATAACAACGAGTGCTATTGTGCAGCAGATAATGAACCAAAGGTAACAATTCAAACCTCATTATTACGAGATGGATATGGGTCGTACCCTTTTTTTAAGGGGGGTTACGACATCTTCATAAAATAAACATACAATATAAAATGAACATGTAATGGACATATCATTCATACCTGTCATAAAATGAATAGGAACATAAAATTTTATAATAATCAAGAAAATACAAATACATAACAATCAGGAGATACAAATATATAACAATCATAAATAAAATCAACAGTGCAATAAAATTTACAACAAAGTTTGATAATAAGGTGCCGAATTCTTTGAATGTAGTGTTTGAAAACAGAAACAAATGTTTGGAATTGTTATTGGATGAATACCCTTGAGTGGTTTGATTGTTTGATATACATTTTAAAGCTTATAGTACAATTTGATATTTAGTTTACCCACACACCGGAAAGGGGTGTGAGTAGTTGGTAGATAAATCTTAAACTTCGGGACAAAGTTCTTTTTTAGGGGGGGGGGGGGTAGAGCATAATCTTTCTTTCTATCTTTCTCCTCCCACCTCATCCAGATTATGCCCTGTTGCGTGATTAGCAGAGTGAGAGGTGTATGTATGTACTTAGTTTTACGTTATGACACAGTAGTATGTGACTTTTGGTTTTCATCATGAAATATGAAATACCCTGAGTAATTACCACTTTTTTGTGCGTTTTTCGTTATGTGCCTAATTACCTGAAACATTTTGGTATTTTATAGATTCAAACGGATGCTATATCGCATGTACATATCGGTGCGTAAATAAATCCACTATTAGTGCCGCCATAAATTGTATGGACAATTAAATTAAGTGCGAACATATATATGTTCGGGAACGTGACAACATGTCACCACCCATGGTATACTATGAAGCTTAGTTAAATTGTACACTAGCTAGTATATAAGGAACATACTCAGGACAAGGTAACAGTATTGTTACAAGTTATATCACCTAATACAAAGTTATAATTATTTATAACGCAAAATGTCTAAGGTGATTCTACGTTAGATATTTAAATAACAAGAGCATACTAAACCCACAACTAACACATGAAAACGTCACAAAAGAGACATGTAACACATGACGTATATTATAAGTGTACAAACTAGCCAACATGATATCATGAAATACCAAGTGAAAACAAATACTAACATTAATCTAGGGATGACCGGTTCATTAGCAAATAAGAGGGCATATTAAGATACGTAACCACCCCATGAGTTGGACAGTACATTATCTACACATTGTCATCTTAACCTATAGACCAAAACAACGAGCAGCCTCGGTTAGCACCTAAGCTTTGCAGCTCCAAAAATGTAGATACTAGACCGGTAACATGTTCTAAATTCTTGTCCCTTGAAGTTGCATAAGAACTCCCCCCCACATCCTAGTATGATACTAGTTATCGGTCTCATTAAAAATGCTAACTCACCCATGCTTATCCCTTGTTTAAAATGTACCTGATGCCTTGAGCTGCATTGTTCGAAAATGTTGAGCAGAAAACAGCCCACATGCCTTGCATAACTGAAGGACAATACATCACACAAATGCCTAGGGGAGAATTTTACTTTTTTCACATCTATATCAGCATTAGACTAATAATTAGTCAGCTCTTGTCTCTCTCTCAGTCGTTCAATCACCAAGACACAAGCCACCCGAGATTAGTCTCCACTAACCTTGCTTTCACCAACTTTTAGGTGATGCCCATATACTAACCACTCTCTGCATTGCTTGAAAATTCTCACGCCCATTTACACCAGTGTTTCTCTTCCTTCTTGAACGACAGTGTATTGGTCTGATAACCCACTCATCCTCCCCACCTTTATGCACATGTTTCCTTGAGCTGTGCGGTACGAAAATCAGTATTTAAACAGATGCACTCTTCTACAATTCTGCTGTCTACTCACGTTAAATAAATAGGGGGTCATAGGAACTTGGGAGCACTATCTCCATAGTTTAGTGCTGGAGACAACCACTCCTCAGGCACACGATCTGTGCTGGTTCGAAGTCAGTAAAAGTAATCCAGGGAACAAAATCTGTGTAGCAAGTTGTCCTTTTCCAAATTTCCAAGCCTGCTCGTGGGAATCAGTAACCCACCATCTAATTCTAAATTCCCCTGCATGTGCATGCCTCAGTATTACCAGCTTCCGTCCTTTGAGTCGCACACCAGAACCCATTCCAGTGCACAAGTCTTGGAGCAAGACACTTGAGTCTCTGTTCCTAGCAAGGTAAATATCGGTCTGTGTAGTCCTTTCTCATCCTTCTAAGTTTTTATGCCGAGAATTCCTTAAGTGTCTAACGCATTCCCTCCTCAGTCTGTGCATAGTTGCGCCTGGGAATGTAACCCATGAAGGGTGCATTAAGATCCTACGAACAACATGAAGAATTCTCCCTTGAGCTTCCCTGGTTCTCCACGAACATAAACTGCTGTAGTTTTACTTACACTTCAACTCACGGTGAGACCATGAAACAAATCTTGCTCAAGGTCACTCCTTTTGTTCTTTGTGTTTTTTTTCTCCTGATGTCCGAAGCACTACAAGATTACTCACCCAAAATGTTTTTTTCCTTTCATGCGTGAACTCCCATGAAGTTCCCTCGGCTTGTTCAAAGGAGATCCCTGAGTAACAGCTACCAGTTCATCGCTGAAGCACAACCAGAAGTTATCCAGGGCTTGGGAGTCTACGTCTGTGCCCAGAATCAGCCAAGGGAAAAGTGATAAACTACTGAAGCGGTGAGTTATCTCTAAAATGACCCCATAAACGGGAAACAAAGGAAACAAAAAACAAAATCTGTCTAGTGCTAACCTGATAGCCATTTCAGAGTGACCAACTTTGGCCTTTCTGTACACTACACTTCTAGAAGGGATATAAGGGTTGAGTTGGCTTAATAAGGAACTCAAGACAATGCTTAAACCCGGTTCTAAGTGGGTAGACTTATAAGAGTGTTGAAAAAAAATGGAGAGAGAAAAACAGTGTTGTGCAGAAACTCAAAACATAACTCTTTAAACTTCTGTTTCTGAACACTCCACCTCCAAGGGTGATATGATGGTGGGTTGGCTTGATTAATGTCTTTAAACGATACAAAAATAGTTGTAAACTGCTGTTCATGATTGAAACACCCTGGAAAATCCTAGTTATAAAATATACCTTCCTTGTTATTTTATGTGTGTATGTGTATACTTGAAATTGATATAAGTAAATACAAATGAAAATTGTAGACATGTATACATGTATTATAACCGCTATAGATACCGACTGTAAATATTACAGTGATATGTTAAGTTTATATTACCGGTTGTAATGTACATAGTTAGCCATCATCATCGCAAGCAAACTTGCGAGCACAATACATTATTAAACTGTTATATTATATATATATGTATATATTGCTTACGAAACCGTCTGAATTTATATATGTATACATTACATACTAACTATGTATTTATATATATATATATTATATAATATATGCATACAGTACGTACCAAATCGTGTGTATTTATATACATTACATACTAAATTGTTAATATAAATATGGGTACAAATCGCTTGTATATATGTATTAGCTGAATCGCTTATATGTATATAAATATATTGCCTACGAAATCGTTGTATACATATGTTGCCTGAATCGCATATATATATATATATATATATATACACGTTACTGTATATGTATATAGCTTGCCTAATTATTTTAGTCTTACCCATTATTATTATATCCTAGCTTATTGGTAAAAGTGACCGATTGTAATATTTAAACGTGTCATTTTTACAGTGACATGTTAAATTTATATTGCCGATTGTAATGTTAAAATATGTCATTGTTACAATCGTAACGGTGACACGTTAAGTTTATATTATCGGTTGTAAATGTATATAGTTAGTTAATTTATTCTTGTCATCACTACCTATTTTATATCTTAAGAGAGGCAGCAAAGCAGGCCACACATGTCTTAGTACAAACCGCCAACTTTTCATGCTATCTGCCCCATTATTACCGCCAACAACCTAATGCTTTCAGCACCATTGGTTTAAGGTGTTATGTATACTATGCAATTAGTTGTTTTATCTTGTTGTTATCATCACATTCCTACATTAATATCCGTCAGCTTGATATCACCGATTTTCCTTTCTAGGATTTCAGCCATGTACAAAATAAAATTAATGTGTTTTAGCTATATATATATACCGATTACATAAGTTGATAATGAGCTAGCTTGTCTTTTATAATCATTGCTTATCTTATATTAAATTCTACCAGCCCTATCTTATAGTATGTAGCCGATTTCCATGCTGAGAGTACACACTCATATGCAATAAAAGTAACATATAAATTCTGCTCATCTATATTTAGGTTACCGTTTTTACAATAATTAGTATTCTTGTCATCTTTTAATAATTTAAATCAATGTTGATCTTACCCAGCTGAGAGTTACTGCCTTACCTTTCTGAGTGTACACATTTATATGCTAATAAAGCAATATAAGAATTCAGCCTATCCACATACAAAGAGAGCTATCACACTTCAGCTTTAATCAACTGCCTTATATATGTATTGATTAACAACTCTGTCCTATATGATTATTATTACTTTATATACAAATGTTATCCGCTGGGAATTGCCGACCTCATGTAGGTGCTGCTGTCTTGGTTTTGAGCAGCCAACAATATAAACCAGTAGGAAATAAATACCAACGTAAACGAGGTGCAATCACTGAAAGAATTTCCTCCTTGTTTGGTGTTGCTGTTGCCGGTTGCTCCTCCTTCTGTTGAAGTTCTCTCTATTCCTGTCAAGTAGCACTCTCCTAATTCAATTAGGAAGTAGTAGTAAGTTAAAAAAAAAAAATTATTACCGTATGAGACGTTGGAGGATTACCGTGAATAACAGGGGTTTGGAGTTGATGCTGCTGCCGGTTACCTCTTTCTCCCCCCCATCTTGAGCTTCTTCTTTTTCATCTTACACCCACGTTAGTTATCAAGGTAGTAGTAGAAAGTTGCAGGAAAAAAATATACGTCCACATACAACAACTAGGTAGTTGCAAGGACTACTGCAGCAGAAAACTTTGGTCTAGTTCTATTGCGACATCATAAACAGAATTCAACGAAATCAGCAGCCCGCTAGGAACATGACCCAATTTCTAGCTGAGGAAAAGAAAAAAAAACGCTGACATGATCTAAGTTATCGGTAGGAGAATCAGCAAGGGGCAAGATTAAAGGGTACTAACAGGGTCATGCCGTAATGGGGGAATAGGAAAAGACTTACTTGGAGGTTGAATCTCCGGCGGATTACAGTGCGGTTAGTATAAGAAAACCAAGGGGTCAAGCAGTTCCAGCTAAAGAAGGAATTTCCAAGGAGAAAAAGAGCAGTGTAAGACATGCAGTGGCTAGTGAAAGTGCCAGAGTTTGATCCTAGCCTCTCAACATTTGTTCCGTAAAGCACGCGTGGAGCCACGGTTCCCAGAAGACAGACTTCGAGATCGCTGCCGTACAGCAACTGGGTAGTAGTAATGAGCTGGTGTAGGTTGAAGAGAAAAAAAATTGATTCAAGTGCTGGAAGTTTAAGAGAAGATGGAGGAGCCTTTTCTCCTGATTATTCACGTAATGTAGTAGGAGTTATAGCTACAGAAAAATACAACAAAGAAGAGGAAATTACCGAGAGAGGAGGTGCTAGAATTGTGTTGCTGTTGGAGTTGTTTGTCGCCAGCTTAAGGAGGAAAAAGTCAAGGTCCAAGTGCTGGAATAATTAGGGAGAAGAAAGGAGGGCCATCTAGCTGTATAATCCTCAAAGAATTAGCAAGAAATAGCTAGAACAATCAGGTAACAACCTTGATCAACAAGTTTGCAAAATCTGATTTTCTTTAGTGCAGTTTTGTGATTTTAATGGGATTGACTTCTTGTTGTTTTTCCTTTGTTGAATGTACCTGTAACTAGCTGATTTTTGGAGGTTTAATTCTCCTATTTAACTAGCAAAATTCGTGGCTATGCAAATGAAGTAAGCTAGACAAGTTAGAACAAGTTAATGACAAAATGTGCTCTAAAAACTGCTGCTGTGAACTGTTCTGTATAACAGAGTTTTGAGTTGATTTTCTCTGCGTTTTTGAATGGAATTGTTGAGGAAAATATGCTACAAAGGTGTATGAACATCCATGAAGAAGTGGGAATCAAAATTGATGGGTTTCATAGGCTAGAAAAGTAAGAGAATTCAGATCTGTCCAATTGCTGTCCTAACAGAATTCGGTTCTATATATAGGAGTTTTGAATTATTTTTCTGTGAGTTTTTAGTCTGAATTTCTTGGTAAAGGAAGCTTAGTAGGTGTATAAACATCCATGTAAAAGTGGGAAGCAAGTTTGATGAGTTTCTTAGGCTAAAATGACAAGAAAACTTAAATCTGTCCAAGAACGTTACTGTTGTTGTTTTAGTTGAAATCGGTGGGATAATTGAGTATTTTAGGTTGTCTTTCTTGGATTTCACAGAACAATGAGGTTGGTCTATCTTATAGTGAGTTAGGAAAACAATTATATTGATTAGATCTAGTGTAATTATCAAGATATGCTAAGATGTACAAAGCTGTACAAAATGTAAAAGTTATTGTTGTTATTGTAACCGAAATGAGTGGTTGGTGGGAATTGTTTTCTTCTGAATTTAGTGAATAAATGAGGTTCATATAGTCTAAATAAGGTTATGTGACCACTTAGCTAAGGTAAACTAAGTTATACAACATAGTTATACAAATTGTAAAATGGAAAGTTGTTAAAGTACAAGATTGTTATTAAATAAGCAATGGATGATGTAGTTGTTGTTTGAATCAGTAGCTTGGACATGGGTTAGCCTTGATTAAGGGTGGTTTATTTACATATATTAGGTGAATATAAAAGGTGAGAAAGGATGGCTGAAATACCCCAAACCTTAATATGTCAGTTAATTATATAATTATAATATTTTAAGGCTTATTTAGTCACTAAGAACATGTGGGAGAAATTCCCGAAGGAAACGAATCCAAATAATGGATTAAAGACACAAACGAGGCTTTAAAGCACGTTTTTCGAGAAAACCGAAAAACGTGACTTTAAACGTTTAAAACAGACTTGTATAAATTATAGTTGATTTTATAACTATAATTATATACTAACTAAAGTCTAAGATTTTTTTTAGAATGAAAAAAATATAAATAAAAAAATAATATAAATTCTGGAAACCGGACCCGGACTGTTAAAACTGACAGTTCGGGAAATTAACGGGTGTTATCTGCTAATGACCAAGTGCCACTCTCTCACATTGTAAAACAAAATCAGATTTTTACCCCTCTCATTTGTGTCTCACGTGAGAGAGCCCCATCTTTCTCTCATTTATTTTACTTCATTCACTAAAATACAAAACAACAAATTACTTTACTCTCTCTCTCACTCTCCCTCCCCCTCATTTCTCCTTCTTTACCGATTTTTCCCCTCCCATCTCTCTCTCTCTCTGCTCCTTGTTCTTCTGCTAATGGCGATTTTGCAAGCCATGGAATAACTCCAACTTCACCTCTTTGTAACTTCATCATCCTAGCTCCAAATCAAGAAATTTTTACACCAAAATACTCCTCTCATCTTGGGGATTATTTTGCACCTTTTAGAATCTCAAAACTCCATACTTCATCTCCATGGGTGTACCACATTTTGAAGAGAAAACTTCATATTCTTGAAGCCAATCATCTTCTTGTTGTTCTAAGGTAAGAAAGGAAATCAAATTTCGCTTATTCCTCCATTTCCTTCTTGTAGTCGATTTTCCCTATTTTGAACACCATGCTTGTTCTCCATTTTAGCTTGTTCAATCTTCTAGAGGTGTTGGAGCTAGCCCTAATTCCATTGCCAAACACTTCACTTTGAAGTAGAAGGTAAATTCCCCCAATGGGTTTCAAATGATTACTAAGTTCTAGGGTTAATGAAGTGGTGTTCATAAACCCTTCACACTCATTGTGTTTATCTTGGCATGGTCATTAGTGTAGCAATAAATCCCGTTGATAACCGGTTGTGGAACAAGAAGTAAAGAAAGGGAAAGTTTGGAAAGAAAACCCAAGGTAATTAACTTGCCTTTAACTAATGTGTGAGTTATGAATGTGTTTGGGTTTGGTGCAAATAAATGTTGAGTGTAATGCAGGTGTTGCTAATAATATGAGGAAATTCTGTGTTTAGTTTGATGTTGTTTAAGAGCCAAACCTTAAGGGTTATGTACATTGTGGTGTTGTGGTCAAAATGATGGGATTTGTGTACAAATTAGTGTTTTGGAATGAGTTGTTGTCAAAGTGTTTTGGTGGGCTAAATAATGTGGGGGAAACATGAAATAACTATGGGGAGATCATGCCAAAAATTGTATATGGTTTGGGTGCATTTCTATGTTGAAATCGCTACTGTTAAATGGGTTTTCCGGCACGTCCGAACTTCCGTCCGGACTTGGAAGTTCAGACATGCCCCGTCGCGTTAAAAATTTTCTGAGTTTTAGGTTGCGTCCGGACTTCCGTCCGACCTTTGAAGTTCGGACGCTTGAAAAATTTTCCCAGATTTTGCTTCGACTTGTGTCCGACCTTTGATGTCCGGACACAAGTTCGGACGCTTGAAAGAATTTCCCCAGATTTTGCTTCGACTTGTGTCCGACCTTTGATGTCCGGACACAAGTTCGGACGCTTAAAAAATTTTCCCCAGATTTTGCTTCGACTTGTGTCCGACCTTTGATGTCCGGACACAAGTTCGGACGCTTGAAAAATTTTCCCCAGATTTTGCTTCGACTTGTGTCCGACCTTTGATGTCCGGACACAAGTTCGGACACTCGAAAAATTTTCCTGGATTTCGCTTCGACTTGTGTCCGACCTTTGATGTCCGGACACAAGTTCGGACAATCACCTGTTTTCATTTTCTAAGTCTCGGCTTGTGTCCGAACGTTGATGTCCGGACACAAGTTCGGACATGTCACTGTTTTGGTCATAATTTGCTCGTTTGAGACCCGTTTTGACTTCTGTTTACGGGAGTTGTTTAGGACATGATAGGTGGGTTATAGTGACAATTAGAAGGATGAAAAGTATGACAAAATGCGAAATTAAAATGAGCTAGAAACGCAACGTTGCAAATTAATAAGGGTGTAGTACATTAATTAACCGACGTTACTAAATGTGTATAGGATTCTCCAACGGAGGAAACCAATCACAGCAAGGACCAAGGTATGGTTTTCTTGCAGTCTGTTGCCTACCGGTTTACACCGGCTTGTGTGTTGTTTGTTTTTCTGTGTGTTTATGACCTTGTAAGATTAAATCATGAAACGAGTTTACAGTTCTTATTATTAATGTGACGTGTGCGTACCGATACCGGTAACCTCGAATGCGTGCTAACCATCAATTAACCAAGCTAGGAACGTAAGAGAACGGTATCCGGTAATGACATTCCAACCTAAGGAACGTTCTAACCACGGCTATGTGTGTTTGGTTGTGGTTTGTGTTGCTGATTTATGTCTTGCTTCCCTTATATGTCTAACTGGACTTAAACACTTACTTGTGAGAGATTGTGTTAAGTTCCCACCGTGGGACTTATAACAAGTGCTAACCGGGGAGTGAGGAATCCGGTCGTTCCGGTCACGCGTGTATGTATGGGGGTCGATATCTGAATCAGATTCGGCTCTCTCCTTATGTTAGGGTTGTTTTCCTTTTTGGACTTCAACCTCCCATTAGCTTAGCCAAAGCTTACCTACGTGACTTCCACTCGGGCTAGGGGGAAATTATGTGTTGATGTGCTCGGGTCACTATACCCGTCCCATCTTTTAAGTTAAGTTATTTATTTGACTAACAAAACAGTAATGTGATATGTGTTAAGCTTAACATGAGGATGAAGTCATTCTCTAGGCTTACAAGTTGACTAACTGTGTTGGTTGGTTCCTAAAGTGAATTGTTTTCACCATGTATGTGTTGTTATTGTTCTGCAATAATTCTTGTCAAGTGTATGCATGATGCATGCTAAAATCAACGCCATGTTATTATGACAAATAGTTGCGTGTATCCCGGTAGTGAAATACCCCGACCTTAAATATAGTGGTTAAAATTATCCTAATAGGTATTTAAGGGCCTAATGGTGCCTAAGTAATATTGGTAAGGAAAAATAAATCCAAAAGAAATAGAGAAACGCTTAAAAAGCGAAAAACGCTAAATAAGCGTTAAATAACCATAGGAGGTATGAGACCTCGGTTAGCGTATTATATGGATTTTAAAGCCTTTATAAGGCCTATATAATATGTGGGAACAACTCCTGAAGAAAACGGATCCTAGTAATGCATTAAAACACTAATAGAGCTTTAGCGCACGTTTTTCGAGAAAACCCAGAAACGTGACTTTAAGTGGTCAAACGGACCTGTAAAAATTATAAATCATTAAATAATAATTATTAAGCATTTATGGAAGCTTAATAACCAATAAAAATAATTAAACAATAAAATTCCGGAAAACGACCCCGGTTAGTGAATAGTACCTAAACCGGGTAAAATAACGAGCGTTTTCTGTAAAAGACGAAAAACGCTCCAACTAGTGTACCTGTAGGGGGCCGGTTTTTAATCAGTCAAATAACTCCCTCACACACACATGTAACTAGCTAATTAAGTAAGAGAGCCAAAAGCAAAAAGAAATAAAGTAAAAACTACTTTATCCCTTCTCTCTCTCCTCACTCTCTCATTTCCCTCATCTCTCTCTTCCTTCTTCCTCCCCATCCACCAATTTCTCTCTCCTTCTCTAAGGGGCTGGCGATTTTGGAGAGCTTCCCACAACAACAATGGCAACCCCCTCTTCTTCTCCATGCTCTACCTCCATGTGAGCTCCAATCACAAAAATAATTACATATTTGTAATCCCCTCATCATTCACTACACTTCTCTCTTTTCAAAATCCAAAAATGAGGAAGTTCATTTTCGTGGGTATACCCCATTCAAAGAGAAAATAGCACCAATGGGTAGCTTGGAGTCTCCTCTTTCCAACAAGGTAAAAATCTACATGAAAAACTCATGTTCTCTCCATTTTCCTCCATAACCGATTTTTACCCATTTGTAATGCTCTATTTTTCTCTCTCTTTGGAGCATAATATCAACCTTGCAATGGTGGTGGATTCACCTTCTTGAACCAAGGGCTAAAACCCCTTCTAAAACACTCCAAAGGTAAACCTTAGAAATCTTGCTTTAAACATTTCATTGAACTAGCATTAATTTAAGGGTTGGTATATTAATTGTAATTGTTTTGTGGTCATTGGGTGATGGGAATGGAGTTTGGCAACTCCATTCCCCACATAACTGATTTTGAGGCAAGAAAGGAAGAAGGAGGAAAAATGAGGAAGAAAGAAGGAAGTATAAGCTCAAGGTAAGAGCTCCTTCCTAATGTTAAATTCTATTGCATTAGAGTAATGGGAATGGGTAAAATATTTACAGAACCCAAAACCTTGTACTAGTATTGAGGATTGTGAAGTTTGAGTACTTGAGAGCAAGTATTTGAATTGTAGGCTTTGGAGCCAAATGTGATGTGTATGTGTATTGGAATTGTGGATGGAGAAAGTATTGAGGAATTTATATTTGTATGTGTGCTGGTATAACCCTTGTGGTTTGGCTAGAATAGGGATGAATTGATGAGAAAGGAGATGTGTGGATAAGTAAGAAAAGTAGATGAACTATGGCAAAATTTTGGTAGGAATATGTACATGTGTGGATGACTTGGTGAATGGGGAAACCAAGGTGTATATTGGAGTTAGTAGAGATGTTTAGTAACTATGGAGTAGTAGTAGTGGTAAGAGAATGAAAGGATATAAAAACTGTAGCAAGAGGTATTGGATTGCCTTGGAGAAACTAGGAAGAACTAGAGTATAAGACATGGTAAAATGAAGGTTGGACTTGGGTATAGATGGTGCAATTGCTTGGAAATGAGTTGGTGTCGTAAGATAAGGCATTTGGGATGCTAATAACGGTATTGGTAGTAGGAGTATTGAGTGTTAGAAGTTGGAACAAAAATCTGTAGCATTGAAGGATGAAAAACTGTTGTAAGTGTGGAAGGGAAGTGAGGAAATTGTGTAAGTTGTTTTATTGGTATGAATTAAGGTAATTTGGAGGGCCTAGGTAGTGTTTAAACATGTGGGATTACATGTAGGAAGATAGGAGAAACAATGGGCAAACTATAGAACTGAAAACAGAATTTAAAACTGAAATACTGGGCCGGACCGACCTTGGGACCGAACTTGCAAGGTCGGTCAAGCCCAGATTTACAAAGGACGGAAACCTTCTGGAATGGACCGGCCTTGCGACTGGACTTGCAAGGTTGGTCGACTCAAAATTTTTCCGTCATGAAACTTACTGGAATGGACCGACCTTGCGACCGGACTTGCAAGGTCGTTCGGGCCAAAATTCTCCGTCGTGTAACACTGGAATGGACCGACCTTGGGACCGAACTTGCAAGGTCGGTCGAGCCCAGATTTACAAAGGACGGAAACCTTCTAGAATGGACCGACCTTGCGACCGGACTTGCAAGGTTGGTCGACTCAAAATTTTTCCGTCATGAAACTTACTGGAATGGACCGACCTTGCGACCGGACTTGCAAGGTCGGTCGGGCCAAAATTCTCCGTCGTGTAACACTGGAACGGACCGACCTTGGGACCGGACTTGCAAGGTCGGTCGGCCCTGAAATTTTCCCCAGCGTATTGTCCTACTGACTTCGACCGACCTTGGGACTGGACTTGTAAGGTCGGTCGAGTCATACAAAAAAATGTGTAATTAAATTAAATAATAATTATATATATATATATATGTATACCCACATTTACATATGTACATATATGTAAGTATACCAATGCTAAGTACGGAAATAAACTTAAAGAAAGTAAACAATGTGTAAGTATAAGAACTTCAATGACTTAGTAAGTATATGTTAGGAAACATGAGAGTAATCGAGTTAAGTTAATGATAGTTAGATTAATCACTCGATTGTATGTATATCATAGGATTTGAATTGTGAACCCCGGAGGAACGTCGGATACAAGTACAACGGTGAACGGTATGATTTCTTCATGCCCTGTATCCTAATCTAGTTACCCCGATTTGTGTGCTTATTTGATCACCTAAATAAGATAAATGCATGAATCGGACTATATTGCACTTACCTGTGCTTGACTTATGTTGTTCTTGATATTTATTGTCTGAACACTAGTTTGTATAACTCATGAAATATATTAATAATGATGAAGTGTATTTGTATCCCGTAGTGCACTTGTATATTGTATTGTATTGCGTATGGATGTGCATATGAACAATGTAATGTGTATGTGGCTTGGATGTTGACTTCTACTAAATTCCTAACTACCTAACTCCTAACTTAAGTGTGAGTAAATTGGAATGAGTAGAAGTCCGATATAGCTTCGGCCACGCGTGAGGATGAGGAGACACAAGAGGTTGGATCCGATTCCTGACTCTTAAACTGGTCCACGGCCCAAACCCCTTAAATGGGTAGCATCCCGGATTGGTGAGTCAAGTAAATCCCGGTGGTGGGACGGAGTAGTCCGCGGGCCGGAGGTCCCGACGACTTAACATGAGTAAGAGTAAGTAAGTAAGTATGTATGAGTATGAGTATGTATGTGTAAGTACTGTGGAACGAGTAAAAGAGTAATCTCCACCCGATTAACCCGGGTCGACCAACATGAGCTAACAAGGGTGGTGTATTATGTATGTATTGTGTATGTATTGTATATGTATTGTGTAGCGCGGATCCCGGAAAGGTAAGGATGTATTTGATGGCTTGTATGGGTTACCATGTATGCATTGAAGAGCATGTATTGATGTGTACGTATGTATTCCTTGCGTAATGTATTGTAATGTTATGTGTAAGAGCATGTATGCATGTATGTTTGAATGAAATCAATCACATGTATTCGACCAAGTGGTCGGCGTACCCTCACTAGTACGCGGGGTATGCGGTTATCATGCTCAGCGAAAGCTGACCCCCTCGGGGGAACGTTTTTAGTGTGCAGGTACCCGAAGAGGATATGGTCAAGGTAAGAGACGTGGCTACACTTGGATAGCTAGAAGTAGAATGTAGAGGAGTACTAGATGGCACACCCTTGTACTTAGAAAGTAAGTAGTTGTGAGGAATGGGTAGATGTAGACTCTAAATGAGTACATATGAACTTGGAAGAAGCATTGTATTTGTATTGGGAACCTAGTAAACTCGGTTATGTATTTCGTATTGTATGGTTTATGAAGGAGTAAAGTGTTGAGTGGAACATTGTAGTATTCGATTGATGAATGGAGTAGGTGTTGTAGATGGGTAGTACTCGGGATTCCGGTCCATCAGACCGATGTTGTATGTAGAAGTATTAACCTTGTTAGTCACGAGGGTGACTAACGGCATTGTATCACCCACTGTATGTAAGTAAGTATCCGCTGCGTGACTCGGAAGCACGAGGAGACTGGACGGTAATGATTGTATTAATGGTAGGGGTGTTACAAAAAGTGGTATCAAAGCGAAGTATCGCTCTGATGACTGAAAATACTGAGTCTAGGAAATACCGAGTTAGGAATTAGAAGCTTAGGGCTAAGGGCTGAGTGTTAGCATTAGAGAGATGTTAGCTAGGAACTACCGGTGAGTACCGGATACCTACAACACCAGACCCGCCCTCCACAAACCCCTTGTATGATTTAGGAAAAGACGCAAAGGAGAAGGAAGGACCTCTCATATTCGGGAAAACCCGATCTGGTAGTTGTGAAGCAATCACACAGTAAACAAGAACCGACACGTAGTAGATTCCAAGAACTGGAAGTCCCGGAGATGAATCCCGGTTGAGCCAGAACACCCTCACTTAATAGCGGTAGGATGAGCACTCCAACCACGAGGAGGCTGCAAATTACAACAGCATGGGGCGACGTGCTCAGCAGTCGCGAAACCTAGCTAGTCAACCAACAGCAGGAAAGAAGCACTAACCGTGCAACGGAATGAAAAGGGAGCAGTAACGGAACCCGAGACACAAGTCTACGGGATAGTAATACTTGAATAATACCACCAACGGTATGCTAGCTGGCTAAGGACATAGTCGGAAGCGGTTAACTCCAAAACTACGACGCCATTAAGGTTGCAATACCTGGCCAATATAGCTCAGACAACTACAAGAACATCCACGAGATATAATCCAATAGGACTACAAGAGTAGTGCCTAATCAAGCTAAGGCTCAATGACCACAATAAATATGTGGAAACGAGCAACAAGGAAAACACGAGACAAATAAATGGGAATCTCTAAGGATTGGAGAAATATCCCGATCAATGACAGTCATGTCAACATCAATGAGAAACTACTTAAAAGGACAGAGTATCCCAGACATAGAACAATATGATCAAGGAAGAGTCAACAAGAATATTAAATACAAGTGGAAACCATACCAAGACTGGTATAGGTTTAACCAAAAACCAACAGTACCACGCACTTGCCACGGCAAGTGCAGTAAGGACAGGAACAGGTAGAGGAACACTAATACACCACAAGCGCATAGTAATGTACTGAGACCGCAAAGAAGCGACTACCGGATCACGTATCCTAAAAACAGGAAGAAAGGAACCTTGGAAAGGCCTAACGGCCTAACCATTGTATTAAGGACATACCAGTCAGCAAGAAGCTGGACTTGGTCAAGACCTCAACATGGCTATGCCATGCAGAACATCTTTTAACACCGAACCATTGTTTTCAAACCAAGCTTTTTTTCAAAACCACAAACCTTCCTTTAAAACCTTGGATTTTTTTTTTAAAAAAAAACCGGACCAACATAATGTCGGTGAGTATCATAGAATGATACAAGAGGAGTTGACAACAGAATACTTCACTTAGGCGTGTGACGAACACTATGAGTGTACCCAATTACGGGATGTGGGACAACCGCACTTCGAAGGGGCTTGCGGGCCTGACATATGTTGGGTAAGTGGTAACGTATCAACATGGTACCCCACGTATGTATACATGTAGTGTGCGAAACACGGGAAGTAGTCAACTCCGTTCTACGGACCATCAATAAGTTCAAACCAGAACAGCTAGACACCTCAGACGATCAAGTGCAAAGGAACTCAGAGAAGTCATCTGAAAGTAAGGAATAAGAACTAGAAAGTGCAAAGAGCACAGACTAGACAGTATAGACATTGGACATGTCTCAATGACATCAAGCAGATACATGATAGCTGGAAGGTATACCCAGCCTGAACACAGTAAGGCAGATGCCTAAGGTGAATACCACGATGCTCAACAAACGGGACAGAGTCTCCCAAGAGCAATCACAAGATTACCATGAAGTATAATCCATCTTTGAGGAGAATTTTAAACCTGGTCTAAACGCTAGGAGAAGGTATAAACAGTCTACCCAAGGACGGGAGACGTCATAACCCAAAGGATAACTCAAATACAATACCACAAGGCGGTATGGTAGCCACAACCTATGTTAAACGTTAGCCGGATGTAACTACATAACTAACAGCACTTAGGAACAATCTTTGAAGGGTGTCTGAGATAACAACAATTGAACAAGCGTCATGATAAAAGCACATGAGCTAGAACGAATATTCGGTTAGGATACCGAAGGGATTCCACTTAACAGGAAATACCCTAAATTACCAGAAGGCTCGAATTTACACCAGATTGCCTTAAAGGGTCTCCTATAAACGAAAGCGTGATGTCACAACTAACCACGGAGCCCAGCAATACCTCCAACCTATAGGGTATACATGGAGTGGAAACATGTATAAGCAGCTTGCAAAGAGCATTGCTTGCAGCAATAAGGCTCAGAAGCCATAAACCAAATACGTTATATAAACTTAAACGGTTGCAAAACCTGCACCATTTTTTAACAAGACTTGCAAGAGGTATGGCCTCATACGACAAGAAATCAACAACTGGACCATCAATTCAAACCCAACTTTATGAGTGGCTTGGACTAATGGCTATCTCAATGTCACTATCACTAGAGCATCACCCTAGTATACAGTAGACAACTCTTAATTTTCCTTCATGCCTTCTGTAGCAATGGTAGCACAGAGGCATAAGAATCATGATGATGCCAACATTGGCCAGTCCACACTTGGACACTACGAGAAACCCAAGGGAAGGTACCCCTCGTTAGCCAAAGACCACCAATGTGGTGAAGATGTGAACCCTTAGAAAGGCTTCCATCTATTATAACAGTAAAGCCTACACTGGTAGATATTGCCAAGAGGCGATGGAATAAGGAAATGAGATTTCCAAACCATCACGACTTAAGGAGCAAGCATACTCCGTATGCACCCAAGCATGTGGTGAACCGTTGTATAAACACCAACATGATAAACCTCGTCATGAGACCTATGAGTGGAGACAACCCCTCAATAAGAACCTTCACTTGTTAGTGATAGAATACCTCAAATTGGAGAACCGGACCAGAAAACCCTCGAAGTTACTTGGGATGTCCCGGTGATGTACATACAAGTAGAACTACACTGCTAGAGCCTATAACCAATGCTCAGCACTATGGAGACAGTAATTGTCAAAAACAACCAATGTGTGTGCACACTACACACCATGAATGACCAACGCTCAAGAGTGCTTGTAACCCGATAAACCACTTCATCTTTGGTCAACCAAGTTATTTGGCAAACTATATCATGAATGAGGAAGTAATGTGAGGTAAGCTAACCTGCACATGAAACCTAAATTGAAATAAAACATCCCCACAATGGGAAGATAATAGTATTGCGGTATACTACGATAACCGTCATACACATGAACTAGGAACCTCCTAGTGTATGTACACCATAAGGAAATGGTGCCAATGATAATGGCAATAAGTAAAGAGGAACTACCACAGTAACAGAAACAGTAAAAACAATTTTGTACAATGAGTAAGAATACGGCGCGCAACAGGCGACCGCTATGAGGAAGTAACAGATAATAACACGGAGTATAAGTATGAAATGACTGGAAGAAATATTCTTTCCTATCACATAAGTGACTTACTATCAAGTGTTTACGCCTCTGCACTCTGTATGACTGAGTGTTTTGGTATTGCACTTGTACAGCTAATGACCTAGTGAGATAGCAAGGGATATAGGAAATATAAATGGTAGTAACCCTTCTTTTCACCAACGAACGTGGCACAAGCCAGTTAAGCAAGCTCAGCAACAGACCGTGCGGCCTAAGGCCAAAGAAGCACGAAGAGTGTAAAACACAGTAACAATCATAAGATGTGAATTCCAGTGGAATAAAGAGTGAAAAGAAACTTAAAAACAGTCACTAGGACCGACGCATAGAAATGCAAGGTCATACAAGTAAAGGACACTTGTACCGAACCAGAAGAACTGGTATAACTTGGAAGCTAGTGACGACAGAGGAAGCGCTACAGTTAAGTGGTGACTTAACCTCGCCCGACAGTAAGCCGGAGGAACTGAACGAATAATCATGGAAGCACGAATAGCATGTGCAGTAGATTACCAGAGAGCTGGTTACAAATCTTAAACTCATTGAGTTCAAACACGGTAGAAGAATACCGCATTTGCTTAGTAAACCTCATTTCCATAATAGACGGATAAAAGGTGATGTACAACACTTTAAGGATAACAAGAAGGGTGAATAACCTAAGTTATCAAGGTCACGCAGCAGAAGCTAGTGGGCCCTAGCTAGGAGATTAATGTACCTAGTGAGTATAATAGAATGGCTATTAATGCCTTGAAGCCGGTTAGGCTAGAACCAAATTAATTATGAGTTGAATAAACTCATATAGGAATCCTTGGTGCAAAGACTAAAACATTGTTATGATTAGGACCTTTGACAAGGGTATATTATGTAATAAACCGTAAAGAAGCTAAAACGCTTCAGATTGCCCAAGTTGAGTAACCAATGTTTAATAATAATAACATATGGTAGATTACGTGGGTGTAATCCCTTTTAAGGGGGGTAGAGCGAAAACTGCTTAATGTAAGTTTCATGAATGAAACACATAAACTATAATGTGCTTAGCACAAATGAGAATCAAATTGATGATTGGTACTCATGTTAAATAAACATAAGTATTCACTTAAATTGTAATTGTGGTAATTAGGCATGAGAGATGCAAATACCATAGGATGGATATACCTACCTTATAACACCATGTAAGAGTATTAGTAAAAGAAAAGTAACGAGTAGTGGACGGAGCTCCACAAGTATTGTAGCCTTTGAAGAAGTAGTACGAAATGAATAAGAGTAGTTGAGGAATGAATTCTAAGAGTAGTGTATTTGTAAGTAAGTTATTGGAAGTAAATGGAGAACAACTAAATTCTACAAGTATGGTAATCCCTAGTTAGAATAATTGGAATGATGGAGAGTAATGGATGGAAGTAGTGAAGGTTGATGGAATGAGCATTTAGGTATTGAACCACGGAGTAAAGCATTTGGGAAGTAGAGTGAGGATGATTGATGGACAAAATCCATCCTTTGGAGATGTATGAATTCGTATCACGACTAGAAAGGGTAAGAAGATAGAAGATGAAAACCATTAAATTATTTGTTTGTTTGAAACTGACGTAGGAAGTCGAACTTGATCCTGATCAGATCAAGGGAAACCAAACACCAATTGGGGTGGAAAGATAGTTCAACACTGATGCTGATCACATCAGGGTCGAATGATTCTCGAAGCTCCCCTCAAGTGGTCACAAGAATCACACATAGGATAGAAATAAGGAATATAAATTGGAAATTGGAGTTGTATGTTTTAGAAAATTTCTAATTAGTAGTTGTAAAGGAATTTCCTTAGACTGGAGACTGAGAACTTGTTGGAGGTTAATACCGGAGAAGATAGTAGTGTAGCATGTTGTATTATTCCAAGGGCAGCAGGACATAGAGGAGTCCTGTGTCGAGATGACCTGAGTGTGTGCGGGATTGTAATGTGTATTGCATCGCTTTGGGGATAGCTTTGCACTGTATGTATGTATAAATTTTGTAATGAGGAACCGGATGGTTGGTAGTAATGCGGATTGGAGTAATTATAGTACATTGGTATGGTATGGTATGGTATGTAGAGACCCTGAGTAATGGATTTGGGAATTGTAAGGAGGAAGAAAGTATGGCTTTGGTATTAGACACGTAAGAATGAGTAAGCATTGTAAACCTATAACCTCGAACAACTTTGAGGACAAAGTTCTTAAGGGGGGTAGATTGAAATACCCCGACCTTAAATATAGTGGTTAAAATTATCCTAATAGGTTTTTAAGGGCCTAATGGTGCCTAAGTAATATTGGTAAGGAAAAATAAATCCAAAAGAAATAGAGAAACGCTTAAAAAGTGAAAAACGCTAAATAAGCGTTAAATAACCATAGGAGGTATGAGACCTCGGTTAGCATATTATATGGATTTTAAAGCCTTTATAAGGCCTAAAAATGTGGGAACAACTCCCGAAGAAAACGGATCCGAATAATGCATTAAAACGCTAATAGAGCTTTAGCGCACGTTTTTTGAGAAAACCTAGAAACGTGACTTTAAGTGGTCAAACGGACCCGTAAAAATTATAAATTATTAAATAATAATTATTAAGCATTTATGGAAGCTTAATAACCAATAAAAATAATTAAACAAGAAAATTCCGGAAAACGAGCCCGGTTAGTGAATAGTACCTAAACCGGGTAAAATAACGAGCATTTTCTGTGAAAGACAAAAAATGCTCCAACGAGTGTAACTGTAGGGGGCCGGTTTTTAATCAGTCAAATAACTCCCTCACACACACATGTAACTAGCTAATTAAGTAAGAGAGCCAAAAGCAAAAAGCAATAAAGTAAAAACTACTTTATCCCTTCTCTCTCTCTCCTCTCATTTCCCTCATCTCTCTCTCTCTCTCTCCTTCCCTCCCCTTCCACCGATTTCTCTCTCCTTCTCTAAGGGGCTGGCGATTTTGGAGAGCTTCCCACAACAACAATGGCAACTCCCTCTTCTTCTCCATGCTCTACCTCCATGTGAGCTCCAATCACAAAAATAATTACATATTTGTAATCCCCTCATCATTCTCTACACTTCTCTCTTTTCAAAATCCAAAAATGAGGAAGTTCATTTTCGTGGGTATACCCCATTCAAAGAGAAAATAGCACCAATGGGTAGCTTGGAGTCTCCTCTTTCCAACAAGGTAAAAATCTACATGAAAAACTCAGGTTCTCTCCATTTTCCTCCATAACCGATTTTTACCCATTTGTAATGCTCTATTTTTCTCTCTCTTTGGAGCATAATATCAACCTTGCAATGGTGGTGGATTCACCTTCTTGAACCAAGGGCTAAAACCCCTTCTAAAACACTCCAAAGGTAAATCCTAGAAATCTTGCTTTAAACATTTCATTGAACTAGCATTAATTTAAGGGTTGGTATATTAATTGTAATTGTTTTGTGTTCATTGGGTGATGGGAATGGAGTTTGGCAACTCCATTCCCCACATAACCGATTTTGAGGCAAGAAAGGAAAAAGGAGGAAAAATGAGGAAGAAAGAAGGAAGTATAAGCTCAAGGTAAGAGCTCCTTCCTAATGTCAAATTCAATTGCATTAGAGTAATGGGAATGGGTAAAATATTTAAAGAACCCAAAACCTTGTACTAGTTTTGAGGATTTTGAAGTTTGAGTACTTGAGAGCAAGTATTTGAATTGTAGGCTTTGGAGCCAAATGTGATGTGTATGTGTATTGGAATTGTGGATGGAGAAAGTATTGAGGAATTTATATTTGTATGTGTGCTGGTAGAACCCTTGTGGTTTGGCTAGAATATGGATGAATTGATGAGAAAGGAGATGTGTGGATAAGTAAGAAAAGTAGATGAACTATGGCAAAATTTTGGTAGGAATATGTACATGTGTGGATGACTTGGTGAATGGGGAAACCAAGGTGTATATTGGAGTTAGTAGAGATGTTTAGTAACTATGGAGTAGTAGTAGTGGTAAGAGAATGAAAGGATATAAAAACTGTAGCAAGAGGTATTGGATTGCCTTGGAGAAACTAGGAAGAACTAGAGTATAAGACGTGGTAAAATGAAGGTTGGACTTGGGTATAGATGGTGCAATTGCTTGGAAATGAGTTGGCGTGGTAAGATGAGGAATTTGTGATGCTAATAACGGTATTGGTAGTAGGAGTATTGAGTGTTAGAAGTTGGAACAAAAATCTGTAGCATTGAAGGATGAAAAACTGTTGTAAGTGTGGAAGGGAAGTGAGGAAATTGTGTAAGTTGTTTGATGGATTTGGTCATGGATTTGGTGGATGAATTAAGGTAATTTGGAGGGCCTAGGTAGTGTTTAAACATATGGGATTACATGTAGGAAGATTGGAGAAACAATGGGCAAAGTATAGAACTGAAAACAGAATTCAAAACTGAAATACTGGGCCGGACCGACCTTGGGACCGAACTTGCATGGTCGGTCGAGCCCAGATTTACAAGGACGGAAACCTTCTAGAATGGACCGACCTTGCGACCAGACTTGCAAGGTTGGTCGACTCAAAATTTTTCCGTCATGAAACTTACTGGAATGGACCGACCTTGCGACCGGACTTGCAAGGTCGGTCGGGCCAAAATTCTCCGTCGTATAACACTGGAATGGACCGACCTTGGGACCGGACTTGCAAGGTCGGTCGGCCCTGAAATTTTCCCCAGCGTATTGTCCTACTGACTTCGACCGATCTTGGGACCGGACTTGTAAGGTCGGTCGAGTCATACAAAAAAAAATGTGTAATTAAATTAAATAATAATTATATATATATGTATACCCACATATACATATGTACATATATGTAATTATACCAATGCTAAGTAAGGAAATAAACTTAAAGAAAGTAAACAATGTGTAAGTATAAGAACTTCAAAGACTTAGTAAGTATGAGTTAGGAAGCGTGAGAGTAATCGAGCTAAGTTAATGATAGTTAGATTAATCACTCGATTGTATGTATATCATTGGATTTGAATTGTGAACATCGGAGGAACGTCAGATACAAGTACAACGGTGAACGGTATGATTTCTTCATGCCCTGTATCCTAATCTGGTTACCCCGATTTTATGCATGAATCGGACTATATTGCACTTACCTGTGCCTGACTTATGTTGTTCTTGATATGTATTGTCTTGAACACTAGTTTGTATAATTCATGAAATATATGAATAATGATGAAGTGTATTTGTATCCCGTAGTGCACTTGTATATTGTATTGTATTGCGTATGGATGTGCATATGAACAATGTAATGTGTATGTGGCTTGAATGTTGACTTCTACTAAATTCCTAACTACCTAACTCCTAACTTAAGTGTGAGTAAATTGGAATGAGTAGAAGTCCGATATAGCTTCGGCCACGCGTGAGGCTGAGGAGACACAAGAGGTTGGATCCGATTCCTGACTCTTAAACTGGTCCGCGGCCCAAACCCCTTAAATGGGTAGCATCCCGGATTGGTGAGTCAAGTAAATCCCGGTGGTGGGATGGAGTAGTCCCCGGGCCAGAGGTCCCGACGACTTAACATGAGTAAGAGTAAGTAAGTAAGTAAGTAAGTATGTATGAGTATGAGTATGTATGTGTAAGTACTGTGGAACGAGTAAAAGAGTAATCTCCACCCGATTAACTCGGGTGGACCAACATGAGCTAACAAGGGTGGTGTATTATGTATGTATTGTATATGTATTGTGTAGCGCGGATCCCGGAAAGGTAAGGATGTATTTGATGGCTTGTATGGGTTACCATGTATGCATTGAAGAGCATGTATTGATGTGTATGTATGTATTCCTTGCGTAATGTATTGTAATGTTATGTGTAAGAGCATGTATGCATGTATGTTTGAATGAAATCAATCACATGTATTCGACCAAGTGGTCGGCGTACCCTCACTAGTACGCGGGGTATGCGGTTATGAAATACCCCAAAATTAGATATGGTGTTTAAGTGATAAACTAAGTTATAAGGAGGCTAAATAATGCCTTAGAAACATTAAGAAACCATTTTAACCAAAGAAAATATAAGGAAACACCAAAAGAGCAGTTTAAGTGAAAACGTGCTCTAAGCTTGGAGAGACTTGGGTGAGTACCCAAATATTGTTCTAAGACCTTAGTAATATCCTAATGGTCATTTTAAATCAATTAAAAAAGAAAACCAAGCTTGAAAACAAGTTAAAACACAAAATGTGCTTTAAGGAGTCTTAAAGCACATTTATGAAAAATTATCTTGTAAATGGGTTTTGAATGGCTAAATGTCCATTATTACTCTTTAATTAACATGTGTACTAATTATTATCTCATTAGGAAGTCTAAATCAATGGGAAATCAAAAAGTTCACAACTATGTGCCTTGTTTTGTGAATAGTAATTAAATTAAGCTAGTTTATAACATAAGTCAATATAAGTAAGCTAATTGGTCAACAAAGACTTAAGTACCCCTTGTTACTTAATGGGGGCCAGTTTTTACAAGGTGAGTTACCACCTTTATTAGTTATTAAGTAAACAAATAATTATAAAGCAAAACTACTATTTACTTTACAAGATAAATATCTTACCTTTGTATACCTCTCTCCTCACATCTTCATTCTCTTCATTCACCACCGGTTTCTCTTGCTCTCTCCCTTCTCCATTGACGTGAAGAGCAGCCCCATGCTAGCTTCAACTTCCTTTGTACACTACTTACTCATTTAAGCTCCAAAACCAAAACAAATTACATATTCTTCTTAGTTAGCTCAAGCTCTCTCTTTCTATCTTTTCAAAACTTCAAGAGCTTTGATTTGGTGCCAAGCCAAACCACCATTAGAGGAGGAAACTCAAGTTTGGAGACTCCATTGGCTTCTCCATTCTCTTAAGGTAAAGAAAGTGTAAGAAAATCTAGGTTTCCATCACTTTTCTCCATGACCGAAAATACATGCTCATGAGGCTTCATTTTAATGCCTTTTTCTAGCTTGTTTTCTACTCTCCAAAGGATAGAGGAGGTCCTTCTTGCTTCATATCCAAGCTTGTCTTGAGAAACCAAGGTAAAACAATCACCTTAATACCTTAAAGCACATTTTTAACCTAGGGTTTGTTCCTTAGGGTTAATGTATTATCTAGTACTCATTGGAGTAATTGGATATTGGTTAGAACATTGGCAAGGAGAGTTTAAGTGGTGACCGAGATTGGGCAAGAAAAACCTAAGGAAGAAAGTTTGTAAAGCTTGGGAAAGAACAAGGTAAACTACTTACCTTAAGATGTTTCATTGTTTAAGGGAATGGGATTTAGATATGTGATGAGTTTAGTGTAGAGTTTACATTAGAAAAGGGTAATATATAACCTAGGAGAAACAATGATCATGTTTGTGAACTTGTGACTAAGGAGCCAATGAGAAAAGAGATAGTCAAACAATGTTGAGATGAACTACAAGAAGCATTTTATTTCAATGGGAGCCTTGTTGTGTGTATTCGCAGGTTAAAGGCAAATATATGTGGAAATTCAGTGGTTAAGTTTATTGTCATTTAAGGGCCTAAGTGCCAAGCATTTAAGTTTATACACTATGTAATGATGTGGTGTAGTTTTGGTGTAAATTGTGTGTTAAGGTGTTGTTATGAGAAGTTGAGTGATCTTGGTTGTTTGATGGTGAAAAACCAAGTGTTTGGATGTAACTAGATACTAGAGAACCCATGGAAAAATTTAGAGGAGAACCTAAGTGTTTGAGATGTTCTAAGGAGATTTCATGACTAAGGAAGTACTAGGAAGTTCTAAAGGTTGTCTTGATGAAAAAGGGTGAGAATAAGGTGCTTAAATGACTTATGATGACTTAGGCATCACTATGAAGGATTTAGGAATCAAAAGAATGTACTTGGGTATTTAGGACTTAGGTAAATGTTGATAAAAGAAGCTAGGAAACTTTAGTAAGTTTGATGTGAAGGAGCGTAAAACTTTTAGATGGTTTAGGTAGAAACTAGAGTTTAGAATTTAAGGAAGGCTTGGAAAATGTAATAGGGGTGGAAAGTAGTGTATATGGTGTGGTCAAGTTCATAAGGAGGGAATCTTTGGTTAGTAGAAGTTCTAGGTGAAAGGTATGTTGAAAATGTAGTAAAGAAATAAGTGTTAAGTGTTGGAAGTTGTTATTAGAATTGAGTAAAAGGGTTGGAATGATCTTTGGAGGTTATTTTAATGAGTGTGGAGGATGATTTAAGGTGGGTTTAAGGGTCTAAATGATGTTAGAACACATTGGAAGGCTTGAGGAAAAGTTTAGTGAAGATTTGACAATGTTTGGGCATGTTCTGGGGGCGTCCGACCATCCGAAGTTTGGGTCGGACGGCCTCTGTTAGACGCCAGTGAATGGTTCTGGAACGGTCCGACCCAGAGGATTTGGGTCGGACATGGGTCGGACGGGTGTGTTTTAAAGGACGGTTAAATTTCTAGTGGTCCGACCGTTTGTTGGGTCGGACAGGTAAGGCTTAGAAGACGGAAAATTTCTGGAATGGTCCGACCTAGTTGGTGGGTCGGACGACCCTTAACACTTAAAAAAAAACTTTGAATTCTAAGGATGTTTAATGGTATTAATGGTACACCATTTAGAGGGCATTGATGATTAGAAACCTAAGAACCTAAGGGATTAAGTTAAGTTAAGTAAAAACCTTAATGTTTGAAGTTAAGTTTATAAGGTTAAGTGGCGAGGATTTAAGAGGGTGTCGAATGGGAATCTTTAGGGACTAAGTGAGTTAAGTAAGGTGCAAATAACTAATGGCCTAAAAATGAATCAATGTTATAGGTTTGTGAGTTGGGACCCCGGAGAAGGTTAAACAAACGACAGATGACGGTGAACGGTACAATCTTTCTTGTGACCTGCTTGCTAACGAGGTGTCCCTCGGCTTGTGTGCTATCTGTTTAATTGCTATGACTAAGACAAGATAAAGCATGCAACCGGTTATATTTGTTCTCGTTGTGTATGTGTTTTCTTTGCACTAACCCACGAGACTTGAGATCGTTACTAACCAAGTTTAGTACTTACTGAGTTAAGAATAAGAGTTAAGTTTTGGTGATTGTTGGTTAATACCCGTTAAGGTTTAACTAACACATGGTGTTTAAGATTTCTACTAACTGGAACATGAGTGAGGAAACCCGGGACTGACTCCGGTCATGCATGCTAAGGAAAGGGGGACGGTATCTGAATCAGATCCGCCCTCCGCTTAAGGACTTGTCTTCGGACTTGTTGCCTAGGGCCGGTTGCCGGCTCAGCTACGCTGGACTCCCGTCCAAGGTAGGTGGCATTAAGATGGTGCGGTGGGATCACCTAAATCCCAGGTTTGAAATTAAGCTACAACCAATCCTTTCCAGGAACGGTTTGTATACTGAGAATAAGTTAAGGTTAAGATTAAGGTAAGTTAAGGAACTGAGGTTAAGGAAATCAGGACTAAGGAGGGGGTTACTAACCCACTTGATAAGGGAACGATTGTGTCGTTCATTGTTTGTGAACTATGTATGTACATCTGTGGATTGTTGTTTATTGCACTTCATATCATGCTTGTGTACTTAATCAATTTCCATGCTATCGACAATTAGTCGTCGTAGCCCCGTTAGCTTGGGGGCCATGAGAGGGAGTACCAGCATTCGTGCTGACCCCCTTTGGGGGCTGTTTTTACACTTGCAGGTAAGAGGCCCATGAAGATGCACCACGAGAGTAGGAGCGGTTAGACTTAGGATGGGTTGTTTATTTTGAGTACGGGTTGACTTGTGCTCCCGTCTGTTTATATTGAAACTGATGTAAGGTTGTGATTATGACTTAGTACTTATACTCGGTTGGTTGGTGGTATTTTGGTTGGTGGTGATTGGTCGGTTGTTCATTTTGGAAAGTGTTGTAATATTATAAGGCCGGTATGTTCTAACGATCAGACCGTGGCAAGGTCCAGGTGTTTGTTATCTCCGCTACGACGAATTCGATTAAGTGTTAAGTTTTGCGATAACCACGATTGGCTTTGGACGGGGTGTTACAGGTTATCATGCTCAGCGAAAGCTGACCCCCTCGGGGAACGTTTTTAGTGTGCAGGTACCCGAAGAGGATATGGTCAAGGTAAGAGACCGGTGGCTACACTTGGATAGCTAGAAGTAGAATGTAGAGGAGTACTAGATGGCACACCCTTGTACATAGGAAGTAAGTAGTTGAGGAATGGGTAGATGTAGACTCTTAATGAGTACATATGAACTTGGAAGAAGCATTGTATTTGTATTGGGAACCTAGTAAACTCGGTTAAGTATTTCGTATTGTATGGTTTATGAAGGAGTAAAGTGTTGAGTGGAACATTGTAGTATTCGATTGATGAATGGAGTAGGTGTTGTAGATGGGTAGTACTCGGGATTCCGGTCCATCAGACCGATGCTGTATGTAGAAGTATTAACCTTGTTAGTCACGAGGGTGACTAACGGCATTGTATCACCCACTGTATGTAAGTAAGTATCCACTGCGTGACTCGGAAGCACGAGGAGACTGGACGGTAATGATTGTATTAATGGTAGGGGTGTTATAGGTAGTCAGCGGGCTGCACGTTAACCATGCCAGCAAAAGGTTGCTGACCTCCTTTGGGGGCTATGTTTATTTGTAGGATGAGGATCGAGGAAGCAGAATGGCTTTAGATCCTGGGTTGTTGATACTTTTGTTATTTTGGATGTTGAACCCGAGTAGTGTCTGTACACTCGAGGTCGTATATTTTTGGTGGATGTAGGATTAGTTGGTGATTTTTGTACAATTACACTCGGTACATTGTGAATTCTTTTGGATCGGTGATTTTGGATGGTTGTAATTATGCTCGGGATTCTCGTAATCAGACTGATACATTGTATGTAACAGCCTTGTTAGCCACGTGGGTGGCTAACGGCGTGTAACACCGCCCCTTTTGGTATATGGTTAAGTTATGATTTCTGCTACGAGTATTGATTAAGTGTGCAGGTTATGGTTGTGGTGTTACAATGGCTAAAAACATTAGGTAAATCACCTAACAAATCGAATGTAAATTGTCATCGTTATCGGTGTCGCTTTGTACAGCGAAGCGTGGAAGTTCTTGTATGAGTTGATTCCTCTACGTTATGTTGATCAACTGAATTTCTATTGGTTACATGAAGCTGTTTAACAACTTGGTTCAAGTAAACCTTGGTGAAATATGTAAGATGCACATAAGTGAATAAATTGTTAAAATGGTTGTAAAATTCTCATTGTTGTTGTCTTGTACAGCCGAGAGTGGAAGTGTTTGTATGAGTTGGTTCTTCTATGTATTAGTGATCAATTGAGTTTATATTGATTATAAGAAGCTGGTTGACATCTTAGTCCGAGTTTAACTTAGTGAAATTACTTGGATGCACAAAAGTGCAAAAATTGCTACAACGGTAAATTGTAAATGTTGTTTGGTGTTATTTCTGTCCAGCAATTGCTATGTCTGATTATATTGATCTTGGTGATGCTATAACTTGTACTAAACTGATATGGAAGTGTGGGGTGAGGCAAGGAAGTGCCTACCCATTTGTTTAAGTGATTGTCGATTAGTTACCTTGGAAATTGACTGTAAAACTATAATTATTCATCATTGTTGTTATGTTTGGCCAGAAGGGTGTGCTTGTGTGTGGATTGATTCTCTTGTGTCATAAAGACCATTGTGGTTTATATTGGTTGTGTGAAGCTAGATGAATACCTGGCTTGGTAAATTTGGTGTTTCTGTTGAGATACACTTAAATGTACAGGTGTTTACCGTGGATAATGATGTTTACTGTTGTGATGTTATTTCTGTCTAGCAATTACTGTAGTGATTATATTCACTTTATGTGTTGATTTATCTTGTGTTTATGAATATGGAAGTGAGATGTAAGGCAAGGTTGTGCTTAAGCCAGGTGGTAATGTGTTTATGAAATATTACTCCTTGTGTAACACCCCAACCGTTAAGCTCGTCATTACCTCTTAAACTGTCACTAAATGCTCTTACTCACGCAGCGGAACTCTAATTACAACGAGGGGTGAAACAACGCCGTTAGCCACCCATATGGCTAACCAGGCCTTCCTCAATACAGTAACGGTCTGATGGACTGGAACAACCGAGTACACAATACTAATACAATACTCAAAACATTTCTTTACTATACCGAGTCTACAATATATGGATGCCGACAACATATTCGGTCTTACACCTCTTTCAATACATAAGTAATTAAATCTAACTACCCATGCAAACCACCGACCCCGTCCTACTCTCGAACGGTAACATCTTCGGTGTACCTGAAAAATAAAAACGTTGCCCCTAGGGGCTCAGCTTAACGCTGCATATGAAATTCGCATACCCCGAGCGCTAACCGGGGTACGCCGACTACTTTTGTCGGATATACATGGAGTTCATTTTAGTCAAACAACATGCATCATAGCAATACAATAAGTACGTGTAATACTCGAGGAATCTACATCCAATCACGGAACACAATTCCTAACTAACATAACAAGGTTGTTAGTTGTATCTGTTACTCTTAGGCCTTGAGGGTTATACCTCACTATGCCTTGTTTACTTATTCCATACCTCACCCGCTCTCTCGGGTTAACTTATCATATACACACCCATTCTCTTGGCTACTCGTACTATACTCATTATTCCACCCACACTCTTGGGTTAATTATACTCAAGCTCTTGTAGATTCTCGAGACGCTACAGGTCTCATATGTCACGCCTGTTACTCTTAATACATACTTAGGCCAAAACTCATGGCTCTCTAGCATAGTCTTACTTCCCCGGTTTCGACCCTACTCTGGGTCTAGCATGGTGGAAAGGTTCAACTAGCTCACGGAACTCTCTCTTAGTTCCTATCCCTTTTACTTAGGTCCGACTACTCTCGGACTACTCATTCCCAAACACTCCTCTCTCAGAGTTATAATAATATTATGTATATTAGTCTAGAAGCATCACTCTCGATGTTTCTAATGACTTTGGGAACATTACTTAAGTTCGGTTAATCTTAGGTTTTAAGAGTTACCCATGCATTTCACTTACTCATACTTTCGGTTATTTTCTTATATCGGGTAAAATCCTCATATAGGAGGTCGACCATGTCTCAAGGGAGTTACTAATCCCTTAGGTCTCTTTTACCTTCTTTACTAGTTCACATCTTCGAACTATCTTTAATCCTCTTGAAGGAGGTTCACTTATCTTTCCACTCTCATTTGTTTCGTGGATTGTGTCATTATGGTTTACTAACCGTTATCGGGTAATTACTCAACCCGTACATCTCCTCACATTCTAGGGAGTTCATATGTTAGCGTTATCGTTGTACTTTAACGGATAGTTTGTGTGTTTGCACGTTTTCGTTATCAAAAGCATCGACCCGATCTATGGGTCTCTAGCCGAACGTTACTCACTATGAGTCGGTCTTTACTCTATGTTAGACCACACCGGCATACAAGTATGTTAGCTCATTCAACATACAACAAGGCATACATAATCAAACAATGGATTATTTTCATGCTTTAGTCTTGATTAAGCCGGCACACAAACACACAAATCAACGTAACTCGGTTAGCACGCGGAGTATGAGAAAATCATACCTTTCACCGGGGTTTTTACTTTTACCGTGTCATCTCACCATGCTCGGTTCACACACGATCCTCTGATAACATTCAAATGCTTATATTAACTTTAAAGCGTTACGGTAAGTAAAACTAATACTCCCGTACTTAACCCCGTTATCCCATTATTCCTAGTTTAGTTCAAGTGCTCTTAAACTCACAACTTTCTCATTCACTTCTCAAACTTGTTACACTTCTTAGGACCTTGACTAGTCACCAAACAAGGCCTAAACAACATCTAAAACCATTACCATTCACTTCCCCACCTTTAGGGCACTTAAAAACACTCTCTGGTACATTTTTACAATGGTCCGGGTTTGTGTCCGGGGTTACAAACCCAGACCAGACATGGTTAAAACTCTCTGGACAATTTTACATGTGGTCCGGGTTTGTGTCCTGGTATACAAACCCGGACCAACCCCTGTTATAACTCTCGGTGTGTTTTTGATGTGGTCCGGGTATACATGCTAGTTTACAAACCCGGACCCTTAATTCAGAAACCTCTCGGGTGCATTTTAGGGGTGGTCCGGGTTTGTGTCCTGGTTTGAAAACCCGGACCACTCCTCTGATATAGGTTTCTGCCGTGTTTTAGCACTGGTCCGGGTTTCTGTACTTGTTTACAGACCCGGACCACTTACAGAAATGAGAAATATGTATGTTTTTTTTATGTTTCAACTCCTAACTTATACCAACTTCTTCCTAAGCATTCCACATGTAATCTAACATAATTCAACACCCTAATCAAGCTCTTAACCTCCTTATATCATGGACAAAACTTATCACTTAATTCATGCTCAATACACCATGTTCTCTATCAGTTTCTTTCCTCTGTTACAGGTTTTCAACCCTTTCTTTCTTACCAATCTAACCCCACGCCTACACACTCAAGCCCATACATTCCTAGGCAAATTTTGACAGAGCTTAACTACTATCCAAGCATTCTCACCACACTACAACAGCTCACAAACATCAATTGACATCCCTGTTTATATAAGCATAAAAATCCTTACAGCAGCACATTAAATTTCCCACTGTTATCACACACTTACTAACTTAGTTTCTAGGTTTATTTTGCTCACCCAAAAGATATTAAAACTTTCTCATCCAACAACAATATTGTAGTATCATAACTACTCTAACTCAAGGTCATTATTCACATTCAAAATGTGTTTACAGAACAATACCATCCCAAGTTTAGTTCATTACCTTGCTAGTTTTTCTGTTTTCTTTTCTCTTCTTCCTCCTTCTCTTGTTCTCTCTTTCTCTTCCTGTTTCCACACCAAACTGAGGGTATAGATTGCTGTCTACAATCATATCCCCAACAACACATAACAAGCTAGTTTAATTCTCACGTACCTCACCAAACTAATATTTCAAGAACTAGTTTTAGGGCTTTAACACTAAGGAGTTACCTTGCTCTCTTGAGTGTCACCTTTGGAATAGCAAGGCTAGCAAAATCTCACCCCTCTGTTGAAGAGCAAACCGGCTGGAAAATGAAGCCAAGTTCAACGTGGGCATTTTTTGATCTAGCAAGAATAAGCTAGGAAGATGGTTAACTTGAGTTTATATTTACCTTAGAGTATTAAGGAGATGAAGGAGACTCAAAAACACCCCTTCAGGCTTCAAACGAGCCTACTGCCATGGGAATGAAGGTGAGGGTTTCTAGGCTTTGAAGGGTGGAAAATGTTGCTCTCAACAAGAGGAATCCAATGGTACAAATTTTGAGTGATTTGGTGTAGTATTGAGCAAGATAATGGAGAAGGAGAATGGAGTTGTTTGCTCTCTGTTGGGATCGCCATGGAACTCATAGAGGAAGAGGAAGGCCTTGTCTGAGAGGGGGAAATCGTGAATCAGAAGGAGAAAGGGAGGTGAGAGATTATAATGTCCCTTTTTACTATTCCCTTTATTTACTTTTTTTCTCTTGTCACTTAGTGTATTAGGAACAAGGGGGGAGCTGCTATGAAAAATAAAATGTGCCCCCATTATAGCTTAAGTAACCGGCCACATAAATAAATTACAAGGGGGGATTAATTTTTACTTATTACATTTACACCCCACAACTTCCCGGTTTTACACTATTCACTAACCGGGTCCGTTTTTCGGAATTTTCTCGTTTCTTTATTTTTAATGGTTATTAAACTTCCATTAATATTTGTTTATAGTTATTTAATCAACTATAATTTTTACGGGTCTATTTGACCACTTAAAGTCACATTTTCGGGTTTTCTCGAAAAACATGCTTTAGAACTCCGTTAGCATTTTAATCCATTATTTGGATCTATTTTCATCGAGAATCATTCCCGAATACTAATTAGGCCTAACTAAGCCTTAGGAATCCATCTCAGACCCTAACGAGGTCATATATCTCTTACACTCGTTTAATGCGCATTTTAGCGTTTTTTTTTCGCTTTTCAAGCGTTTCCTCTTTTCTTTTGGTTTTACTCTCTTTACCAATACTCTCTAGGCACCATTAGGCCTTTAATAATCACATTAGAGTAATTTAATCACCATTTTTAAGTCCGGGGTATTAAAATCTACCCCCCTTAGGAACTTTGTCCTCAAAGTTGGTGAATCTAATATGTTACTCTCATGGGCGCACTATGCCTAGGTTATAATACACGTATAACCTTACAGACTTCACAAGTCATTCTCATTTCACACTACACATACTACACACATATCACAGCATGTATAGCAATCAAAAATACTCTTTGCATTCTCTCCATGGAATCGGTCCGAAGACAAGAAGACACTACAGTCCTCGAATCCATATCGAGTAATATACTACTGATCCCTCAGGTACCGGTCACGTTGGACTCTTACGCTCTCTGGTCCACGACCGTTTCATGACAAATGGGCACTTACTCTCTCTGGCCCATGGTCCCTTCGGTTCTGATCAAAACGTTACACATATACATATGCTCAGGCACTTTGGTTGACTCACTTAACACAGGATCGTCTCAGGGTACTCTCCCCGTCCCGCTGCCTTTGGAAAAATCACACACTGTCACCGCCCCAACCGGTCACTTAGGACCGCCGCACGTACGGTGCAATGGTTTCAAAACTAATACACGCCCACCGTTCTACCGGTCATCAAGACTTAAGGCCGTAGCCATCGGCGGGTGATAGCAGTTTAAAAACCAGTTTTCATTTCCATCTTTATACTTGAAGAAAATCCTTTTTCAAATTATGTTTGAAATTCTTTTTAAAACATCACCCAACTCCAAATCCAATTTGTGGTAATTGCCTCTTTTCTTAGCGTGATTACTTGTGACCACTTATAGAAAGCTTCAAGAATCATCCAACCCTGATGTGATCAGCATCAGTGTTGAACTATCCTTCCACCCCAATTTGTGTTTGGCTTCACTTGATCGTTAGCAGACCAAGTTCCACTTCCCACGTCAGTTTCAAACAATCAGATAGTCAAACATTTTCGTTTTCTATCTTTTACTCTTTCTAGTCATATTCATAAAAACAATCCGTTTTAACTTATTTTTATCATGGAACTTAAGTCATCCATTATTCTCTATTTATTTCACTTACCTTGCCTAGGCATTCCATACTTATGGCCTCATTAGTCATATTATTACTCAATTTTAAACATACAACATACAACTCCAAAGGATGGAACTCACTCCATCAATCATTCTCAAAAAAACTTACCTAGGGAAACTCACTTCCTATTAGGTTACACACCGGTTTCCTACCGATTCGTACTCGTAATATCTCATGTCTAATCTCACTAGACATATACTATAGGGATTCTCATTCCCCAGGAGTCTCTCTACTCCTCTTTTCATAAATATTATATGCTCGTTACTTGCATCTCTCATGCACAATAATCATAATTACACAATGAATGGGTACATATGTTTATGTAACATAAGTTCCAATCATCAAAGCAATTTCTTTTGCGCTATGCACATATTAGTTTAAGCACCTATACGTAAAACATATTCTAAGCGGTTTCTCGCCCTACCCCCCTTAAAATGGGGTTACGCCCGCGTAATCGACCATATGTTACCTCTGTACATTGGTTCACTAATTCGATATCATGAAGTGTTTAACTTCAATACGGTTAATTGACTCATAACCGGGTTCGATTCTAGCCTCTAAGGCTTCAAGGTGTTTATGATTAGCCATTTACCCAGGTTTGCCAGGTATACTTAACCTTGAATTACAGCCCACTGGCTCCTGCTGTGTGACCTGTTAACTAGAGCTTAACTCGCCGGTTTGATATTCTCAATGTATTATCCACTCCCTTTTATTCCTTTTTGACTTGGGAATAAAGGTTTCTCAATCTTCGCTTGGTATCTCTTACCGTATGCGAATTCGATGATTATAGATTTTCTCTCCAGTTCTTTAGAAATCTATTTCGTATAGCATTGTATACCTTCGTGATTATTCACTTACTTTTTCCGACTTGTTGTCGGTTGAGGTCAAGCTACTACTTAGCATGTAGTGCTTCCTCGTTTAATAGTGGCTCCTGGATTATGTTTGTTTCTTGGTTCTGTACAAGAATTTCTCATTCATACTACTCTGCATTTACCATCCATCGATCCTGGGACTTGTGGGTTATTGCCCATATTTTTTTGTGCATCTTTGGCCAACGCCCGCACGGTTATTTCTCTATATTCTCGCTCAACAGGCTTCGTTGACATTTCTCAATTCCTGGCTCTCTCACTCGATCATTACGCACAAGTGCAATACCAAAACACTCAGTCCTACAGAGTGCAGAGGTGTAAACTCCTGGCCATAAATCACTTATGTGATAGGAAGGAACATGTCTCCTTACCACATTTCCTCCTCAGCTTCATATCATTATCTTATTTTACTCTTACAATGGTCGCTTATTGCGTACCATGTTCTTACTCATTTTCATGGCATCCGCTACTACCTTAGCTTCCGCCCAGGTGTTCTCGCCATTTACACTATGGCTTGCCATTCACTTGGCTCAACAAATACGCTATGCTTATAAATCTCTCTACGCTTCTTGCGCATTGCTACTCTGCGTTTCACATTGCACACGTACTGTGTGTACTTCTCAACCGATTGCTCTATCGGTTTCCTTCCACTGCTATCACAGCTTTCATACATAATATCCCTGTTCGAATTACTCCTTGGCAATAAACACATGCTCAACTATCACCACGCTGCTCTAGCGGTTTCGCATTACATTCTTATGTGGTAGCCCTTCTCTGGAGGATTCATGCAATTGCCACTCCATAGGCCCCACAATAACAAGTGGTATCCCCACTCTAAAGTAGTGGTTCATCTTCTATTGTTTCTTCTTATGCCTTTATGCATAGGTTCGCAATGTTTAAATCTACGAATTGTAGTTGGTTCTATCGGCTTACAAGCCACCTTGCCTCGAGTCATGCTCCATGCGGGCTGTTTATATAGGTTTCTTCTTCTCTCTGTATGCCATTAAATGGTTAGGAGGTATTTCTGGGCTCTTTGATATGGTTGTCTCATCACACTTCCTTACATGGAAGGCCCTTTTTATTTTAATATAAGTCTATGCCCCTAAAGTATCTAAATATTAATTCATGCCTTCTGGCAATCTAGGGTATCCCGTGTTACGTGGGATCCCTTCGGGTTCTACCCGAGTGTTCAGTCTACACTGATGTTCTCAACACGATGTTTCGTTCAACTACTGTTGACTCCGGTACCCTTCAAGGATTGCTCCTGGGTGTTACTGAGTTATGCCATCATGTCTGGCCTGAATTCATGGGTGTGTTCAGTTCTTTACACCGTCTTGCGGTGCAATATAGTTTGAACTATCTCGTTTAGGGTTGTAGTATCTCCCATTATTGGGTAGATCCTTGGTACTTTTCCTTTACCTTCTTGGTCAGATCGTTATTCTCTTCAGTGAAGTACACTGTGGGAACTGTATCCCGTTATCGAACATTAATATGTTCATTTTAGGCTTTCGCCATATTACTTACGTTGAGATACATTCCAGTTATTAGGTATCTCCTCCTCGTTTTCTAAGACGTATCCAATGTCTATGCTCATTACTCTGTGCTTCTCGCACTTATTAACGCTATATCCTTAGGTTTGTCACCTTACTGCGTTCTTAACTCCCTTATCTTGGTAAGCTTCCTTGTGTTCTTCGATCATTCGAGGTGTCTAACTATCTTGGTTTGAATTGGCTCTTTCGTCCGTAGTATGGAGTGGGCTACTTCCCGTGTTCCGTACTCTACTTGTATACATACATGGAGTATCTTATTGATACGTTACCACTTACCCGACTAACTCATAATTGGTCTGTCAGGCCCGTAAGCTCCTTCGGAGTGCGGTCGTCCCATGTCTCATTTAGTACACTGTAGTGTCGGTCACACGCCTAGGTGAAGTATTCTATTGCCAACTCCTCTTGTATCCTTATGATAACTTACCAGTGGTTCTTTGGTTTGGTTTTAAAATTTGGGGGTTTTGGAAAAAGTTATGTTTGAAAGGAAATTTGAATTTGGAATATACAATCTTCACGGCATTTCAATGCCGGTTGCTTCTTACCAGGTCTAGCTTCTCGCCGACTGGTATGTTCTTAATACAATGGTCCGGCCCTTGGGCCTTTTGAAGGTTTCGTTTCAGAATTCTTAGGGTTTTGTGGTGCTATATCAGCTTCTCTCCCCATCTTGGAACTTACTAAGTACTGGTCGCTTGTCAAAGCTCTTCTTATTTGTAACACCCCTCTCCATAATCACGATATAATCTCTCACGTAGCAATAAATAAAACATCTCACAGCGGAAAATAAACAACAATTACAAAACTCACTCGGGTGTCACCGGCCATTACTCGCCCATGCGAGCAACGTAGCCAAACTACATCCAACTTCCAAAATAAACAAACTGCTAACCGCAGTGATAACGAGAAATTCCTATACATCATACTAAATCCATAAATCATAAACATCGACAAGTGAGCGTCTACCCAAACCTGAATATACACAACCTCACCATATTACAATTCACCATCCTCAGTGCTACACAACATCTCCATGTGTAGTAGCAAAAGCAAAACTCCAATTACCCTGTACCTGCTCTTCAGCTCCGACAATGATCAACAACCTGTAATGGTGTAGTATCAGCGATAGACGCTGAGTATGCCGGGCCTGGACCCTAATGGTCACTTGTCATTTTAACCATCTTATTATTAGATTGGTTTCATGCTTTACCATTCTACAGATATATTCAATACTGTATAAACATGCATAATAAATTTAACCATCCATCCAAATATCCATAAACATTCAACCATCCATCCAAATATCCAAACATTCATTTAGTATTCCATACAACATTTATATCGAACGTATCGAGTAATAACAATATAATGTACAATGTACATTCGTCGTAGCGTACAGTTTTCATATTTAATTTACCTTAGCCTTGTAGGCTCCATCCAACCATCAACACACAACAAAATAACCACAAGTATAACCAATGAACAACAAAGCGAAACAACGAGAATAATAAACAAGCATTAAGTCTCGTCCATGGTATTGTTCGCCACTGTATAAGTCTCAATTGTTTTAGTTGTTCAGTTATACCTAGTGACAATGTCTCGTTAAAACGATGTCTCTAGTTACCCATATATTATGGCGGGTCACCCACGGCAGTAGCCACTCCAACGGTAGAGTCTCCGACCAACGAGCCATTCTAGCTCACGGGAAATTTTCTTGATACTTACGGACCCGTACGCGGACATCCTGGTATCGTTTTTGTGATCACAGCGCGCACCAAGAGCCACATCCTCTTGGCTTTACTTCCATTCCATTAATTAATTAATTATACCATCGCATCGCATTACCAAATTTTCTAACACAGCAGACTAAGGTCATTAGTCCAATCCGGAGTCTGTAAACTCGGGATCCAGTGTTAGATACGAGAGCGGCGTATAGAAAGGCCAATGCTCCGTATAAAAGTCTCAGATAATATGTATATGTTATTATCATAGTGCTACAACGTTTTACTTATGTTCCTTATATTTCATATAAGATAGCACCATAGCCGCTAGTTCGTTTTATATATATAGGTTCATATATACGAACCAATACTGTTAACTCGACAACAGTAAATAATAAGCAGCTATAAATATACAGTTCATGCATATTAATTATCACATTCAGACAAACAATCTTATCACAGATAACACAGAAGTCTGAACTGAGGAAGCCCTCAGAGACACATAACAACATACAAGTTATATCAACCAAATCCGAGCCCAAGGAGCAACCTTAGGACAACTCGGATCAAACCCCTTTACATACCGTTTACCCTGATCGTATTACGGTGGAGTATGAATCAGCAAGATCCTATGCTCCGTGTAGTCCGCTAGCTTGTCAAGCGTCCTTGTCAGAAGTATACTCTAAACGGTATTAAAACTATAAGTCAGTCTCCATGACTAACTACATCCGGTATTTCCGATTAATAAGTAACCCCGACAGTTCACCCTTTTTCTACATTTGTTTGTTACAGGTTTCTCTAAAACAGTCGGCTTTGTTACTTAAAACGCGTACGTCAAAACATTCAACTGTTAAGTTTAATTCCTTATATTTCTTTTAATCTTATCCACATCTAGTTTAGGTACGTAACCTATAGTTGCATGTATGCATGCATTCTTATATTATATTGCATTCTAAAATTCATAACTTATAGTTCGTAACTATATTTTTTTTTCAAATAACCACCACCATTAAATCATATGGTTTTCAACCAAAATATATATATCCACCTTATATACATTATTCTTGTGTATGTATATGTTTTCACCACGTAGGTAATTCTCATGAGTTTCATAAACTCTTATATTTTGTGTTACATTTTATCATCTTTTATTAGATGATTATTCCCATTAGTTGTATTATATTATACAACTCATATTAAGATTATTATCCTAATATTATGTAACATTTTATGTTGTATAATTACAACTCCTAAGGTTTATTCCATAAACACCTTAGTTTATAAATCCCATTTATTTATAGTTTGTCACATTCTTTGATGTGAATATCCTTACTCACATTAATTCCACCCAAACCATAATTGTTATAACATTATAGACCTTAGTCTAAAATTCATTTTCCAAACTTTATCAATTCGGTAAAGCCCTTGAATTTATTTAAATTCTATTTTGACCACATAACATTATGTAATGCTATTCCATATGCTAATATCATTTGACATGATATTCTTATTTCCTTTAATTAATAACCTATGGTTTTTATACCAAACTATTTATTATTGCCGCATGGGCACCATATCAAAACCATATTCTTTTTCATAAACCATAGTTTCCTTTATCTACAAAATCACCCCTTAATTTATACCATGTTATATATTCCATTTAATATAACATTTCTAACTTATAAAAAGGGTATAACCTATGGTTATTTTTTGTAAATTTCGAACAGCCCTTGTGCTATTCTATAATTGCCATTTGGCCCTATTTATAACACATAGTTTCATAATTCATTAAAACTCTATATTATACATATATCTTAATAAACACTCTTATATTATTCTAAAAATCATCAAATTTCTCCAAAGGGTTATTATTACCTTTATTAACCCATATATAATCGGTATTTACTATACCACCTCATATATTTCTCCAAAGTGTCATAATGACATAATAACTATATATTATACATATATAGTTTATTTTAATCCCAAAAACATTCCAATAAATTCCTAAAAATTCCTAATAGCCCATGGGTGTTTAAAATACCATTTTACACCCTTAATTTTCGGTAATAACATATTCACCATATATGTCATAAAAATATTACCATAAGATACTTATCTTATTATAAAACCTTAATAAGTTATCTAACTTATCTAATTTGGTCAAAACCTACCATATGGTCAAGGTTGACCACCTTAATATTTCCTTGACCATGAATTTCCTCTATTCACGGTTTGTACCCATACTTTTCAAAAATTACCATTTAACCCCAAAACTTTATAAAATCTTATAAACTTTATTTTAACTCCTTTTTAACTCTAATTTCGTCCTTATCATTCTATAGCCCCAAAATTTAATTTAATTACACTATAACCCCTCATTCTTTTCGGTAATCTATAAATAACAACTAAACTTAATATAAAAGCTTGTAAATGCATAAATAAAATGGCCTAAAATACATGGCCTTATTACAAACATTGGCTTGCAAAATAAATTACACATAAATGTCCCAAAAACACTTATAAATTTCGGCCTCCCATATAATTTTCATTTATTTACCAAACTTCCACATAATGTCTTAAATTTGACATTTATGCTTGTTTAATTAGTTATAAAATTTATTAAACCATTCCTTAAACATTTTAAGGTCAAACAAGACCTTATTTTTCTCCTTCACTCACGGCAATTTAATTAGAAGTGGTTTAAGAACATATTAACTTAGCAAAGTTAATGTTTAAGTGATTTATACCTTGATTTAACTTAGGTAGATCCTTGTTTGGATTCACCACCTTAAGGAGAATTTCTCCAAAGCTTCTCTTACATGTTTTCAAACAGAAAACAAGGCCTAGTTAGTCTCCAAGCAAGATCTAACCATAAGAAGTAATTTAAGTCATGAAAATCATGGATTTTTACCTTAGATCTTCAAGTTGATATAGATCTACTTCGGCCCTATTTTTCCAGAAGAGAAAGAGTATCAAAGCACTCTCAAGAACAAGGTATAAAACCGTGGGTGAATTATCTTGGAAGATAGCTAAGTTTTACCTTGTTGAAGATGCCAAAAATGGTGTTTTTGGCTTGGATCTAGCTACTCCTTGTAGATCTTGGTATACCAACTGAATCTACATGAAAAGGAGAAGAAAATAAGGCTAGGGAATAGCTAGACAACAACAAGCTTCCTTGTTATTAGGTTTTACCTTGGAAAAATGCCTTAAAAAAAGGTATTTCCTTTGGATCTCGGCCACCCTTGCTCCAAATGGCTAACCAACTGATTGAACATGTAAATATGAAGATTATGAGTGTATAAACTCACAAAAATCAGAGGAAGAAAATCGGATGAAGAGTAGAGAAGCTTAAGGTATGTTTTTACCTTAAAATGAGATTTTGAGCAACCTTGGTCTCTAAACTTGTTTCATTCGAATTTGGTTGATGTTATAACCTTAGAACACTGAGAATAAGCCATAGGAAGTGATTAGTCGCGAGATCTAAGCATAGGTGGTGAAGAGATGAAGAAAAAGAGCCAAAATAAGCCTTAAACCATTACCTTAGGAGCTTTGGAGTTAGATCTACCTTCCTAACTCAAGAACCACGGTTGGGAGAGTTTGGAAACTCAAGGAGCTCTGTTGGAATGAGCTGGAGTCGTTGGAATGGAGCTAGGAGGCAATGAATGATCGAAAATGAGCATTATTGAATGAAAAAGCACTTTTGGACTATATTATTGATTTGTAATGACTAATGAGTCATCAAAGGGATAATGGAGCTGGCATCGATAATTGGAGGGGAAGGCTGGCCTCACACGATTTTGTGGCTGGTGGAGTCAATATTGGAGCCTAAAGGAGTGTATATACTAATAAAAGGCAAAAAGTAAGCCTTAATTAAGGGAACAAGTGGAGTCTTGTTTATTAAGCTAGTAAGTGACGAAATGTGACTCCCCCAGCCTGTGTATGTCACCTCATGTGGTCCAAGGGGTCAAACTTTGACCTCTTGACCATTCTTAGTCAATGTTGACTCAAGCGGGCCCCCTGTTAGGGTTTTATTAATATTTTAATATTAAATTTGTAAAAATTTGTAAATTTATGGAATTAAACTCCTTACATGTTATAATATGATATTTTATCATATTTAAAGGTATTTATAACCTTTTAGCCAAATAAAACCAATTTAGAAGACAATTACACAAAAACGTGCTTTAAGGAGTTTTAGTGCACATTTTGTGTCTCAAGGTGTTTCTGAACTGGTTTTCTTTGACAACGGTTTTTTTGTGTTCCTTACTTGATATTTGATCATGGTATCCAATTTTATATCATTTAGAGGTCATTAGACCTTTAAGGTATTCTTAGAACACATTTTTGCCCTTTTTGACCTTGAAGCATGAAAGTGCTTGTTCTTTGTGTTGGAGTGTTGTCCAATGATTTTAATGTGTTTAGTAATGTGTTAATACTTAGGACAAATTTTTAGGTCCTAAGAAGTTCATTTGGGTATTTATTTACCCTTAACAGTCAAAGGGTGCAACATCTTAATTTGTGTTGACCACTGTTGGGCTCAGTTGACTTTTAAGGCATGTTTAGGCCTTGGTTAATGTGATTAGATATTTAATCCATTTTTAATAAGTTTGGGGTATTTCAATCTACCACCCTTAAAAAGACTTCGTCCCGAAGTCTCTTAATCAAATAGGTAAGTATATATAAATGTATAACTACCCATTGTTCCCATAATGTATACCTATGTGATATATCATTTACACACATCGTATTGCGCTTATACAGCACATAGCCATCACGTTGTGGCGTTAGTTCAATCATATATGGATATAGGTGATCAATCAGCACCACCATTTCCTATCAGTTCTACCAACCCTGACAACCTCCATGAGTTGTCCATAACATTCCATTGTTCCACATTCCATATCTAATGATTCATTTCGTATCTAGGCGATACCATATGTAATCATTCTATAAAGCAATATGAATACATATCACAAATATCATAAGAAGGGTACTACACACATGGAGTAAATACAACATTCAAACAAGTATCTCGTAAGATACATACATACAAGTGCACATCACACACAACAAATCATAACAAAACCAATTCACTGTATGCCATGCATACGAAACAATTCACTGTATGCCATGCGTACTAAACAAACAAACCTCGTTTGCCCCGCACACCACCAATTCTTTGTATGCAATGCATACAAAACAACAAAATTTAGTGCACACTTGTGCACAGCCAAGAGGCTCTACCCCCCTTAAAAAGGGTTACGCCCCCGTACCCCACAAGTATACAACAGCCGCTCAACAAGAAGCGCTGGATACTTGGCTCTCAAAGAGTTCTCCAACTCGTGGATTATCCTCATATCAGAGAGACGGGTATGACTCTAGCCCTTCTGGGCTCCACAATATATAAAGGGTGAGGCACTAACTATTTGTGTTCTCTCTAAGTTCGTTCTTATGGGCCCACTCGCTCCGTATGAGGCGTAGACCCATGAATCATAGGCTCAATTTGCCTATTTCCATTGCTGTGTGTCCTCTCATTTGGATCACTAGCAAACATGCGTGTGTCTTCTCTCACTGATATTCAGCTTGAGGTATAATGTGACATTGGCTACTGTTAGTACTTAGTGCTCTTGCACTCGTCTTGTAATACTAAGACGTACCATCCTATATGTCCATAAAGATGACGTTTGTCATCCATGTCTCTTGGTGGTTTTGTTCCGGAGTAACACACTGTTGTAGTTCTCTTTCTTTTCTTTCTTTTTTTTTACACACTCATGTTGATATCCACTTTATCTTTCTGCATTCCCACTAGATTAATAACTGCACGAGTGCAATACCAAAACACTCAGTCATACAGAGTGCAGAGGCATAAACGCTCAACAGCTAATATCTCGTGAGTCAAACAGATAAGATGTGCGAATTATCCTGTGAGTGGTACATTCCAAATCCACTGTTCCTTGCTTTAGGTGTCTGCTATTATATAGCTTTGTCTTTTATCCTCGCGTAGTCACACGTTTATGTCCATATCATCTGGTAGATTTCCTCTGGATTGCAAGCATTTACTTGATCCTTATGAGGGTTCTACATATTATTCGTCCATAATGAGTTTCCATGTTCTTATCCTTAGGTTTCACGTCCTTGAAAGGTTTCCTTGTCTTCTCTGTATACTGTCTACTGCTATCTGCTGAAGGTTCTTGATTTCTCTAGCCCGTTGGTTTAACTGCGGCTCTTCTCGTCCATCTTGGAGGTAATCCGTCTTACTGTCCGTAGAATGGAGTTGACTACTTCTCGTGTTCCTAACACTACTTGTCTACTTGCATGGGGTACCGTGCTGATACATTACTACTTACCCACCCGACTAACTCATAAATAAGTCCGTCAGGCCCACATGCTCCTAACGGAGTGCGGTCGTCCCATGTCTCGTTTAGTAAACTAGTAATGTCTGTCACACGGATGTTGAAGTATTCTGTTGTCAATCTCCCTCTGATGGATATCCTGTTTTCTTTTCTCTTCTTCTTCCCCCTTTTTTATAATATAAATCATGGTATCGGTTATCTAGTAATAAGTGCTATTGCCCTGGTGGCATCAGTGGTAATTCGTGTCATAAACCAGCGTTATTTAGCTCGGTGTAAGGAAAATCTGTGCTACATTTAGCGAACTTGGTTCTCCTAGTTCAATCTCATTGAGTACAATACATATTCCCTTTTCCTCCCTGTTTATCCTGATCATATCACATTCATAATTCATATTCGTTCCCTCATCCATGTAATTGGATGTATTGCAGATTGCATAATAGCTTGAGCAACTTGGCTCTCCACTTCCCAACCATCCTCACTGACGGTGGTGCATCTACAAAGGGTATGTTTGTCCATAAGGACTAAACATTTATCACTCGTAGTGATTGGCATTAAAATGCGGGTATACACTGATGGTATTTGGCTAATAAGCCATGTCTGAAACTTCCTTGAACAATTTAAACTGGTGTGGTTCACAGTCACAGTGGCTGTATAATTTCCCCAGTTGCAGTGGCTAACGGTCTTTCCATAGTTGCATAGGTTCCTAATCTCAAGGTTTGTATGAAAAGTTTGAAAGAAAACATTTTTTTTATACATATAATAAAAGACTAAAAAGTAGTAGTTGTTGCAGTTGCATTTGCAGTTGTTGTTGCTGTTGCTGTTGCTGCACTTGCTCTGTCAAGTGCGCAAGGCAGATGGAAATTTCAGTGGTTTACTTGTCATAGTGCTTGCATTAGCAAGTGCACCTTGCAGATGGAAATTCTGGTTCAGTAATCACTGGTCTCGTTGACTCTGTGTCATTGAGTATGGGCTACATGATAATGTAAGCATTAACATCCTGTTCACATATATTATCCGTCAAGGTTCCAAGGTTACTCGCTTCGAGTTCTCAAAATTAATCTCAAAAGTCATACACAACTAATCCCAAAGTCTTACACAAAAGGCGAGTGGTCAATGACACACTCCCACATACTTATAACAAGTCTTGTCTAATATCCAAAATAAGTACACAACATAGTAAGTAAAGGTCTTCCACCAGCGGTCACATGGACTTAGGGTATTCATGCCCTATCTACTCCCTTGCCCTACAGGGCTCCAGCATCAATAGATGTCTGGCCATCCTGACCGCCTCGTGGTACTCCAGATCCTCCAACTGAGGTCTTCTGAGTATTCTTTGGTGGTCTGTAGTTACGGCTCTCAGGGTTCATCCAGCACTCGAATTCCCTATGGCCCTCTTTCTTGCAGCACCGACAGACAACTTTGCGGCCTTCGCAATCGACCCCAGGATGGTCTTTCCCACAACGCTTACAGTAAAAATGGCGCTGGTGCTGTCTGGTGCCTAATGGTAGTAATTAAGTTTAAGTTACAATCTGATGATTTAAAGGTTAAGGTCACAATTCAATTTAAGAGGTAGGTGTTCTCACCCTTAGAAGGTGCTAGGCCGGTCAACCAAAGGACGGGCTCTTTTCCCTTTGCTCCCTGGTGACCCTGCTGCCCTTTCTTTGGAAAGAATTTCCTATTTAAGGTTTCGGGTCAGCATTCCTAAGGTATCTAATATGACAAATAATCTGAAATGGAATAAGTCCTTACTTTCCCTTCTTTTGGCTTTTGCCTGGAGATGCTCCTCCACCCTTAGACTCTCCCTCAGGGTTCTTCCTTTTCTTGGCCCCGAGAGTCTCTTCCCGAGTCTGGAGCATTAGCTCCGTCCTCGAGGCAGCCTCATAACACTCCTGGAATCTCCTTGGTAAGTTCTCACAAAGTTAATTGTTAATGTAGTAGGTAAAGAATTTTATGGCTTTCATGTTAGTACCTGGATGGTAGTGTAGAGGGTAGCACCCATCGCCATCTGAATTCGAAATAATAGTCCTCCCCGGAACTTCTCGACCTTCACGGTCTCTGAGTAATCCACACCGGGAATGAAGTCCAGCGAACCAATGAATCGAGCGTAATACTCATCCACGGTCAGACCTCCTTGGGTCAGTGTCTCTGACTCCTGGCGCTTCTTCTGTTTGAGATGTGCTGGGTAGTACTTCCCTCTCAGCAACTCGACAAAGGCAGCCCACGAAAAGTCAGGCGTAGCCAGGTGATGGTCCTTGACCAATCTCCACCAAGTACTGGCTGCATCCTTCAGATGGAAGGCAGCAATGGCGACCTTCTTGTCGTCAGGTACTTGTAAAGCTTCATATGCTTTCTCATGTTCAACAATGTAACGCTCCAAAGCTACGGGGTCTGGTTCCCAAGAGTATGTAGGTGGTCGGGTCTCGCTAACTGACTTCAGCCAGTTCGTTTCCCTGGGCTGTGGTGGGTGGGCTGGTGCTCCTCCTATTTGGGTACCCAGCTGTGCAAGAACGGCTGCAACCGTCTCAGCAACTCCTGGAATGTCGGGGTCACCGCCTCCACCTCTTCCTGTACCACGCCCTCTTGTTCCACCAGACATCTGTAGTACAGTATGTCACATGAATATTCGGTAAATTACCGTACACAACCAGCAGATATTGAGATGCCTTAAAGGCTAGCCTATCACGCAATTTGCATTACTAGACACAATATCTTCCTAAGACGAATCGTCTCGTATCTCCCAAATGTTTCCCATAATTTCCCAAGTCCTAAGCTCACTGTCTTAACCTATTATCTCGTCATCAGAGCGGTACTCTGCTCTGATACCACTTTTGTAACACCCCTCTCCATAATCACGATATAATCTCTCACGTAGCAATAAATAAAACATCTCACAGCGGAAAATAAATAACAATTACAAAACTCACTCGGGTGTCACTCGCCATTACTCGCCCATGCGAGCAACATAGCCAAACTACATCCAACTTCCAAAATAAACAAACTGCTAACCGCAGTGATAACGAGAAATTCCTATACATCATACTAAATCCATAAATCATAAACATCGACAAGTGAGCGTCTACCCAAACCTGAATATACACAACCTCACCATATTACAATTCACCATCCTCAGTGCTACACAACATCTCCATGTGTAGTAGCAAAAGCAAAACTCCAATTACCCTGTACCTGCTCTTCAACTCCGACAATGATCAACAACCTGTAATGGTGTAGTATCAGCGATAGACGCTGAGTATGCCGGGCCTGGACCCTAATGGTCACTTGTCATTTTAACCATCTTATTATTAGATTGGTTTCATGCTTTACCATTCTACAGATATATTCAATATTAATAAACATGCGTATAAATTTAACCATCCATCCAAATATCCATAAACATTCAACCATCCATCCAAATATCCAAACATTCATTTAGTATTCCATACAACATTTATACATCGAACGTATCGAGTAATAACAATATAATGTACAATGTACATTCGTCGTAGCGTACAGTTTTCATATTTAATTCACCTTAGCCTTGTAGGCTCCATCCAACCATCAACACACAACAAAATAACCACAAGTATAACCAATGAACAACAAAGCGAAACAACGAGAATAATAAACAAGCATTAAGTCTCGTCCATGGTATTGTTTGCCACTGTATAAGTCTCAATTGTTTTAGTTGTTCAGTTATACCTAGTGACAATGTCTCGTTAAAACGACATGTCTCTAGTTACCCATATATTATGGCGGGTCACCCACGGCAGTAGCCACTCCAACGGTAGAGTCTCGGACCAACGAGCCATTCTAGCTCACGGGAAATTTTCTTGATACTTACGGACCCGTACGCGGACATCCTGGTATCATTTTTGTGATCACAGCGCGCACCAAGAGCCACATCCTCTTGGCTTTACTTCCATTCCATTAATTAATTAATTATACCATCGCATCGCATTACCAAATTTTCTAACACAGCAGACTAAGGTCATTAGTCCAATCCGGAGTCTGTAAACTCGGGATCAAGTGTTAGATACGAGAGCGGCGTATAGAAAGGCCAATGCTCCGTATAAAAGTCTCAGATAATATGTATATGTTATTATCATAGTGCTACAACGTTTTACTTATGTTCCTTATATTTCATATAAGATAGCACCATAGCCGCTAGTTCGTTTTATATATATAGGTTCATATATACGAACCAATACTGTTAACTCGACAACAGTAAATAATAAGCAGCTATAAATATACAATTCATGCATATTAATTATCACATCCAGACAAACAATCTTATCACAGATCACACAGAAGTCTGAACTGAGGAAGCCCTCAGAGACAATCAGAGACACATAACAACATACAAGTTATATCAACCAAATCCGAGCCCAAGGAGCAACCTTAGGACAACTCGGATCAAACCCCTTTACATACCGTTCACCCTGATCGTATTACGGTGGAGTATGAATCAGCAAGATCCTATGCTCCGTGTAGTCCGCTAGCTTGTCAAGCGTCCCTGTCAGAAGTATAATCTAAACGGTATTAAAACTATAAGTCAGTCTTCATGACTAACTACATCCGGTATTGTAACACCCCATACGATAATTCCTCTAACCACGGTCTAAACGTCACGAACACTAAACTAATCGCAGCCGAAAAACATTAACTACCGAGGGTGATACAATACCGATAACCACCCATATGGTTACCGGATCCAAACAACTACAACTACAGTCCCGGTCTGATAAAAGAAATACCAACTTAATTTACATAACAAACAACACCTGATTACCGAGTACTTAGAGTATTTACATCAGGGCTCACAGCCCCAAAAAATACAAGTTTATAGTCACACAACTACTCCATGTTTCCTCCTAACAAAAGCAACCGGTGTACCTCATAGTACACCGACTATACTATGGCAACAAGCCCATGTACAACTCGGTACACCGCCCCTCTACTACTAACAACCAAATCACAACATCTCGGACTCCATAACTAGCAACCGTCTCGTGTACCTGTAAGAATAAGAAAAATGGTGCCCGAAGGGGCTCAGCTAAAGCTGCATATGGTAATCGCATACCCCACGTACTAGCGAGGGTACGCCCTACTTGGTCGCTAACATGCGGTTCCTTATTATTCAATAAGCATGCAATTATAATCGACAATATATTAAAGTAAAAACAATACCCACACACGGGGCACATCACACAATGGAAACATTACAAGTCATCCACACATTGGTCACTGAGGCCTTGAGGTTCTCCCTCAAGATTCACACCTCTTCTCGTGTTAGCCAGGTTCTCATCCGGGTTAGACGGATGCTCATATCTCTTATCTCTTGATCATATGTCTCACACAAGACATGATCCACACTTACCATTATTCATCTCCTGAAATAATTACTCAGTTAAGTCGGGTGACCTCCGGCAGAGAAGTGGCATACACACCACAACTCACCACCGGGCTTTAGGTTTGGCTTACTTCCCCGGGTTGCGACCCTACGGTTCGGAACCATGGTGGGAAGGTTAGGCCAGAACTCGGTAAGCAAACTCTCTTGCTTCCTCATTCTCACGCGTGGCCGACACTCTATCGGTCTCCTCTCAATTTCAGTTACCGTTTCCAAATTAGGTAAGTCAGAAGGTTAGTGTGTTAGTGAGTCAACTCAACACAAGAATTCCTCTCATTCAAACATTTCATGAATTATACAAACTAGTCTTTCAAGACATAGTTCTTTGGTGCAAAGACAAGCACACAACATATAAGGAAATACCAATAAACACATTCATGCATTTAATCTTGATTAGGTGATTGCATATAAACACACAACACACAAATCAGAGTAACCAAGTTAGGATACAGGGCATGAGAAAACCATACCGTTCACCGTCGATTCTTGCCCGTTGACTTACTCTCTCGGAGTCCTACTAATCGGGTCCTATAACATACATTAATTCGGGAGGTCAATTAACCATAATTAACCTAACACGTTACTCCACTAACGTTTCCCGTACTTTACTCACTTAGTCATTACGTTTCAAGCTTAAATCACACAAGTTCATGTTTCACATTTTTCTAATCTTGTTTAAGCCCTTAATGACCTTCACGTGTCATTAGTCAAGTGCTAATTAACCTATAATATCATTACCCAACCATTCCCTAGCTTTTAAACCACTTAAAACTATTTTTTTATTTCTGGTCTGGTTCGGGACTTCTCACGGGACTTAAGTCCCGGACCAACCATGGTTCAATCTCTCGGCTAACAAATTGTATATGGTCCGGGACTTGGGCATGGGGTTAGGTCCCGGACCAAACAAGCAAGAAACTCTCGGGTTGAAAAATGTATATGGTCCGGGACTTGGGCAAGGAGTTAAGACCCGGACCAGACAAGCAGGCAACACTCGGGGGTAAAAATAGGGGTGGTCCGGGACTTGGTCCTGGACCTAAGTCCCGGACCCTGCTACAGGTTTTTGCAAATTTTACTGTTTCTTCATCTGTTACAGGTTCACTCTTTGCCCATTAATTAACCTATCTTCACCAACTAAAATCTTCATGTTTTAGCATCTAATTACCCACTTAAACCACCTTAAACCAAACACCAAGTACACTCACCAATCTAGTTAATTTACTTAGGTTCTTTTACACTTCCAAAGCTAGTTTTTCCCTCTTGTTTTCTATCAGTTGCAACAGATTTTGGCTACTCCTTTAAACCATCCTATCCTCACGTACTGATGCCATACCTAATTCAAAGATGACATTATTTTGCTCTCAGAACACTCTTCTTCTTAGTTAGGTCCTCAAAGCATTAACCACTCAACTAAGCCTCCTTAAACAACCTTGTTTCTTCCTTTAAAACAGAACACTCAACTATCCATCCTAGGTGAATTTTGACAGCACCTATTTACTTCACTAATCATTTTCACCACACTACAAATGTTCACAACATACATCTCCCACCTGTTTGGTTTAAACACTTATAACACGACAAAATCCCATTTGCTCACATATGTAAAACAACTTAACTTCTAGGTTTAATTGCACACCCACACACATTAAACATTCTCTTCAAACTATTAATATTGTAGTCAAAGACCACACAAACTCAAGGTTATTTATTCAACACCCACATCAATTTCACAAGGAACAAAACCAATACAAGGTAAGCTTTTTACCTTGTTTCACTTTCAGTTTTCACTCCTCTTCTTCCTCTTTATCTTGTTCCCTCTTTCTCCTCTTGTTTTTCCACACCGCACAAGGGCTTTGGATTGCCAACTACAACCGCAGCCCATCACACATACAACAATCAATTCACTTTTCCTCCACAAAACCTAATTTATATTCAGAGAGCTAGTTTACAAAGTTTAATCTAGGTTTTACCTTGAAGAACCCAAATGGTTGGATTGGCAATCAGTTGGAGAAGTTTCCAACACCCCACAAAAACATATGGTCTCGGCTGAAATGAGAGGAATTTTCCAACGTGAGGAAAAAGTCTCACAAATGGTAGATTAGGCTTGAAATGGTATAAATACTCACTTATATATACCTTAAGGCACTCAGGAAGAGAAGAAGGGTTGAAATCTACTCTTCAAGCTCCAAAAGCTCCCACGTCCATGGAGATGAAAATGGAGGAATCGAAACTTTGATGGGTGGAGATCGAAGCTCTCACCGAGACGAGTTCAACGGTACCAATTTCGTGTGATTCGGTGGAGGAATGAGCAAGTTAATGGTGATACAAGGAGAGGGTTTGGGTGCTGTTCGATCTCGCGATTTACAGAGGAGGAAGAAGAGTTTCAAAACGTTGGGGCAAATCGTGAATGAAGAAGAAGGTGAGAAGGTGAGCTCTTTTATTTTACTTTTTACTTTATACTATTTACTTTACTTATTTATTTATTTGTCTTGTTATTACTTAATAGCTAGCAAGCTATTAATGGGTGTACACTTATTAATTAAAACCGGCCCACATTAATTAATAGCCCAGGTCGTTTTTCGTCTTTTCGAATTAAACGCGTTTCTTCTCCCGGTTTTGACACTATTTGTAACACCCCAACCGTTAATCTCGTCATTACCTCTTAAACTGTTACTAATTACTCCTACTCACGCAGCGGAACTCTAATTACAACGAGGGGTGAAACAACGCCGTTAGCCACCCATGTGGCTAACCAGGCCTTTCTTACATACCGTAACGGTCTGATGAACTGGAACAACCGAGTACTTCATACAAATACAATACTCAAATCATGTCTCTACTATACCGAGTCTACAATATACGGATGCCGATAACATACTCGGACTTACACCTCAATCAAACGCATAAGTAATTACGATCTAACTACCCATGCTCACAGCAGTCCCCGTCCTACTCTCTCGAACGGTGGTCAGCTTCAAGTACCTGCACACTAAAAACGTTCCCCCTAGGGGGTCAGCTTACGCTGCGCATGAAATTCGCATATACCGCGTGCTAACCGCGGTACGCCGACTACTTTGGGTCGGATATACATGGAGTTCATTTTAATCAAACAACATGCATCATGGCAATACAATATATATGTATATCACACAAGGAATCTACATCCAATCACGGAACACGATTCCTAACTAACATAACAATGTTGTTAGTGGTAACTGGTTACTCTTAGGCATTGAGGGTTGTTCCTCACTATGCCTTGTTTACTTATTCAATACCTCACCCGCTCTCTCGGGTTACTTATTCGTATACACACCCATTCTCTTGGGCTACTCATTCTTATACTTACCCATTCTCTCGGGTTACTCATACATATACTCACCCCTTTCTCTCGGGTTATTATACTCATTATCTCACCCACACTCTTGGGTTATTCATACTCAAGCTCTTGTAGATTCTCGAGACACTACAGGTCTCCTACGACACGCTTGTTACTCTTATACATACTTAAGCCAAAACTCATGGCTTTCTAGCATAGTCTTACTTCCCCGGTTTCGACCCTACTCTGGGTCTAGCATGGTGGGAAGGTTCAACTAGCTCACGGAACTCTCTCTTAGTTCCTATCTCTTTTACTTAGGTCCGACTACTCTCGGACTACTCTCGTTCCCATACACTCCTCTCTCGGAGTTATAATAATATCATGTATTTAGTCTAGAAGCATCATTCTCGATGTTTCTAATGACTTTGGGAACTTTACTTAAATTCGGGTAATCTTAGGTTTAAGGGTTACCCTCACAATCGTATGCTTGTACATTCGGATATTTTCTTATACCGGGTAAAATCCTCATTTAGGAGGTCGACCGTGTCTCAAGGGAACCACATAGTCCCTTAGGTCTCTTTTACCTTTCTTATATATTCACATCATTGGACTAACTTCAATCCTCTCGATGGAGGTTCATTTATCTCTCCACTCTTATTTATTTCGTGGATTGTTTCAATAAGGTTTTCTAACCGTTATCGGGTATTTACTCAACCCGTACATCTCCTCACATTCTAGGGAGTTCATATGTTTGCGTTATCGTTATACTTTAATCGATAGCTGTGTGTGTTTGCATGTTTTCGTTATCATACGCATCGATCCGTTCTACGGATCTCTAGCCGAACGTTACTCACTATGAGTCGGTCTTTACACTATGTTAGACCACACCGGCATACAAGTATGTTAGTTCATTCAACATACAACAAGACATACATAATCAAACAAGGGATTATTTTCATGCTTTAGTCTTGATTAAACCGGCACACAAACACACAAATCAGAGTAACTCGGTTAGCATACGGGGCATGAGAAAATCATACCTTTCACCGGGGTTTTTACTTTACCGTGGCATCTCACCATGCTCGGGTCACGCACGTTCTGATAATGTTTCAAACATTATTATTAATACTAATATCATACGGTACATAATAAAATGCTACTCCCGTTACCCCGTTATCCCGTTTTCTGGTATTCTTTTAAATTTGAGTTCTCACTTCTCAAACACTTCTAACACTTTCTTACACTTCCTAGGGCCTTAACGTGTCACCAAACAAGGCCTTAACATCTTATAACATCATTAACATTTAAACCCCCATCATTTACAACCTTTAAAATGCTCTCTGTAGGTTTCTGGGGGTGGTCCGGGACTTGGTTCCTATCTTAAGTCCCGGACCAAAGCATTACTAAACTCTCGGGTTAATTTCTGATGGTGGTCCGGGACCTTGTCCCAACCTTAAGTCCCGGACCAAGGTGAGCAAGGAACTCTCGGCGCAAAATTAAGGGTGGTCCGGGACTTGGGCATGGACTTAAGTCCCGGACCAGGCAGGTTGTGCACTCTCGGGGGTAAAATCAGGGGTGGTCCGGGACTTGGTCCTGGACCTAAGTCCCGGACCCTGCTACAGATTTTGTAAATTTTACAGTTTCTTCATCTGTTACAGGTTCTCTCTTTGCCCATTAATTAACCAACCTTCACCAACTAAAATCTTCATGTTTTAGTGACTAATTACCCACCTAAACCACTTTCAACCAAACACCAAGTACACTCACCAATCTAGTTAATTTTACTTAGATTCTTTTACACTCACAACCTTGTTTTCTCCTTGTTTTCTAACAGATTGTAACAGATTTTGGCTATCACTTTAAACCATTCAAACCTCTCATACTAATGCCATTCATAGCACCCAAATGACCTTATTTTCCTCTCAGTTCTACTCCAAGAACCTTACTCTTCCTCTTTCCAAATTCCAAGTGATTTACCACTCACTTTAATATTCGAAACATGCCTAGTTTTTCCTAGGTTTCACACTCCTAATCACCCTTGGTTTCCAAGTAAAATTTGACAGCACTTGCTTACTTCTCAAGCATATTCACCACACATAAAACAGCTCATAACCACTTCTTCATTCCTGTTTAATGAACAAAACAACTACAATACTCCAAATTTCCCTCTTGTTTACACATGTACACTAGTTTAGTTTCTAGGTTTATTTGCACACATAAACCTCATTTAAACATTCTCTTTCAACTCAATATTGTAGTATCATTACTACTCAAGCTCAAGGTTGTTTATACAGCCCCAACATAAGTTTCCCCAAGGCAAATAAAACTATCACAAGGTAAGCTTTTTACCTTGTTCATTTCGGTTTTCACCCTTCTTCTTCTTCTTTATCTTGTTCTCTCTTTCACTTCTTGTTTTCACACCAAACAAGGCTATTGATTGCCAACTACAACCACCGCCCACCACACACATTCAACAATCAATTTGTTTTTCCTTCACAAAACCATATATATATTTCAAGGAGCTAGTTTTCAAGGTTTAGCTTAGGTTTTACCTTAGAATAACCAAATGGACAGCTTGGCAATCCATTGGAAGAGTTTCCATCCCTCCACAAGAGCAAGATGCTCACGGCTAACATGGGGAAAAATTCAACGTGAGGGAAATTTTTCCCAAAATTGGAAGAGTTAGCTAGAAATGAAGAGCTTGTAACTTTCTTTTTACCTTGAAGCATCAAGAAGATGATGGAGGCTCAAAATCAGCTCCTTAAGCTTCAAAAGCCAAAACACCCATGGAAGTGAAGGTGGAGGAATCAAGATTTTGAGGGGTGGAAAACGTAGCCCTCGCCGACACGAATCTAACGGTACAGTTTTTGTGCGATTCGGTGAAGAAATGAGCAAGTGAGGAGAGGTTGAAGGTGGGCTGTTGCTCACGTATGGGAATCGCCATTACAGAGAATGAAGAAGAAGAGGCTCTGGTGGGGGGAAAAGAAAGAACGTGAATGAAAATAAAAGAGGGGGAGAGAGAGTACTTATTTACTTTTAACTATTCACCCCTTTACTTTATTTCCTTGTCATCTTATTACTAAATAGCTACCAAGCTATTAATGAGTGTGTACACATTAATTAAAACCGGCCATGTTAATTAGTAGCCCGGGTCGTTTTTCGTCTTTTCGAATTAAACGCGTCTCGTCTCCCGGTTTCGTTACTATTCACTTACCGGGTCCGTTTCCCGGAATTTTCTCGTTTAATTAATTTTTAATGGTTATTAAGCTTCCATTAATACTTAATTATAGTTATATAATCAACTATAATTTTTACGGGTCCATTTGACCACTTAAAGTCACGTTTTCGGGTTTTTTCTCGAAAAACGTGCTTTAAACTCCGTTAGCGTTTTAATCCATTATTTGGATCCGTTTTCTTCGGGAATCATTCCCGTATACTTATTAGGCCTAACTAAGCCTTAGGAATCCATCTCGGACCCTCTCGAGATCATATATCTCTTATACTCATTTAACGCGCATTTTAGCGTTTTTCGCTTTTCAAGCGTTTTCTCTTTTCTTTTGGTTTTATTCTTTTTACCAATACTCTTTAGGCACCATTAGGCCTTTTATAATCATATTAGAGTAATTTAATCGCCATTTTTAGATCCGGGGTATTTCAACCTACCCCCCTTAGGAACTTTGTCCTCAAAGTTGATGAATCTAGGTGGTTACTCTCATGGCATTCAATGCCAAGGTTATAGTACATGTATAACCCTACTGACTCCACAAGTCAGTCTCATTTCATACTACACATACCACACACATATCACAGCATGTATAGCAATCAAAAATACTCTTTTTACTCTCTCCATGGAATCGGTCCGAAGACAAGAAGGCACTACAGTCCTCGAATCCATATTGAGTAATATACTACTGATCCCTCAGGTACCGGTCACGTTGAACACTTACTCTTTCTGGTTCACGGCCGTTTCATGACAAATGGGCACTTACTCTCTCTGGCCCACGGTCCCTTCGGTTCTGATCAAAACGTTTCACATATACATATCCTCAGGCACTCTGGTTGACTCACTCAACACAGGAACATCTCAGGGTACTCTCCCCGTCCCGCTGCCTTTGGAAAAATCACACACTGTCACCGCCCCAACCGGTCACTTAGGACCGCCGCACGTACGGTGAAATGGTTTCAAAACTAATACACGCCCACCGTTCTACCGGTCATCAAGACTTAAGGCCACAGCCATCGGCGGGTGATAGCGGTTTCAAAACCAATTTTCATTTCCATCTTCATACTTGAAGAAAATTCTTTTTCCAAAATCTGTTTGAAAATTCTTTTTAAAACATCACACAACTCCAAATCCGGTTCATGGTAGTTGTATCTTTTCTTAGCGTGATTACTTGTGACCACTATAGGGAGCTTCAGGAATCATCTAACCCTGATGTGATCAGCATCAGTGTTGAACTATCCTTCCACCCCAATTTGTGTTCGGTTTCCCTTGATCGCTAGCAGATCAAGTTCCACCTCCCACGTCAGTTTCAAACAATCAGATAGACAAACATTTTCGTTTTCTATCTTTTACTCTTTCTAGTCATATTCACGAAACAATTTGTTTCAATTAATCTCTAGTTCCTAGTACTTAGGTCATTTGTCATCCTCATTGCTTCACTACTTTACCTAGGTATTCCATACTTATGGCTTCATTTACTCAAATTGTTGCTCAATTTAAAACACATAACATACAACTCCAAAGGATGGAACTCACTCCATCAATCATTCTCAAATAAAATCACCTAGGGAACTCACTCCCTCTTAGGTTACACATCGGTTTCATGCCGATTCATACTCATCATAACTCATGTCTAATCTCACTAGACATATACTATAGGGATTCTCATTCCCTAGGAGTCTCTCTACTCCTCTTTTCATAAATATTACATACTCGTTACTTGCATCTCTCATGCACAATAATCATTATTACATAATGAATGGGTACATATGTTTATGTAACATAAGTTCCAATCATCCAAAACAATTTCTTTTTGTGCTATGCACATAGTAGTTTACGCACCAATACGTAAAACATACTCTAAGCGGTTTCTCGCCCTACCCCCCTTAAAAGGGGTTACGCCCGCGTAACAGACCATATGTTATACTGAACATTGGTTCATTAATTCGAGTATTATGAAGTGTTTAAACTTCGTACGGTTAATTAACTCATAACCGGGTTCGGTTCTAGCCTCTAAGGCTTCAAGGGGTTTATGATATAGGTATACTTAACCCTGAATCACGGTCCACAAGCTTCTGCTGCGTGACCTGATATCTAGAGCTTAACTCGCTCTTTGGTATTCTCAATGTATTTCAATCGTCGCTTGGTATCTCTTACCGTATGCGAATTCGATGAGTTATAGATTTTCTCTCCAACTCTCTGGAAATCTATTTGTATAACTCTGTATACCTTCGTGGTTATTCGCTTACTTTTCCCGACTTATAGTCGGTTGAGGTCAAGCTACTACTTAGCATGTAGTGCTTCCTCGTTTAATAGTGGCTCATGGATTATGTTTGTTTCTTGGTTCTGTGCCAGAGTTCTTCATTCATACTACTCTGCGTTTTTCCACATATCGATCCTGGGCCCTGTGGGTTACTGCCCACGTTCTTTGTGCATCTTTGCCAATGGCCGCACGGTTATCTCTCTAAATTGTCACTCAACAGGCTTTGTTGACATTTCTCAATTCCTGGCTCTCCCACTTGATCATTACCGCACAAGTGCAATACCAAAACACTCAGTCATACAGAGTGCAGAAGCGTAAACCCTTGACAGTAAATCTCTCATGGGATAGGAATGATTATGTCCCCTTTTCAACATTTTCCCATCAGCTTCACATCACTAACTAGTTATACTCTTACAACGGTCGCTTGCTGCGTACCATGTTCTACTCGTTACAACATTCGCTTATATGGCATCCGCTACTACTTTAGCTTCCGCTCATGTACTCCCGCCATTTACACTATGGCTTGCCATTCACTTGGCTCAATAATATACGCTATTCTGTAAATCTCTCTGCGCGCTTGCGCACTGCTTACTCCGCAGTTCATACTGTACACATACAGTGTTCACTACTCATCCGATTACTCTATCGGTTTCCTTTGTACTACTACCAAGGTTCCTCTTTACACACTACTATAGTTCACATACTCCTTGGCAATATACACATGCTCAAGGTTCACTACACCGCTCTAGCGGTTTCACATTACATATTTAGGTGGTAGCCTTTCTCTGGAGGATTCACGCAAATGCCGCTCCATAGGCCCTAATAACAAGTGGTATCCCCACTCTAAGGTAGTGGTTCATTCTCCACTGTTTTATGCCTCTATGCATAGGTTTACAACGTTTGATCTACGTTTAGTTGGTTTATCGGCTTACAAGCCACTTGCCTCGAGTCATGCTCCATGCGGCTGTTTATATAGTTTCTTCTTCTCCGTATGCCATTAAATGGTTAGGAGGTATTTATGGGCTCTTTGATATGGTAGTTTCATCACCTTCCACTGGAAGGCCCTTTATTTTGATACTAATTCATGCCCTCTAGCAATTTAGGGTATCCCTGTTACGAGGGATCCTTCGGGTTCTACCCGAGTGTTTGCTTAAACACTTGTGTTCTCAAACGATGTTTCGTTCAACTACTGTTGACTCCGCACCCTTCTCGGATTGCTCCTGGGTGTTACTGAGTAATGCCATTACATCTGGCTTGTACTCATGGTTATGTTCAGTTGTGACTTCGCCTTGCGGCTATGTCTAATCAAACTATCCCGTTTAGGGTTGTAATGTCTCCCGTTATTGGGTAGAGTATTAGTACTTTTCCTTTACCTACTTAATTAGGTCGTTATTCTCTTAGTGAGATATACTGTGGGAATTCTATCCCGTTTATCAAACATTGATATGATCAATTAAGGCATTCATCTTTTGCTTACACTGGTATATATTCCAGTTATTAGGTATTTCCGGAGACATATCCATGTCTGTGCTTAATACTCTGTGCTTCTCGCACTTCTTAACGTTATGTTCTTAGCTCCATCACCTACTGGATTCTTGACTCCCTTTCTAGTAAGCTTCCTTGTGTTCTTCGATCATTCGAGGTGTCCACTGTCTGGTTTGATTGGCTCTTTCGTCCGTAGTATGGAGTGGGCTACTTCCCGTGTTCCGTACTCTACTTGTATACATACATGGAGTATCTTATTGATACGTTACCACTTACCCACTAACTCATAATTGGTCTGTCAGGCCCAAGCTCCTTCGGAGTGCGGTCGTTCCATGTCTCGTTTGTGTACACTTGTAGTGTCGGTCACACGCCTAAGTGAAGTATTCTGTTGCCAACTCCTCTTGTATCGTCCTATGATAACTTACCGTGATTCTCTGGTTTGGTTTTTAAAAATTTAGGGGTTTTTTGGAAAATTCTCTGTTCGAAAGAAAAATTTGAGTTGAAAATAAAATCTCCACGGCATTTCAATGCCGGTTGCTTCTTACCAAGTCTGACTTCTTGCAGACTGGTATGTTCTTTATACAGTGATTAGGCCGTTAAGCCTTCTCAAGGTTTCGTTTCAGAATTTTTGTGGTGCTGCTATCGGCTTCCTTAGCCATCCCGTACTCTGCTAAGTACTTATTGCGTGTCAAAGTTCCTCTTAGCTGTCCGTTATACTGCACTTGCCGAGGCAAGTGCGCGGTACAGGCGGTTTTTGGGTTAACTCATACCGGTCACGGCATTGTTCACATGGTATTTGGTAGCCTTGTCGGCTCTTCCTTGATCCTTTAATTGGATAACTGCTCCTTGGAGCTGCTTCTCATTCATCTTGACATGACTGTCAGTCATTTAGGTGCTTCTCCACTGTCGGAGTTCCTCAATTACTTAGTTCCATGATCTACCTCGTTGCTCGTTCCCACGCCTTCACTGTGGTTGCCGAGGGTTAACTTATTTAGGTACTACTTCTGTAGTCCTATTCGGGCATATCCCGTAGTTATGCTTGTAGCTGTCTAAGCTGTATCAGTTAAGTATTGCAACCTCTTCGGGTGTGGCAGGGTGGGTGTATCTACTCTTGACTAGATTCTTAGTCGGTTAGTGTACCGTTGATGGTATTATTTAACTATGGCGGTCCGTAGACATGTGTCCCGGTTCCCGTTAGTTCTCATGAATCCGCCTTCTTGCACGGTTAGTGCTTTCTTCTTGCTACTGCTCGGCTAGCTAGGTTCTCGCGACTGCTAAGCATGTCGCCCCAGGCTGCCACATATTCTGGTCTCCTTGGATTAGGATGTCTCGTTCTCTCGCCATTAAGTGCGGTTATCGTCGTTCCAGCGGGATCCGTCTCCGGGCTTTCCGGTTCTCGGGACTTACCGCATGACAGGTTCTGGTTCATATTGAAATATTAAATAACTGCCAGATTGGGTTTCCCCGTCTCTCTGGCGTTCTTTCCCGAGCTTTTAATGCGGGGGTTGTGGAGGGCGGGTCTGGTATTGTAGGTATCCAGATCATACTGGAAGTTCCTAACTAGCGCATCTCTCACGCTACCACTCAACCCATAGCCCTAAGTCTCTAATTCCTAACTCGGTATTTCCTAAGCTCGGTATTTCCAGTCATCAGAGCGATACTTCGCTCTGATACCATTTTTGTAACACCCCAACCGTTAATCTCGTCATTACCTCTTAAACTGTTACTAATTACTCCTACTCACGCAGCGGAACTCTAATTACAACGAGGGGTGAAACAACGCCGTTAGCCACCCATGTGGCTAACCAGGCCTTTCTTACATACCGTAACGGTCTGATGAACTGGAACAACCGAGTACTTCATACAAATACAATACTCAAATGCTCTACTATACCGAGTCTACAATATACGGATGCCGATAACATACTCGGACTTACACCTCAATCAAACGCATAAGTAATTACGATCTAACTACCCATGCTCACAGCAGTCCCCGTCCTACTCTCTCGAACGGTGGTCAGCTTCAAGTACCTGCACACTAAAAACGTTCCCCCTAGGGGGTCAGCTTACGCTGCGCATGAAATTCGCATATACCGCGTGCTAACCGCGGTACGCCGACTACTTTGGGTCGGATATACATGGAGTTCATTTTAATCAAACAACATGCATCATGGCAATACAATATATATGTATATCACACAAGGAATCTACATCCAATCACGGAACACGATTCCTAACTAACATAACAATGTTGTTAGTGGTAACTGGTTACTCTTAGGCATTGAGGGTTGTTCCTCACTATGCCTTGTTTACTTATTCAATACCTCACCCGCTCTCTCGGGTTACTTATTCGTATACACACCCATTCTCTTGGGCTACTCATTCTTATACTTACCCATTCTCTCGGGTTACTCATACATATACTCACCCCTTTCTCTCGGGTTAATTATACTCATTATCTCACCCACACTCTTGGGTTATTCATACTCAAGCTCTTGTAGATTCTCGAGACACTACAGGTCTCCTACGACACGCTTGTTACTCTTATACATACTTAAGCCAAAACTCATGGCTTTCTAGCATAGTCTTACTTCCCCGGTTTCGACCCTACTCTGGGTCTAGCATGGTGGGAAGGTTCAACTAGCTCACGGAACTCTCTCTTAGTTCCTATCTCTTTTACTTAGGTCCGACTACTCTCGGACTACTCTCGTTCCCATACACTCCTCTCTCGGAGTTATATAATATCATGTATTTTAGTCTAGAAGCACCATTCTCGATGTTTCTAATGACTTTGGGAACTTTACTTAAATTCGGGTAATCTTAGGTTTAAGGGTTACCCTCCCAATCGTATGCTTGTACATTCGGATATTTTCTTATACCGGGTAAAATCCTCATTTAGGAGGTCGACCGTGTCTCAAGGGAACCACATAGTCCCTTAGGTCTCTTTACCTTTCTTATATATTCACATCATTGGACTAACTTCAGTCCTCTCGATGGAGGTTCATTTATCTCTCCACTCTTATTTATTTCGTGGATTGTTTCAATAAGGTTTTCTAACCGTTATCGGGTATTTACTCAACCCGTACATCTCCTCACATTCTAGGGAGTTCATATGTTTGCGTTATCGTTATACTTTAATCGATAGCTGTGTGTTTGCATGTTTTCGTTATCATACGCATCGATCCGTTCTACGGATCTCTAGCCGAACGTTACTCACTATGAGTCGGTCTTTACACTATGTTAGACCACACCGGCATACAAGTATGTTAGTTCATTCAACATACAACAAGACATACATAATCAAACAAGGGATTATTTTCATGCTTTAGTCTTGATTAAACCGGCACACAAAACAAATCAGAGTAACTCGGTTAGCATACGGGGCATGAGAAAATCATACCTTTCACCGGGGTTTTTACTTTACCGTGGCATCTCACCATGCTCGGGTCACGCACGACTCTCTGATAATGTTTCAAACATTATTATTAATACTAAGCTCATACGGTACATAATAAAATGCTACTCCCGTACTTACCCCGTTATCTCGGTTTTATTCTTGTTAATTTGAGTTCTCACTTCTCAAACACTTCTAACACTTTCTTACACTTCCTAGGGCCTTAACGTGTCACCAAACAAGGCCTTAACATCTTATAACATCATTAACATTTAAACCCCCATCATTTACAACCTTTAAAATGCTCTCTGTAGGTTTCTGGGGGTGGTCCGGGACTTGGTTCCTATCTTAAGTCCCGGACCAAAGCATTACTAAACTCTAGGGTTAATTTCTGATGGTGGTCCGGGACCTTGTCCCAACCTTAAGTCCCGGACCAAGGTGAGCAAGGAACTCTCGGCGCATAATTAAGGGTGGTCCGGGACTTGGGCATGGACTTAAGTCCCGGACCAGGCAGGTTGTGCACTCTCGGGGTAAAATCAGGGGTGGTCCGGGACTTGGTCCTGGACCTAAGTCCCGGACCCTGCTACAGATTTGTAAATTTTACAGTTTCTTCATCTGTTACAGGTTCTCTCTTTGCCCATTAATTAACCAACCTTCACCAACTAAAATCTTCATGTTTTAGTGACTAATTACCCACCTAAACCACTTTCAACCAAACACCAAGTACACTCACCAATCTAGTTAATTTTACTTAGATTCTTTTACACTCACAACCTTGTTTTCTCCCTTGTTTTCTAACAGATTGTAACAGATTTTGGCTATCACTTTAAACCATTCAAACCTCTCATACTAATGCCATTCATAGCACCCAAATGACCTTATTTTCCTCTCAGTTCTACTCCAAGAACCTTACTCTTCCTCTTTCCAAATTCCAAGTGATTTACCACTCACTTTAATATTCGAAACATGCCTAGTTTTTCCTAGGTTTCACACTCCTAATCACCCTTGGTTTCCAAGTAAAATTTGACAGCACTTGCTTACTTCTCAAGCATATTCACCACACATAAAACTCATAACCACTTCTTCATTCCTGTTTAATGAACAAAACAACTACAATACTCCAAATTTCCCTCTTGTTTACACATGTACACTAGTTTAGTTTCTAGGTTTATTTGCACACATAAACCTCATTTAAACATTCTCTTTCAACTCAATATTGTAGAATCATTACTACTCAAGCTCAAGGTTGTTTATACAGCCCCAACATAAGTTTCCCCAAGGCAAATAAAACTATCACAAGGTAAGCTTTTTACCTTGTTCATTTCGGTTTTCACCCTTCTTCTTCTTCTTTATCTTGTTCTCTCTTTCACTTCTTGTTTTCACACCAAACAAGGCTATTGATTGCCAACTACAACCACCGCCCACCACACACATTCAACAATCAATTTGTTTTTCCTTCACAAAACCATTATATATTTCAAGGAGCTAGTTTTCAAGGTTTAGCTTAGGTTTTACCTTAGAATAACCAAATGGACAGCTTGGCAATCCATTGGAAGAGTTTCCATCCCTCCACAAGAGCAAGATGCTCACGGCTAACATGGGGAAAAATTCAACGTGAGGGAAATTTTTCCCAAAATTGGAAGAGTTAGCTAGAAATGAAGAGCTTGTAACTTTCTTTTTACCTTGAAGCATCAAGAAGATGATGGAGGCTCAAAATCAGCTCCTTAAGCTTCAAAAGCCAAAACACCCATGGAAGTGAAGGTGGAGGAATCAAGATTTTGAGGGGTGGAAAACGTAGCCCTCGCCGACACGAATCTAACGGTACAGTTTTTGTGCGATTCGGTGAAGAAATGAGCAAGTGAGGAGAGGTTGAAGGTGGGCTGTTGCTCACGTATGGGAATCGCCATTACAGAGAATGAAGAAGAAGAGGCTCTGGTGGGGGGAAAAGAAAGAACGTGAATGAAAATAAAAGAGGGGGAGAGAGAGTACTTATATTACTTTTAACTATTCACCCCTTTACTTTATTTCCTTGTCATCTTATTACTAAATAGCTACCAAGCTATTAATGAGTGTGTACACATTAATTAAAACCGGCCATGTTAATTAGTAGCCCGGGTCGTTTTTCGTCTTTTCGAATTAAACGCGTCTCGTCTCCCGGTTTCGTTACTATTCACTTACCGGGTCCGTTTCCCGGAATTTTCTCGTTTAATTAATTTTTAATGGTTATTAAGCTTCCATTAATTCTTAATTATAGTTATATAATCAACTATAATTTTTACGGGTCCATTTGACCACTTAAAGTCACGTTTTCGGGTTTTTTTCTCGAAAAACGTGCTTTAAACTCCGTTAGCGTTTTAATCCATTATTTGGATCCGTTTTCTTCGGGAATCATTCCCGTATACTTATTAGGCCTAACTAAGCCTTAGGAATCCATCTCGGACCCTCTCGAGATCATATATCTCTTATACTCATTTAACGCGCATTTTAGCGTTTTTCGCTTTTCAAGTGTTTTCTCTTTTCTTTTGGTTTTTTCTTTTTACCAATACTCTTTAGGCACCATTAGGCCTTTTATAATCATATTAGAGTAATTTAATCGCCATTTTTAGATCCGGGGTATTTCAGTAATAATATGTGGAAAGACAAGCTCAAGCTCCATCAATGGTGGAACTCCATGGCACCGAAATGGTGATCTTCAAATTTTGAGAAGATAGAAATGAAGAGCTTGATGAGAGGAAGAGAATGGTGGTGTTTGTTTTTGATTTGGTTAAGTGAGCTAGGTTTTACATGTGGTCAAAGATGGACTTCCATGGTGGTATTGTGTATTACCGAGAGAGAACAGCAAGAAGGGAGAATGAAGAAGGTGAAACCGTGTGAATGAAGAAAGAAGAGAAGGAAATGAGAAGATGAGTTTGCTTTTGGAGATATTTATGTTATAAAGCAAAATAGTACTTTACTTTAAGCTTTACTTTACTTATTTGATTTCTTTTACAACTTGGTGACTCACTCCTTGAAAAACCGGCCCCCATTTAGTTAGAAGGGTACTTTAGTCTTTATTTGTCAATTTAATTACTTATAACATTATATGTTACAAACTAGCTTATAAAAATCACTATTCACTAAAACAAGGCACATAGAAGTGAAATTTTTGATTTCCCATTAATATAGCCACCCAAATGTGATACTATATAGTACACATGTATATTTAAGAGTAATGATGGACATTTAGCCACTCAAAACTCATTTACAAGACAATTTTTCAAAAACGTGCTTTAAGACTCCTTAAAGCACATTTTGTGTTTTAACTTGTTTTTAAGCTTGGTTTTCTTTAGTAATTGCCTTAATATGTTCATTAACATATAAATAAGGTATAGGTATGACCATTAGGTCTTATACAAATTTATCCCAAGCTTAGAGCACATTTTTGCTCATATTGACTTTAAGGTATTTTTTGTGTTTTATTTGGTTTAACTGCCCACCAAGGTTTCCTAAGGACTTATTTAGCCTTATTAAATCATAATTGAATATTATTAAGTCTTGGTAGGCTCTTTGGGTCCTAACCAAGTTCACTCATAGCTTAGAGCATGTTTTTGCTCAAACTGTATCTTAGCGTTTTATTGCATTTTACTATGGTTTAATTGTTTACTGGTGTTTCTAAGGCACTTTTTAGCCTTTACATACCATATTTTGATATTTAAACCACATATCAAGGTTTGGGGTATTTCAGTATTGTAGTAGGTTCATGGCTTACTAGCCATGTTGCCTCGAGCTTTGCTCATCTTAGGCTGTTCCCAAGTGGTTACTTCTTTGTATACCATCACTGGGTTTGGAGGTGATACTGGGCTTCCATGATGAAATCGTCGCATCATGCTTCCGTTTATTGGAGCCCCTTTAAGTATCTTGGTATTGATCGGTACCATTCATTAATTTAGGGTATCCCCTATCAAGTGGGATCCCTTCGGTGTTCTAACCGAGTGTTCGTTCCCATTCTGGTGTTCTTATCACGACATTTTGTTCAACTGTGTTGACTTGATACCCTTTATGAATTGCTCCTGGGTGTTGTTGATTACGTCATTACATCTGGTTGATGTTTATGAGTATGTCTAGTCTATTATCCTACCTAGCGGTTCGGGATATGAGTTATCCCGTTGAGGGTTATAACATCTCCATGTTCTTAGGGTAGACCATTTATGTTCTTCCTTATGTTTATAATTGGTTTTATATCCTCTCCGGTGGTGAATGGTATCCTCTGGTACCTTATATGATCACTCTGTGTATTTGTGGTAGTTGTTCTAGGAATTATATCCTGTTCATTGAACACTGATGTGTTAATGTTAGGCATTGCCTTACCGGCTTAGACTGGGTATTCATTCCGGTTGTCATGCTTTACTTCAATATTTTCGAGACATATCCGATGTCTTTACTCAATTGTCAGTGCTTCTCGCACTTTTAACTCTTAGTCATCCTCCTGGAGTAAGCTCTTGACTCTTTTAGCTTGTGAGCTTATCTGAGCTTGTCGATCGTTCGAGGTATCCAACTGTTTCAGTTTGAATTTACCTTATGGTCCGTAGAACGGAGTCAACTACTTCCCGTGTTTCGTACACCACTTGTATACATACGTGGGGTACCTTATTGGCACGTTACCACTTACCTGACTAACTCACAAAAAGGTCTATCAGGCCCATAAGCGACTTCAGAGTGCGGTCATCCCACATCCCGTATTTGGGTACACTCGTAGTGCTCATCACACGCTTAGGTGAAGTATTCTATTGCCAACTCCTCTTGTATCATTCTATGATAACTTACCTTGATTGTCTGGTTTGGTTTAAAATCTGAGGTTTGAAAGAAAGGTTTGGGTTTTGAAAGAAAATTTTGGGGTTTGAAAGAAAGTCTCCTGGTGTTGTCATGTCCGAAGTCCTGCCCAAGTCCAGCTTCTCGCTGACTGGTATGTTCTTTGAGGTGATTTGTCGGGCCATTAGGCCTTTCCAAGGTTTCGTTGTTTCAAATTCTTAGGATTGGTGATCCTATGTTTGCTTCACTCTTCATGGTGGTACTTTAGTAGTACTTGTTGGTTGTTAAAAATCTTCCAACTGTCTTGCCTCTGCTGCACTTGCCCTGGGCAAGTGCGCGGGTAGGTTGTTTTTCGGTTAACGTATACCGGTTACGGTGTCGTTTCCATCCGAATTTGGTGGTTTCATTGGATCTTCCTTTGATCCTTTGATCTTTGTGATCGGTTACCCGGGTAGCTTCCCAGTGATCTTGACATGGTTGTCATTAATCCAGTATTCCCAAACCTTGGGGTTCTCGGTGTACCTTACATTGTTGCCAGTTCCCACACCTTTATGGCGGTTACTGAGGCTTGACTTATCCTTAAGAACCACGTTGTAGTCCTATAGGTGTATGTTCTAAGAAGACTTTCATAGTTGTTATGTCGCTCGGTTATTACGGTCTCTTGGCGTGTAGGTTTGGTGTTAACCCAACCTCGACTAATTCCTTAGTCGGTTTGCATACCGTTATTGGTATTATCAAACATTACAGTCCGTAGACTCTCTTGTCTCAGGTTTGTTACTCTATCTTCCTCGCTTCATTGCGCGGTTGTGCTCCTCTTCTTGCTGGCTACTCATGGTTCTCGCGATTGTGAAGCATGTCGCCCCAAGGTGCCGTAACTTTCATTATCCTGTATTCAGGATCTTCGATCATCTGCCATTAAGTACGGTTATTGTCGTTCAAACGGGAACCATCTTTGGGATTTTCCAGTTCTTGGAAACTACCGTATGACTAGTTCTTCTCCTTACAAAGTTTATTTGCAACTGCCAGATCGGGTTTTACCCGAGTGCGAGAAGTCTTTCCATCTCTTTGGCGTTCCTGTCCTAACTTTACAACGGGGACGTGGAGGGCGGGTATGGTTATTGTAGGTATCCAGCTCACACTGGAAGTTCCTAACTAGCATACCTCACACGCTAACACTCAACCCTTAGCCCTAAGTCTCTAATTCTAACTCGGTATTTTTCTAAACTCGGTATTTCATCCATCAGAGAATACTTCGCTCCGATACCACTTTTTGTAACACCCCTACCGCTAATCCCGTCATTACCTTACAACTACTTACCTTCACAGCGGATATTACATACACAACGGTGGGTGTACAATACCGTTAGTCACCCACGTGACTAACAAGGCTAGTTACAATACTACATACTATCGGTCTGATGACTTGAATATACCGAGTACTCTACACAATACATTACTTTCCATTCCATACTCAAATCATAATCCAAATACCAACTCCAATTCAATACTATACCGAGTCTACTACAATCTTCAAACAACTGATACAATTGGACTTACCATTTCGCATTACAATACAAATACAGTTCCTATTACTCAACTACCCGTGCTTATACAGCAATTCCGTCCTACACTCTCGAACTTTGGTCAGCTTCAAAAGTACCTGTAGATAAAACCGGTGCCCCTAGGGGCTCAGCAAATTACTGCATATGAAATTCGCATACCCCGCGTGCTAACCGAGGTACGCCGACTACTTTGGTCGAATACATGGGATTCATTTTCATGCATCCATACATACTAATACTATAACATTATACTCAAGCAACAATACTTACATACATACACAAGATTCAATACCTACGAGGGAAGACAACTCGTTAGTCAACCGTTCGTGTTAGTTACTCACTCATTACTTCCTCGTTACCTTACTCATTACTTTGTGCGTGCTTTTGTAACACCCCGTCCAAAGCCAATCGTGGTTATCGCAAACTTACCAACTTAATCTTAAACATTGCAGCGGATAAAAAACTTCCGGGACCTTGCCACGGTCTGATCATAGAAAATACCGATCTTACCAATTTACAATGCTTAACCCAACATACAATCTGTCCAAAAACGTCAACCAACCGAGTTTAAGTTTCTAGGTCATAAACATAATCTTACATCAGTTTAAATATAAACAGACGGGCGCACAGGCGCAACCCGTGTTCAAAATAAATAGCCCGTCCTAAGTCTAACCACCCCCACTCTCAGGGTGACTCCTCAGCGGACGCTTACCTGCAAAATAAAAACAGCCCCCAAAGGGGGTCAGCACGAATGCTGGTACGTCCTCTCATGGCCCCCAAGCTAACGGGGCTACGACGACTAATTGTCGATAGCATGGAAATTGATTAGAAGCACAATCATGATATGAAGTGCTATAAACAACAATCCACAATGAACAGACAGTTCACACACACTAAATGACTTAAATGCGTTCCCTTAGTAAGTGAGTTAAATATTCATCTCCTCAACTCAATTCCTCTTATCCTTAGTCCAACTTAATTTTCCACAACCTTAGCTCTTAACTTAGCCTCAGAATACCAACTGTTCTTTAGTCAGAAATGGTTGTATCTTATCTTAATCTTAGGATTTAGGTGATCCTAGCACCATCTTAATGCCACCTACCTTGGACGGGAGTCCAGTGTAGCCGAGCCGGCAACCGACCCTAGGCAACGAGTCCGAAGACAAGTCCTCAAGCGGAAGTCGGATCTGATTCAGATACCGACCCCCTTTCCCTTAGCATGCATGACCGGAGTCAGTCCCGGGTTCCTCACTCCCCCCTTAAGTTCCAATTAGTGAAAATCTTACAATCCATGTGTTAGTTAAACCTTATCGGGTATTAACCAACAGATAACAATACTTAACTCCTTTCCTTAACTCAATAAGCTCTAAACTTAGTTAGTAACAATCTCAAGTCTCGTGGGTTAGTGTAAAGAGAACACATTCACAACGAGAACAAATATAACCGGTTGAATGCTTTATCTTGTCTTAGTCATAGCAATTAAACAAATAGCACACAAGCCGAGGGACACCTCGTTAGCAAGCAGGTCACAAGAAAACTGTACCGTTCACCGTCGACTGCCGTTTGTTTAACTTTCTCCGGGGGTCCCAATTCACAAACCTAAAACATTGATTCATTTTTAGGCCGTTAGTTATTTACACCTTTCTTAACTCACTTAATCCCTAAAGATTCCCATTCGATACCCTCTTAAGTCTTTACCACTTAACCATATAAACTTAACTTTAACTTAAGGTTTATACTTAACCTAACTTAATCCCTTAGGTTCTTAGGTTCCTAATCATTGTTGTCCTACTAATGGCATACCTTATTACCAACTAACATCTTTAGAATTTAAAATTTTTTTTTTTGTTTTTGGCTCGACCGATCTTACCGACCGACCTTACCCAAGGTCGGTCCATTCCAGGACGTATTACCGTTTGAAAATTTTACCCCGACCGACCTTGCAAGTCCGGTCCCCAAGGTCGGTCCGTTCCGAGAGTTTTCCCTGTGGAAATTTAAGCCCGACCGAACTTGTAAGTCCGGTCCCCAAGTTCGGTCGATTCTAGAGACCAATTCCCGTACAAAATTCTAGGCATGACCGACCTTGTAAGTCCGGTCCCAAGGTCGGTCCATTCCAGAGACTCCATCCGTACTCAAAATACAAGCCCGACCGAACTTGTAAGTCCGGTCCCCAAGTTCGGTCGATTCCAGAAACTCTTTCCGGTAGTGTAAACTGAGCTCGACCGACCTTGCAGGTCCGGTCCCTAAGGTCGGTCGGCTCCAGGACTTTGTTTCTAAATTCCCATTTAACTCCAAACTTCACCTCATATATCCTAGTATGTTCTAACCTCATTTGGGCACTTCAAATACACTTTAAGCCCTCCACTAACCTCATTAAACCACTCACCAATATCCACCTTAGTCATTATGCACTTTCCTTATAATAATGCCTACACTTGTAATGTTCTTCACTAGGCTCCTAAGTGGTGGTTCATACCTATTATAACCATTATGCCAAAATGTTTCCTCACCACTATAACATCATCTCCCAAGCATCTTTCATCATCTAAAATTCCTTTATGCAACTACTCAAAGTTCCTTCTTCCGACACATTATTTCCTTCCTAATTGTTTACCAACATTTGCCTAAGTCCTAAATACACAAGCATATCCCAATACATTCATTCGATTCCTAAATTCTCCATGATGATGCCTAAGTCCTTTTTAACCTATTAAACACCTTAAACTTACCCTTTTTCATCAAGACAACCTCTAAAACTTCCTAGTACTACCTTAGTCACGAAATTTCCTTAGAACATCTTAAACACTAAGTTTCTCCATCAAATTTTGACATGGGTTCTCTAGTATATTGCTACACCTAAACACTTGGTTTTTCACCATCAAATAACCAAGATCACTCACATTCTCATTACATCCTTTTAACACACAATTTACACCAAACTACACCTCATCATCATATAGTGTATGAACTTAAAATGCTTGGCACTTAGGCCCTTAAACGACAATAATCTTAACCACTGAATTTCCACATATATTTGCCTTTGACCTGCGAATACACACAACAAGGCTCCCATTGAAATAAAATGCTTCTTGTAATTCATCTCAACATTGTTTGACTATCTCATTTGCCATTTGCTCCTTAATCACAAGTTCTCATATAATAGTTCTTTTTCCTAAGTTTAATATCCCTCTTTCCATTGTAAACTCTAAACAAAACCTTTCTCTTATCCAAGTCCCATCCCTTAATGCATTAAAACACCTTAAGGTAAGGAATTTACCTTGTTCTTTCACAAGCTTCACAAACTTTTCCTCTTAGATTTTCCTTGAGCAATCTCGGTCACCAATATATTTCTCCTTGCCAATGTTCTAAACAATATCCAATGACTCTAATGAGCACTAAACAACACACTAACCTTAAGGAATAAAACCTAGGTTAAAAATGTGCTTTAAGGTATTAAATTGATTATTTTACCTTGGTTTCGCAAGACAAGCTTGAATATGAATCAAGAAGGACCTCCTCTATCCTTTGGAGAGTAGAAAACAAGCTATAACAAGGCATAAAAATTAAGCCTCGTGAGCATGTATTTTCGGTCATGAAGAAAAAGTGATGGAAACCTAGATTTTCTTACACTTTCTTTACCTTAAGAGAATGGAGAAGCCAATGGAATCTCCAAGCTTGAGTTTCCTCCTCTAATGGTGGTTTGGCTTGGCACCAAATCAAAGCTCTTGAAGTTTTGAAAAGATAGAAAGAGAGAGCTTGAGCTAACTAAGAAGAATATGTATTTAGTTTTGGTTTTGGAGCTAAAATGAGCAAGATGTGTGCAAGAGAAGTTGAAGCTAGCATGGGGCTGCTCTTCACGTCAATGGAGAAGGGAGAGAGCAAGAGAAACCGGTGGTTAATGAAGAGAATGAAGATGTGAGGAGAGAGGTATACAAAGGTAAGATATTTATGTTAAAAGGTGAATAGTGAATTTACTTACTTTTGCTTTCTTCTTTACTTAGCTTAGATAAGTGTGGTGACTCACACTTAAAAACCGGCCCCCTTGGTCAAATGAGGTATATTGTGGTCTTTGTTGACCATTTAATTGACTTACTTTGACTAATGTCTTAAACTAGCTTAATTTAGTTACTATTCACAAAACAAGGCACATTGTTGTGAAATTTTTTATTTCCCATTGATTTAGACTTCCTAATGTGATACTAATTATTACACAAGTTAATTAAGAAGTAATCATGGGCATTTAGCCACTTAAAACCCCTTTACAAGACAATTTTTCAAAAATGTGCTTTAAGACTCCTTAAAGCACATTTTGTGTTTTAACTTGTTTTCAAGCTTGGTTTTCTTTGGTAATTAGTTTAAAATGACCATTAGGATATTACTAAGGTCTTAGAATGACATTTGGGTACTCACCCAAGTCTCTCCAAGCTTAGAGCACGTTTTTGCTTAAATTGCTCTTATGGTGTTTCCTTGTGTTTTCCTTGATTAAAAATGTTTCTTAATGTTTCTAAGGCATTATTTAGCCTTCTTATACCTTAGTTTATCATTTAAATACCATATCTAGGTTTGGGGTATTTCATTGCTCAATACTCATTACTCTACTCGTACTTACTCCTTACTCGATACTCATTACTTTACTCATACATACTCATACCCGATGCTCATTACTTTACTCATACTTACTCCTTACTCGATACTCATTACTTTACTCATGCATACTCATCACTCGATGCTCATTACTTTACTCGTACATATCCCTTACTCCATACTCGTTACTATACTTGTACATACTCATTACTCAATACTCCTTACTTTACTCGTACATACTCATTACTCAATACTCATTACTGTGCTCGTACTTACTCATTACTCAATACTCAATACTTACTCATACATACTCATTACTCAATACTCATTACTCATAGCCTCCGGGCAGAGTCATACACAAGACTAGCCATCGGGCTTACAAATACAAGCGGAGCTATACGCTTAGCTCCTCAAATACTCAAATGTCTGTTTTTACCGGACTACTCAAATTCCCAACACTCCTCTCTCGGAGTTATTTACAATCTCATGGATTAGCCTTGAAGCATCTCTCTTGATAACCTCTACTAGCTTAGGGAATTACTAATGTCTAGTATTCACAGATTTAAGGGTTCCCCCAACGTATCGAATACTCTCATGTTCGGGACATTGTTTACGTTAGTCAGGTCCTTTCATTGTGGGTCGACTAGTTTTCTAAGGGGTTTGGAGATCCCTTATTATTCTTTACTACCCTCAAGGTTCAAGTCTTGAACAACCATAAAATCCTCTAATAGAGGTTACTTATATACTTCCACTATTTATTGTTTGGTGGATTGAATCAATTCGGTTCTCTAACCGTTATCGGGAGTTTACTAATCCCGTACGCTCGCTCACATTCTAAGGAGTTCATAGGTTTGCGTTATCATTTCTTGGTTCAATAGTTTTTGTGTGCTTCCACGTTTTCGTTATTTCGAGAACGACTCTTTCTACGAGTCACTAACCAACGCTACTCAATTATGAGTCAGTCTATAATGCTAGGTTAGACAATGCAATATACAAGGATGGTAAGTACACCCAGCAGGCATCAAGACATACAAACAAACAATATAACATGTTTCTTGCTTTTATCTTGATTAAGCCGGCACACAAGCACACAAATCAACGTAGCTCGGTTAGCATTCGGGGCATGAGAAAATCATACCTTTCACCGGGGTTAGCTTTACCGTGTGTTCTCACGTTCCTCGGTTCACACTTTTTCCACTGATAATGTTGCAAACATTTCTATTAATATAAGGTACTACGGTATGTAAGACTAATACTTCTGTACTTAACCCTGTTATCCTTAGTTTTACTTAAGTGTTCTTAAGTTTACAACTTCTTCATTACTCTAGCACTAATGCCTCACTTATACATATCTATATGTATGTATATATGTATGTATGTATATATATATATATATATATATATATATATATATATACATGTATATACATATATATCAAATAAATTTTAATTTTTTTTTTAGTGTCTAGGTCCGACCGACCCACCGACCGACCCAGACCTCTGGGTAGGTCAAAGTCAGAAAGCGATTCCAGTCCGACCCACCGACCGACCCAGCCCTCTAGGTAAGTCGAAGGCAGAATGCTCATTTTGACTTGGTTTCGACTCCAATCTTCTTCCAATTTCTTCCCTAACCTTCCACATGCTTCCTAACATGTTAACCACCTTAATACACTTTTAATCATGCTCTAAACCTCCTCAAATCATTACTCAAATTCTTTACTCAAATCCTTGCTCAATTTCTATAAACTTCAATACTCATCTTTGCACTTATGCACTCTAGTGCATTTCTAACTTCTTCTTAAGAGTTACAACCTTCTACCAACCTTACCAAATTACTTATTGACCATTACCATTCCATCATAGACAAATGCACTATCTATACCCAAGTCCAATCTCCATTCCCAAGATTACAAACACTAACTCTTTTTCTTGAAATTCTAAGGTCTTCACATCCCATTTTGCTACCGGTTTTTCTCACTACTTTACTCACCTCTAAAATCGCTCCTAAGGGGTTAACTAACCAAATTGGTTCCTCTCCAAACACCAAGTTAACCCTTGGTCATTCCTTACTCATAACATCTCTTTAAACACCATAAGTTCTACCAAAATTTTGCCATGACTTACCTACAATCTTTACATATCCAACCTCATCATCCAAGTCAATCTTAATCTAGCCACATCCACAATGGATCCTACCAGCACACACAATTTCTCAACATTTCATCCAACAACAATACCAACATATATACACAAGTCACTTGGCTCTAAGGCTCTTACTTCACACAACAATTTACAAATTCCCTCTAATTCATTAAAATACATTTTCATTCCAGTTTTGGGTTCATTCTTTTGGTTCTTCCCATTCCCAAAAATTCTAAAACATCAAGATAGGAGTTAAGGTAGATTTTCTTACCTTGAATTCTCATGAATTCCCATTTTGCTCTCTTCCTTCTCTTTTCTTCTTTTTCGGTCAAGTTGGGCAATGGAGTTGCCAAAATCCATCCCAACAACCAAATTACAACAAAAAGGATTTAATTAAACTTCTAATCCTTGGAATAACACTAATCCAATGAAAGGCTTAGAACACCATAAGTTAGGGTTTACCTTTTAGAGTTTTTAAGAGGGGTTTTAACCCTTGATTCAAGAAGATGACCCCACCACCGTTGGAAGGTTGGAATGATGCTCAAAAGAGAGAGAAAAACAGAGCTCCATTAGAGGATAAAATCGGCCAAGGTAGAGAATGGAGGAAACATGAGTTTTTCTTTGAAATATTTACCTTAGATGAGAGAGGGGTCTCCAAGCTCCATAAAAATGCCATTTTCTTCACCAATGGGGTATACCCATGGAGATGAACTCCATCATTTTGGAATTTTGAAAAGAGGGAAAGATAGAGCTTGGTGAGAGGAAGAAGAATATGTAATTATTTTTCCATTTGGAGCTTTAACAAAGCTTGGGCAAGAGGATGACGAGAGGCTGCCATTGAAGCAATTTTGGGAGCTTCAAAATCGGCTGAGATAAGCAGGAAGGAGGGAGTACTCACGGTGGGAAAAAGAAAGAATAGGGGAGAGAGAAGAAAAGTGAGAAAAGAGAGGGAGAGAGTTACTTTTTCTACTTTTGCTTTATTTACTTTTGTTTTTAGTGAGTGAGGAGGATATAGGGGGCTGGAAACGTGGGTATACCCACACCCATAAGGATTCCAGCTTTATTACAAGGGGAGAGGAGTATTTTGGGCTATTTACAATTAACACCCCATAAGTCCCCGTTTTTACACTATTCACTTACCGGAGCCCGTTTTCCGGAATTTTCTCGTTTGATTAATTTTAATGATTCTTAAGCTTCCATTAATGTTTAATTATTGTTATTTGGTTGACTATAATTTTTACGGGTTCACCTGACCACTCAAACTAACGTTTTTAGGTTTTCTTGAAAAACGTGCACTAAAGCTTTATTAGCGTTTTTAATTCATTTTATGGATCCGTTTTCTTTGGGAATTGTTCCCGTATATTAATTAGGAATTATTAAGCCTTGTACATCCATCCTAGACCCTTGTAGAGGTCGTATTCCTCCTATGGTCTCTTAACGCTCCTTTTTGCGTTTTTCGCTTTTTTAAGCGTTTTCTCTTTTCTTTTGGTTTTATTTTCTTCACCAATACTCTTTAGGCACTATTAGGCCCTTAAATACCATATTAGAATTATTTAATCACTTTATTTAAGTTCGGGGTATTTCAGTGTTGAACTATGTCTCACCCTAATTTCTGTTCGGTTTCCATTGATCGGACCAGGATCAGGTTCAACTTCCCACGTCAATTTCAATCAATTAATTATTTACCCATTTCTAATCTTATTTCCTCTTGATATTTACCACCTTGTTTTCAAATAGATACACAAGTCAACTAGTATAATCAATCTAGTCATCGGCATATAGGATCGTATATCCTAACCATGAACCAAGTTCTCTCGACTTACAATTATTCATACAACTCCTATAGGATTTACTTCCACTAGGTTACACATTGGTCTCATGCCGATTCACTCATCGCATTTACAATAATCGGTTTCATACCGAGCTACAAATCGCATAGTACGGAGTTTTCTACTCCTATCTGAAATCTCACATCGGAGTTACGGGATATACCTACTTGAATTCTCACAACTGAGCTAACAAGCTAGGCGTTTATGTGACTAATGTTCATAATGTTTGCGTAAATAATCAGAACTAGGGTAAGAACACTCTTATCTGTTCTCCCTTTCCTATTCACCATAACTGATGCGAACTAAAATATATATATATATATATATGTGTTCATACATATAATACATCACAATATTACATCAAGTAATATAATACAATCATAAGCCTTATACTCTATGTACAATAATCATTTACAGCATGTGTACCATGCGCTACATACTCTTACATACGGTATATATTAAGCGCGCGAAATCGCTCTACCCCCCTTAAAAGGGATTACGCCCACGTAATCTACGAATATATCATCTTGAAGTAATAAGTTCAAGATGTTCCACTCATGTGGAATATTTGTGCACTAATGCGCTATAGGCTATACATTACATTACCCCCTTTTTCTAGGGTCGGGCTCTAGTGTATATTCATATACGGTTTGATCGGGAGATGTAAACACATCATTCGTTTTCCCAAACCTGTTAGATATATTAAACCTAGGCAATATGGGCCCACTCACTCCGCAAGCGGTGTTACCCTACCAAACTAATCTTCGGTGTAAGGGTTGTTGAGCTATGCTCTAGCACCAAGTGTTCACAGTAGTTGTTTCCAAAATCTCAAGACGAGTCTGATATGTGCATCTAATTGGCACCTTATGACTCCAAGTTATTTCTCTCTGGGATGAGTTCGTTCATTAGGTACCTTGTAGGTCCTCATTTATTGTGTGAACCCGTATCCCTCGTGTGTTGGTATTTACTACACACATATGGTTCATCCCCACTCTCAATTAGGGGAATCCATTTATAACATCTTACGGGCCTGGTTTCATTTTACCATTTGTGAGGTTCGTAGGAACTGTCTTACACCCTTTGTATTAGCATGGACTTGCCCTTTCTTGGCAGTTGAGGCTTTTGCCCCAATGTCCATTATACCCTTTCTAGTGTGGCATTCGCACATTTATGTGTTGTATACATTTAAACTATTCCATCAGTTTAACTGACCTTCCTCATTCTACTTCTCGCCAACATAATTTGGTTAATAGTCGTTTATAATGGTCGCCTTATTGCGCGCCATGTACCAGTCGATTAGATGAAATACCTCAAACCAAATTAATCTAATTAAATACAATTAAGGTTAATTAAAATCAACTAAGGCAAGGTAAATAAATACCTTAAAACCTTATAAACCAAATAAAGGCAAATGAAGGCAAAATGTGCCTTAAGAATCATAAGGAATTATTGCAAAGGCGCTAAACTAATAAAATGCCTAACGATCACTAAGAGAGGTGTGAGCCTCGATTTTAAACCCTATCCTATGTTGATTAAATTGATTGGGATCTAGTCTGGTTTTAGGTCCACTTATAACCTAAGATTAATAACTATGTCATAAAACAATAATTATTAAAACCTAAGCTAGCCCACTGGAACCTATTATGAGTCGCCACCTAATTTTTACCTAGATCAAATTAGGAAAGGAGAGTTCGGGTTCGGGGGCTTGATATTCGACTTAATTAGGGTTCAAATTACTTTCATTACCCTTCCTAGGTCGTTTTTCCTCTACTTGATTTGTTTACGGCTTTCTACAAAGTTGTTTTTAACCTAGGTGTGCGCTTCTGTTTTTTTTTATTTTTTAACGTTTTTTGACAGAAAATTAAAGTGAAATTGAAAGTTACCTAAACTAGGGTTTCGAAGGCAGAATTAGGTCAAATTTTTATTCCGTCCGTGGCCACGGACCTAATGTCCGAACCCACGGACCCCAATTAACCTAATTACACAAAAGGTCAAATTTAAACAGAAACGAGATTTTGAAAAGTCCGGGGCCACGGACAGGACGTCCGTGGGCCCGGACATGTTTTATAAAACCCTAACTTTTGAAAATAAAAATATCCCGCCACCGTCCGGGGGCGTCCGGCTTTCGGACAGAGCGTCCGGGACCCCGGACATAGCGTCCGTGGGTGCGGACCGACCTCGGACGGCGGCGTTAAGGCTGTTCCCGGTGGTGTTTTCGGCTCAAAATTTATGGGTACGTAGCCTGAAAGATTCTAAACATGTTAGTGATCAAAAGTTTTCAATTTGACTACGAATTAAGGACGAAACTTATTGAACAAGTTAGTGGACAGAAACGCAAACAAACTTTAATTCAGAAGCGAAGAAAAGTCAGTTCGAATAAGAATTTCAAACAGAAGCGTATTGTGATCAGTGGAGTTAAAGAATTCGAATTCTAACCTGTTTTGGCTTCGGGATTTGGTTGTTCCTTCATGTCGGGAAACTTCAAACGCGTCGTTGGTAGCCGATCCGGTTCAGCTTCGACCCGAGTTTCTGATTTCTTCTTCCTTGTATGATTAAGGACGGTTTGCTTCTGTTTTTGTGATGTTTTGGTGCTTGGAAGTTCAATAGGAGAAGAAAGGATGAGTTTTTGGTGATTTTGGGGTGATTTCTGCAGTGTTTCGGTATTGATTTGAGGCTTGGAAGTGTAAAAACGTGGGAAGAAGGTTTGTGGCTGTGTTCTCTGACTTTGGAGGCCTTCTCCTCTGCCCTAGTTCGTTTTTTTGGGGGTCCTTTTATAGAAAGAGCATGGTCAAATTGATAGAGCAAGATCTTTATCTAAAACGCTGATTTCGTGCTCTAAGGGAATCTGATTTGTAAAATATGTTTCAGGCCGAGATAAATTATGAAATTTTAACTGAAGATAAAGGATGATTTTTAGGAATTTTGAGAGTTGGAATGGGTTATTTTGATAAATAACCGATTAGATAAAAATCTTGCAATCTGGAATCTCCCATAATTCATAACTTATTATTGGAAAGTCGAAATAACGAAATTCCAACGGCATTAGTCTCTAATAAATATCCTCTATCTTGTGTTAAAATTTCATGACGTTTTGTTTTAATTTCGGTATTTTCCATAGGAGAGAGAAAATTGCAAAAATGATTGAATTTCTCTTTTAAATTTTGGGCTAAGGTACCAAATAAAATAATTTCAGGTTTATGACTGTATGTAGTCATGCTAACCATGTGACAATTTTATTTTAATTTTGGAAACCTTTTATTATTTCTATTTTGAGGTTATTTCATGTGTTAATTAAAGAAATTAGCTTATAATATGAATTAAAAGCTAAATTTCCAGAATAAATATTATCAGAGAATCATGAAATACCTTTCATAATGACTATGATATTTGGAAGTGTTTGGAGATAATGAACAAGTCATATAAAAATAGAAAATCCCGATAATGTCCTTGGAAAATCCCGCCTTGGTGCTTTTTGACCCCTTTTGCCCTTTGTAACACGTATGCCCTAGAGACTACTCCAGGGGGTTGAAATTTTGGGTATAACAAGAGGTTAAATAATACCTCTAAACTCATTAGAGATCAATTCTAAACAAACAAAGCAAAAATATACTTCAAAACTCCGTAAGGCAAAAATATGCCTTAAAAGCATAATTAGGTACCTAAAAGATATTAATAAATCCTAACTTTAAATAATGGACTAATGAGAGTCAATTATAAGGATTAAATCACTTAATGAAGTGATCTAACATGTAACACACAAATACATGCACTTATAGCATAAAATGCATTTATTTACTTACGATGAATATTAAGTATACCAATAAATTCTAGAATACATAGAAATGAATGTGGAAATTAGACAAGTCCAATACCTACCTTATACTAACATAATGTATTAATGTAATAATTTATATTAATGTATAAAATGAAACAAATAAATAAATAAAAAGTCAAGCAACAAGTCTGCCGTTTTGAATTGAAAAAAAAAATTGTCTTCATCCTCCCATTCCTGGTCCAGCCGGCTACCTACAATAAAAAGAAACACCTAATATCAGTAGGCAACATAAATAAGTAATATAGTACTACCTCCGTCCCGTCATAAGTGTCCTGTTTGCTTTTTGGCACGTTTTTCCACCTCAATATTAAACATATAAAGTAAAATAATTTTATAAAACTAAATTTTGTATTATATATTTTATCATGTAAGCAATCATATGCAAACTTAAATTTTCAAAATTAATTTATCTTATAAGTTAAAAATTGAAGTCAAACGACATGTCCAAATAATAAATAGGACAGTCAAGATGGGACGGAGGGAGTACAATCTAGTCTCACTTTTCTTCACCACTCTCGTACCAGCAAGAAAGAAAAGAAAACCAAAAGCAAACCAGAGAAGAGAAACAAAATAAAGAGAGGATTAGACAACCAAGCAAGAAAGTACAAACCATATATGTCAAACCATCATCACTCATCTCTCATCCTCCTCTATCCGCGGCTGATAAGCCTTACAATTCTCCCACCATGTACCGGTTACCCATGTTGGAAAGAAGAAGAAAGGAAATTAATAAACACCATAGGAAAGGAAAGAGCTAGCTTAGTACAACTAGATACCTACTTTGAATTTCTTTTCACCTCTTATACCATGTCAACACACATCTGTCCTGGCCATGCTCTCTCCTTCTCTCGGCAGTCTGTTTTCTTTTCCTATTCCAACTGCCAGCGATAACAGCAACAACATGACATTACCTTCATCCTCTTGTGAACTCCAAAGAATACCCATGGAACTGGAACACTTGGTCTTTACACCAGCTTCTCCATCTTGTCCCCTGCCAGTAGACTCCTTCTCTTCTGCTTCATTCTCGAACAACAGCAATAGGAATAACCAGACCCACCTGTTCTTTCTCCTGCTCTAGTCTCGGCAGTAACAACAGAGCCAAAGCAGCGGTGGCTCAAGATACAAGCGGTAAACCAGCGGGAAAGGGAAGGAAAAAAACGGGGCTACCTTCTTCTTTCTCCTCCATACCTGACTGTACACAGCAGCTCCTTCTTCCCTCTCATTTCGGTAGCATCCACATCCACATCTCTCCCCTCCTTCACGGTTTTCAACAACCAGCAACAACACAAGTCTAAAGGTAAGAACTCACCTCTTTCCCTTTTTCCTTTAGGTTGCTACAGCCCCATTTTCCATCACTTTTTCCCTCCATTTTCTTCAAGGTTTAGAACTCCCCTTGAGGACTACCAGACCCGCTGAAGATAGTACAAATCGTAAGGGAACTCCTTGAGCTTCAAAGGTAAGGGAACCAGGGGCGGACCCAAGGGGGTTCCGGCGGGGTCCCGGACCCCATAGCTTTTCTGACAATCAAAAAAATATTTTTTAAAAATATAGTTTTAATAACATAAAATTGAGTAAAATACTGAAAGTTGATAATAATTTAGTAATAGAAACATGTTTATATATATAAGGTTATAATGCTTAATAAATTTATAATCACACATTTATATTTAATATATGTTACTGTCAAAAAAATTTTGGATCCCATGAGATTTGGCTTCTGGGTCCGCCACTGAAGGGAACCTACTTCAAAACACCACCTACATCTACTATAAGTACATGTCCGAAAATGCTAAGTTTGACACTTCTTTTTCTGCTCCTTAATGCCCACATATGGAGCTCCATTTCCAGCCTTTTCTTGAGCTGAAAAACCACACCCAAGGACATGCCATGGGAGGGTTATGAGCAAGGTAAAACTGAACAGTAAACCATGACTGCTAAACCTTCCTTTCTTCTCTATTCCCATGCAAAAAAAAAAAAACTGATGTCTTCTTCTTTGTGTTAGCTGACCGAGAACACTCCAAGCCCCTGCAACCAGTAAGGTAATCACTCCCTTTCATGTTTGAAAATCAAGTAAAAAAAATATCCTTAAACTAGCTAGTTGAGTGGGTACTAATCTAGCACTTTACATGGTGTATTTGGTCAAAGAAAAAAAACTGGATCGCATAACATATTATACCTGAGCAGTGGGAGAACCACAAGGGGGAGAAATCAAGATTGTGAGGAGGTAAACTTGATTAATGCTTAAGAGATACACTAATGCCTTACAGGAATTTTTAATATACAAAAATCAAATTGATATTATGTGGATGAAAACAGCCGTGAAGTTTGTATGGCTGTTGCAGAAATTTTTGGTGATCAATTTCAAGTAAGTGCTCCTAAACTCTTGATAATGTTTTGATTAATTATTAGCACGTGGGGAAGTAAATGAGACCGAGAGCATGTCTATATATGGGAGTAGTTTAAATCCTAAAAAATGTGTAACTAATTATGATAATATATTTAGTTAATGTAACTAAGTATGAAGGACTTATAAATTACGTTTGTAAGTAATTATGGAGAGAAATTGATTTAAAAAGATTTATGATTAGTTGTACAAAAACAAACCGAGAGCTTAATGTGGTTTATGGGATCATTAAGCCTTAATTATGTATAATTAATTATGGTGACATGTCTAGTTAACATATCTAAGTATAAATAACTTATAAAAACTATGTTTATAAGATAAATGTGGAAGAAAAGTGAATTAAAAACACTGAACAAAAATCTGGAGCAAAACCGTGGGGTATGTTGTTATTTGGAACATTTTAATGTCATTGGATGATTAAAGGCATATTATGTGGGAGGGTATGTATTTAAGATATAATATTATGGTTATTTAAAGCTTTAGATATTAATTATAAGCTTTTGAGGTGAGATTATAATTCATCGAGAGTATTGGTGTAAACGGGGTGAACTTAAGGGAAATATTTACCTAGGGGCTTGTGTTATGGTTATGGATGGGATTAAGTGTACACTAAACTAAACATGAGGTTAGTGATATAGTTTAAATAAATTATAAACCTTATAAATATTATTGACGAACAAGAAATTAATAATTGGGTTAAAGTGTGATCAAATGGGATTTGGGGTGCCTAGGAATGGTTAAGGCCGAAACCTTGGGTTATAAAACAATTTATGATGCTAAATTATAAGTTTTATAAAGTTAAGGGATTAAAAGGTAATTATGGGAGAATAAGGGGTATTACCGTAAATAGTAGAGACTATGGGTCAATGGAGTGTTTGGATTGTCAACCTTGACCGTAGATGAGGTTAGACCAAATTTAAAATGATAAGATTAATTATTATGATGATTTAATAAGTTATTAAGTTAAAAATAAAATTTATAAAAGTATTTATGGTGTCTTGGTGATTTCCGAAAAATTTGGAGGTGAGAATACAATTGTTAAAGCCTTAGGGGCTGTTATGAATTTTAGAACAAAAAACTATTGGATAGGTTTTGTGAATTAATAAGTTAAGGAGTATAATATATAGTTTAAACGTTAAAACATAACATTTATAAAACTTATAGGGTAAGAATTGAAATTACCAAAAATTTGGGGGCTAAGTGGAACTTAAATAGCCTTAGGGGCTGTTTTGGGATTTAGAGAGATTATGGGTTAGTTTTGATGATTAAATACATTGAAGAGCATAATATATAGTTTAAGTATTATAATGTAACATTTACCAAACGTTAGGGGCTAATGTGCAAATAACCGAGAGTCAGGGGATGCAGAATGAAATTATAATACCTATAGGGGTTGTCCACAGGTTATGAGGATTTTAGGGGTTGGTTTGGTATTTTAAATAATTAGATTGTATAATATAAGGTTTAAGGGTTAAATTGTAAGTTTGTGAAATTAAGGTGGGTTAAAGTGTAAATACAGAAAAATGTGGGTGAACAATCAAACTTGAATAAGTTGAGAGGTTACCCGCAATATAAATATATATATGTATGTATATTATAATGTTAAGATACCTTATGTTATAAATTAATAAGGTAAATAATATAACAAGTATGAATATGGGGTGGTTTTGTAAATATACAAAACATGTGAGATGACATAGGAATTTCCGGAAGAATATTGGGCTATTCGGAAGTTATATACACATTATATGTACATAATAATGTTTGGAGACCTCAGTTATAATTTAATAAGACTAGAAGTGTAGTGGTTATATATATAGGGTGATTTTATAAATAATCAAATATGTGGGGAAGAGCTTGTTATTACCGAAAGTATATACGGGCTGTTTAGGAAATTTCAAGTTTGGACGAGATATATTAGAAACGTTTTGGGTAATGTAATGTAACATTATGCTAAAGTGTGGAAGGATATGTTACGGGGGAGTTATTAAGGAATAACCATACATTACAAGCATTTACATACATAATAGCTAAGTGGAGGATTGAAGAGATATATTGTATAATTGGAACCTTGCTATAAGAGGACGTTATAATGTACATAATATAGATTTACGATAGGGCTATGCTATTACGGGTAAACGAAAAATGACAACAACCGCACTGTAAACGTTTACAGTGGTGTAATATTTTACATACACGCGAAAAGTGCGTAAACAATGACGTATAGTTACAACTATATATATACGTAATTGTATACATGTGTGTATATATATACATATGTATATGCATATATGTATAGAAAAGCCCGTGCACTTACAAAAATATAACTACGCAGATTAGTTTGTATAACGGAATGTTTAAGCGTCATGCATACAACGTAACGTTATTCTCGTATGCATGTAAACCGACAATTACGTACACAAAATGTGAGCAAAACTTCCATGTGGTAAATAATACTACCGTAGCAACAATTACGCACTCGTAAACAATAACGAGTAGCTGAAATTTAAATCTCTAAGGTTAACGGCCATCGAGTGGTACAAGAGATAAATTAAGGTTTAGCCACGGGATGGGAGTACGGGTTGGTCTAGGTAAATTAAGTAAACACGAGATATGTATATACGTACTGATATTAGAATGACGTGTATACCAGAGGTGCGAGTGGGTAGAGATGAGCACTGTGAGCGCTAGAGCCTACACGGGGGTTATCACGCGGGCGACAACGGTGTAAGGTATGTTGTGAAATACCCCTACTTAATTAAATGTGGATTGGATATATAACCAATTAAATTATGGCATAAACAATAATGTATACATTATTATGAGCATGTAACAACTTGTGAGCGAAAGAACAATTAAATTAGTATGAGCATATACGTGTCCGAAAATATGACGACGTTACATATTAATACGGTCACGTACATATATATGTACATATACACAACGTTACAATATTATAACGTTGTAAGTATAACTAAAAACGCGACATGACAATATAGTCGGATAGGTACATATAGCTAAAATACGACGAATAAAATAGTCGTATTCATATGTAAGTGTAACTAATAATGCGATGTATTATGTAGTCTCACATATATATAAATAGCACGTGTATACTGTTTACAAAAAAAGGGGGGAGCAATCACGCTCCCGCCAAGGCTTGAACCCGAGACCTCTCGTATATCTCCTGAATGCTTTAACCAGATGAGCTGTGCTCGATTTCAGTAATAAATTGCAACGAATTATTAGAAGTAGCAAAGTTACCCACTTATTCCATACTGAGCTAGTACCTTGTCCAGTACCGTTCGATTTGGACACCGCATCCACCTGCACCCACCGAATCACACACACAAAAGTATGGGTACTATTATGACTTGTACAATGTTAATCTACAACATGACAATAAATCAACTAGCTCTACCTACTATGCTACTACCACTCAACTCGTCCGACCGCCTGCAATATAAGCAGACATGAGTCACGAGTAATTCCAAACAAAAAAAATAAGATACAATAAGAGCCATACCTCTTCAACCGGTTTCACTTCCCAACACCATTTCTTCTTCCTCTTTCGTAAACTCCAATCCCTGCTGCTACTTCAAACAAAAATAAAACGTGAACAACCTATCCTAGCCGACAACTCTACTAACTAAAGTGATGCTTCAGTCTGGGATAACTTCCCACTGGACTACTAGTCAAACCAGGGACCACTACACCACTATTACCGATGTCCCCATCTTCTCTTTCAAATCTTTTCTTCTTCTTCCAACATGAGCAGCTCAGTCCATGACATGCTGTCCTCTAACCGACTGCATATCTCGGTTTCTTCATTTCGGTTCCAGAAACGAGAAGTTCCGAAGCTCATGGTGCTATTCCAAAAAAAAAAGAAAACCGACAGACATGCCCAGCTCCAATGAACTTCTCCTCCTTACTCTCCACGTACAAACAGAGGAAGAGCTGAGTTTTCTTTGCCTTCTCCACATAATATCCAGTGGAGGTTTCCTTCTCCCGCTTGCTGTTACAGAACGTGAGCGCATTCACTATCCTATTGCTGCTATCAACCGAAGACCTCAGACATTTCTATCGTTCCAGAACCACAGGCAGAGCAGCCTTCCCTTGCCGTTTGTTCTACCATGAACAAATGCATGCCTTTCACGACTACTACATCAAAAAGCAAGGTGAGTTTGTATGAGACGTCTATGGCCCCCGCATGACAACCGTCTACGTGAGGAGTTTCAGTTCCATTTACTGCGAGGGGGTTCTCGCCTGAAGAGAGAAGAAGGAGACCAGGAGTTGGTCTTCATAACTTCTTCAAGGTAAACTAAACAAACATGCTTAGTTCTCCTTGTTACCGGTGACATTCCCGGCTTTACTTAAGCCTTGTTTTCTGACTTCTTCTTGCACAAAAAAAAAACAGAGAGACACACCTTGCGATCAAGAACTCTTTCCTTCTATGCCTTGCCGGTAACATGCGTAGCCTCTCAGGAGCTCGTTCTTCCTGTTTCCTTCACGTGAGAACAGAGGGGAATAACCAACTCTGAGAAGGAACACAATCTATACAGATAACCCTACTGCAACAAACTCTCGGTAAGTTTTCTCCTTGCGTATTCCTCCTTGTTCCACGCAAGTATGCTCCCAGTCCTAGCTTAAAAATGTTGTTTTCTTCACGTACGAAGATAGGGGAGTAGCACCTCGGCTCAGGCAGAGGCAAGTCCAAGCAGACACTCTACTCTGGCCACGATTCGGTGAGCTCTATCCACTCCCTTCTTCCTTGTCTTACCGGTAGTGTGCTCTTCCGTATTTCCCTTATTCTCTTGTTCTCATTCCTGCCGTTTATACACATTCGTTCAGAGGAGGAACCAACCTCATGAAGTTCCAGCTCACGTAGTCTTGACTACCGAGGCAAACGAGAGTCTTCTCACCCTGTGTGTACCGTAGCTTACTCCTGCATGATTGGAGAGTTAATACTTGTTTCGTTTATCTCCTAAAAACCAGGTGGTAACAGCCTCTCTAAACCCACAGTGTTAAAGTGAATAATATACCTCGTACTAAGCTTAAACTAGCTCCTAATGATCGCCATATCATGGGACTAAGCTGGTTTTTCTTTTCCTTACATGATGCCACCGAATGGTGTTATTACCATGGGGGAAAATCTGCACAAAAGGAAGGGAACCAAGCCGAGAATAAGTCTAACAACCGTGAGCATTGGAGTGTGTTGGACTGATTCAAAAGCTTGGAAAATCAATGTAAGGATGCTAAACTAGTATATTATATAGTTGTTATGTTATTAAGTTGTAGTATAAATCAAACTGTGGGATGTAAGGGTTTCATAGGACCTAACCTTGTGTTAGAATAATTATTAACATCTTTGGATGGTTAGTTGGTAAGTTAATGGCCCATAAGGTCAAGGAAATTTAGTAGGGGTCAAAAACATGGTTTATAAAGATATTAGAATATGAGTGATGTGAACCGAGACCAAACATGGTCTTAAATGACTAAACTATGTATTATAATGTGTTATAACATTTTATAGTTGATAATACAAGGTTTAGATGACATATAATGTCATAGGAAATAATTAAATGATTTTAGGAAACATTAAAGAAAAAATATATTTAACCGTAAACAATATAGTTTTGTAACATTTATGTGTAATTTTACCAAATGTAAATTAATGTGAGAAGGCCAAACATTTTAGGCCAAATAATTTAATTACTATATTAATTTAAAAATGTATTTAAAATGAATTTGGAACAAAATGATGTTACCGTAAGTGTGTGGAAATTGATTTGCAAATTAAATAAATTTTTGAGGCTGGAAATAAATAAAACCGAGAACTATATGTTAAAAGAATTATCTTATGAATTTTATTAAGTGTTATAAAAATATGGGGGTCAAACTGTAATCTTTTGAGGAAATGTGGTCAAACCGCAAATACATGAATCTATGGTCAAACTAGTGTGTATTGGGTCAACATTGACCAAAATAAAAGCCTTGACCAAAAAATTTATAACATAAATAATTAATTTATGAACTTAAGGTAACATTAGAGATTAAGTGTCAAGTTTATGAAATTTTGGGGTGTAGAGTGTAAATACCGAAAATAATGGGTTGGTTTGGTTAATATAGTGATCTATATCTTAAGTATTAAATTTGGGAATTTTTGGAAGTATATAAGAGGCTATATTGATAAAGGTGTATAATATATGGTTTTGTGACATATGAAAGTATATAATATAAATTTGGGTCAAAATGTAAATAAGAAAAGAATAGTGGCTGGGAAAAGAAATATACCAAACAGCTATGGGCTGTTCGGTAATATTAAGGAAATGACATATAAAAACTATATGTTATAAATAATATAATGTTTGAAGTGATGTAACATATGATACGTAAAAATATTATAAGATTTGTGGTAAAGGTATAAATATGGGAAGTTAAGGGTTGAAAAAAAAAACAGAACCTAAGGGGTTTGTTGTATTCTTCGGAAATATTGAAACTATAGAGTATGCATACTATATAATTCAAATGCTATAATATATGGTGAGTTAAGTATGTTATAAAAATTGTGGTGAAATCGTAATAATAATAAAGTGTGGGGTTTGAAAGGAGATGAAATATTAAATATATGCCTATTCGACAATTAAAGGGAAATATTACAAAACTATAGGTTATATCCTATTACAATGTTTTGATGATATAAAACATGGTATAAATTGTGTGACTATTTTGTAATAAATGAGAATTATGTAAATAAAGAGGTAATAGTGTATTGTAAGTATGTGTCATTTTCGGTATATAAATATAAGTACTAAAACTATATGTTATAAGCTAATGACGTATAAAATATCATACAAAGTGATATCAAGGTATAAGTGTAACACTAAATAATGTTGTGTGGTCAAAAGCATAGTTATAAAAACTAGCATGCTAGCGCATATATATCAAAATGAAGATATAAAACTGTAGTATACAATGACATAAAATACTATGGTTAATATATGATCTTTAGAAGGTTAAATAAACCTTTGGATGAGGAATGAACATGCACATAATATAAGGCTTCATGTTTTATTAAGGAATCAATGTACATATATACAAATGTGCAAACCGGCGCAAATAACATGCACATATATATTATGGGTTTCAAACCATATAATCATAAATGATGAACATTGACTTGTTAGTATAATTATATACTACAAGTCATAAGGTTTTAAATAAATACAATTTGTCACATAATTGGGAAGTTGTATAATATAAGGTATGTTAGAGAATAGTAATATGCTATGTAATATAAACTAACGTTGCATGGAATGCAAACAACCATAGGTTATAAAATGTAACCATACATGCAACTAAAGGTTATAACAATACCCATGCATGCGATGTCACAGTTGAAGTAATGATACGAGAACGAACAATTTTGTATCAGGCGTAACGTCTATAAAATACTATGGGATAGGAAATATAATTCCTACGTTTAAAAACGTTAGCCACGACGTTCGAATAAAAACCGGCGTCCTCGTAAACCGTATATTAAAACATACTACGAGTAAAGAGTTTAAGGATAATGATACCTTAACTATTAACAGTTGAAAGTCCGGGGGTGTAAAACCGGGGTTACTGGCGTTATTCGGAAATACCGAATCGTATTGTCATGTGGATTGACATTTAGCATTCTTCGTATTGTTAGACCGCCTGTCGGACGTGCGCGCTCGAGAAGCTTAGAGATCCTTATTGCGCATCCTTGGTCCACGGTGTACGGTATGTAAAGGGGTTTGATCCGAGTTGTCCTGAGGAATTCCTCGGGCTCGGATTTGTTTGATAAATAACTTGTGTGAATGTATGTATGTGATTTATGTGTGTGATGTGTAGTTATGTTTACTGCATTATTTATTTATGCACGAACGTCCTACGGGACTAATACTACGTCGACTATAGATCGACTTATACAAAACTACATATGCGAAATGTGTGATTGTGACCACTGTTGCTTGACCTAATACGCTAAGTATTACAAGTATGTAGTTATAACCTAAGTAAAACACTTAGGAACGGGACACGACATTGTCGGTCTCTAGAGCTTTGACTCGAACGTGAATACTACCTAGAATAATTCTAGGCATGCGTAATGTAACACCCCTGAATAACAATCAATAATTAAACGACGAGCCTAACGGTAATACGAGATGTCTACGCAGCGGTTTCCAACTTCATCCGGGTGTCACAGATGCCAACCACCCATGTGGTTGACAGACCACAATACCAACTCTAAGTTACGGTCTGTATGACTGGAAGTCCAACCTTAACGAAGTCCGAATACAACATAAAAGATACAAACCGAGTACCGAGAGTCTACAACATAAGTTCTTAATCCAACAACATAAACCGAAAGTACAACCCATACATTAAAAGCATACTACTAAAAGTCTTGCCATGTGAACTACCCCTATGGTAGTCACCCTTGCCTACTCTCCGTCCACTTCCCGTTTCCTACCTGTAAAAATAAAGGACTCATCAAACTATGCCGAGTATGAACGTGTGAAGCCCGTATGTTACCGGGCCACACGACTAATTGGTCGAATATTATTAAGTCAATTTAACATGCTATGATAAAGCAGTAAAGCATACATCAGCACACCATGATATCATACACACTCATCGGTAGCATAGCAATATCAGTAAGCAACCAAGCACATCTTGCAAGTAGCATAGCAATATCAATAAGCAACCAAGCACATTTGCAAGCACGTAACTCAGCACAATAAGCTGCTAATGTAGCAGCAACAATAAAGTAACTTATAGGACGTGTGCGCAGATATATTATACCGTCGATCCTCACTATGGGATCATTCAAGAGATTACGTATTGTTTTCTTGTTCGCATTACACATGTTTTCCTTTCTTCTCTTGCACCGTGTCAGGGGATATAAGTTAGATCCCGAGACTTTGTTCTGTAGGTGCTATTCATTCCTTGTTTCCTAAAGGATCACATTTGTGACTTCTCTTGTTTGCTTGGTCTCATTACACAAGTTTTCCTTTATTCTCTCGCACCGAATCAGGGGATATAGATTACATCTCGAGACCTCATTATGTAGGTGCTAATCGTTCCTTGTTTCTTTAAGGATTATTTGTGAATTCTTTTATCACCGCACGTTGGAGGACGTCTCCTCCATAGCTAATCCCTCATTCCCGGCGTCATGCGCCGAGAAAGCGGAGTCGCCTCTTGACTCCAGGATAAGCTCCACCAAGTTGTCACTCCCCCATTCCCGACGTCATGCGCCAGGAAAGCGGAGTCGCCTCTAGACTCCAGGATGTGCTCCACATAGAAGGGCGAAGGATCTGATGCAGATACCAACTCCCGAATATTCCATACCGCGCGGCCCGAGATGTCGTCTTCCCGGGTTATCCTCATGTCCCACCAATTGAGCTTTTCTCTTCATTATCATTCATGAATAGACACCATAGTGGGTGTCGAGGTATGTCCTCCATGGTTAGGGAGGAGTTCCCCTTTTATAGAGTTTTCTTTGTTTTCGCAGTTCTCAGTGTTTCATCTCAAATTACATAAACGCGAAGGGACTAAACTACTGTGTGCGCGCAATGATACACAACAATGATATAAAAATCATCCCACATGATAAACAAGCAATCCAATTTCATGCTTTGATCTTAAGGTCTTTTCACACAAAGCACACAGCACACAAGCCGTGTAACACGGCAACATACGAACCACACATGTCCATACCTTATTCGAAAGTACGAGTTGTCTCCCACTCGGAGTCCCGGTCGGAGTTCGCTACGGCCCTAGCGTTAATTAAAACAATGTGTCAGTTTATCATTTCATGTGATGACACTTTATATCGGGTATCATTCCCTAGGTGAGTTATTGAATGTACAATTTATTCTAGCCCTTAGAACTTCCCCAGTACCCACCTTAGACCTTTATTTACCTCGTAGGACGGTTACACCATCGTTATACAAGTTAACTAAGTACTCTCTCTATTATTGTTTTAATGTATTTTTGAGCACCAAACATATAACAAGTCTAACCTACGATTTGATTTTAATTCCCCCACGGTGGATTTTAACCTGTCTAGAATGTGTCCCCTCTTAGCTAGGCATCTCAGCCATGTCTTATACTCATAACCAGTCCAGTGCAGCCCCGCTAGCAACCTTGGAACTCACTTAGACAATACATAAAGTACAACAGGACTAGAACCACACAACCTGTATATATCCCCATTATACTCCGGATTTTAGTTATCAACTGGACGTTTAATCTCCCCCGCGTGAATCCCTCTCCACCTAAGCATGTTAGCCATGCTCTAAACCCATGGTTAGGCCAAAACAACCCAGTTAACACACCTGGAACTTTATTTTACAGAAGTCACGGTTTCAGTAAACCGAAACAACAGTCCGTACATACATCATTTCCATCATCTCTTTTAATGTATTAAACTGATTTTCCTGTCCTTCCCAAGTATAGCCAAACCTAATTAAGGGCTATAGTTTGGTTTTAAGTTCATTAACAAGCCAGCACAACACTCATAACATTTCTGTAATTCAGTTACACCGAAGCAACTAGCTACCGAAAATCTGAAAACAGCTTCTGTTTGTTTGGTCTTTCTTTCTTGTTGTTAACTGTCTTCTAATCTGCCCAAACGATTATGCCAACTTAGATGACTGTATTAGCACTGCGTTGAATTTATCATTAACCAACCTAACCCTCTTAAACCATCTGTATCATAGTTATACAGAGACAACAGTTGCAAAGTTCTGAAGACACCTTTATATACCTCTTCTTGACTCTTGTCTTTAGTTGGTTAATTTGACTTATAATTTCCTCTAGGTTTTTACTCCCCTAGATAAGTGTGTTGGCAGGGTTTTTTTAAACTTCAAGACTAACCTAAGACCCAGCTGTTAACATTTTAGAAGTTCATTTTACAGAACCTAAAGGCTGCAGAAACTGCAGCACTAGAGCTTGGTGCTTTCTCTTAAATCCCTTGCTAAGGTTTTCAATCTGTCTCCAGCTACCTCCCCACCTATTTCCACACTTAGTTAAGTTGTTTAGTAAGAGTTTGAATCCAAAGCAACCCAGGACAATATTGAGAACACTACTGAAACTTCATTGTACAGAGGCAGAAAACTGATACACTGAAATCATAAAACTGTTACATGTCCCTGGTAATTTCTCCCAGATTCCTTTCTGGTTACTCACGAGGTTGAGTTTCTAATTTCCCCTTAATTGTGTAATCATTAGTTGCCTGATTAGTCAAGGTTTTAAGCTCATTACTGAATCCAAAACAGTATTGCTAGTGTTAAACAACAACTGTAAACTGAGAACAACAAGAATCTGATCACTTCTCTTTTTTTTGTTTGTTCACCTATTGGCTTTACACTTTCCCTCATTACCACTCACATAGTTTAGTGTGTGTTTGTTCTTTTTTTTTCTTTAAGTTCAAACAGACTCAAATTGACATAGGCCACCTCCCTGAAAGTTCTTTACGCAGGAAAAACAGAAATCTGAAACTTGAAATCATGAACTGGTGCAGTTCTCTTCTGGTTGTTGATTTTCTGTTTAGTACTTAATCTGTCTTTCAACCTGTCCCACGGTACTCACCTAGTTAGTTAAGTATTCTAGCACAAATTTAATCTCACAGCAACTGATCAACCTCTGTGATACATCAAATTTAATCTCACAGCAAACTGATCAACCTCCGTGATACATCAAGGACTGAGGCTGAAACATGACTGATGAATCTTCCTCTTTTTTTTTATCATTCTGTTTGCTCACGATTTTGGGATTCCCAGTTTCCCCATCTTGTTTAGTGACTCATTTATGTGGTTTAGTACAATTTAAAGCTCTTGAACAAACCATTACAACTCTCTTGCTCACTCTGTAACAAAGTTATACAGAACACAAAACTCCTGGAACTGAAACTAAAATCATAAACTGACACTTTCTCTTATCTTGTTTTCTGTCTAGACAGGACTTATTTACAACTCCTCCTAGTACCCTCTTAGTTAAAGTCTTATCAGGGTTTTTAACTTAAGAACAAACCCGAAGCAACCAGGAATACACCCCTAAAAGTTCTTACACATAAAACAGAATCGAAAAGCATTTGCAGGAGACTGGACTAAGCTTCTGCACATCTGTTTTCTTTCTCATTTTGCTTCCTCGATATTCCCACACGTCTACCAGGTTAGTAATGGTTTTATCTTTACCTTAAGTCCATTATTAAACTAACACTACTACTATATCACTTCTGGACATTTAGTAGACAGAACCCAAAAATCTCAGAAACTGATAACCAACCCTTGCACTACTTCAATTACTTACTTCTGTTTCAATAGGTTGACCGATCTTCCCACCTCTACCAGACTAGTTACCAATTTAGTAAGAGTGTTAGCTAGCTTTTAAGTCATTTACCATTCCTATTTAGACTTCACATTGCTTCAGAGAAGCTAGTTAACAGAAACGCAGAACTCTGGAAACTGAGACAAGTTATAATTTCTGTTGTTGCTTCTCCTGTTCTTTTAGCTTTGTGCAGAATTCTTGTTTTTCTAATTCCCTCATGGAGTTTATAGAGTAGTTAGGTGCATTAGTTGTGTAGTGGAACCATCAGTAACCCAGACAAGACATCATAATGTCTACATTAATTGTTTAACTGTTTTACTAGTACACTCCTAACCAGGTTTTACAAGCACTCACGAATCCCATTTCAGGTATTTAAAACGCAACAACAAGTACTCCCATTTCAGGCCTAGTTTCTGTCACAACTTCCCAGACAACCTAATAAACTCTTGGCAACCATTTAACAAACTTTTCTAACACATAACCCTTAGATAAGTTTCTGATTTTGACTAGATAGTTTCTCTCTTAGCATTTTGTTTACATGTCATAAACACCCCATTCTCCAGAACTAAAACACATATTTTCTCAGCATTCCAGCACACAAGACTTATAACCCTGAAATCTGCTCCTAGTACAACTACTTGCTGATTAAACCACCCAACATATAACCAGATTTTTTTCTGTGTTGATTTCTAGTTTAATACCAATAGATCTTTCCAGCTGTTTTCGGTAACTTTTAAGCAGCTTTTTAACCTATTCAAACCTATGTTCAGACCCTCATTTAGACAGTTCACTGTTACAGATTTATCAGAACACACTCAAACACAATCTTAATACCAGATCGAACTCAAATTTTAGAGTGGAGTTTAAATTACAACCTTAAGGTTTTGAGGTTGTTTTTCCTGGGCAGCTCTTGATGCTCTTTGGTCTACTTTCACACCTTGACAGAGACAAACACCAAGTCAGGTTGTTGATCGTTTTAGAGTGAAACCTTAAGTGCTAGTTGGTAGAGTTCTCGGTAGTTACCTTACTCTAGAGGAGTTACTTGTATTTTAGTCTCTGTTTTGATTGCGAACTGATGGACGTTTTAGACGTTCCACTGGCCATGCATTGAAGATAAGAAAACAGAAGGGTGAGATCGTGACCAGGAAGACAAAAGAGACCGACAGAGAACCGAGCTGGTTTGATGATCTTACCCTGGGATGATGTTCTAACAGACGTGGGCTAGTTTTCTTGAGGCATTTTCGGTGTTGCCTTGCGAGGATTGTTCCCAAGGTACTCGTGCATGCACACAGAGAAGTGAAAGGAGAAATAAAAAGCCAGGATTTTACGGAACAAAAACAGAGGGAAAGAAGAAGGTTGATTAGAACGATTCTGGTTATGGTCCTTACCTCCAGGAACTCTTAGAAGCGTCTTCCCCCTAAGGATTTTCTAGGAGTTCCACCGGGGAGTTTGCATGCATGTCTCGCGCGTGAAAGGACAGAGGATTTGGGCGATACTAGAGGTAGATTTGAGCAAGAGCGGAGTTTGAAACAGCATTCCCTTGTGCTAGACTTGAGCGAGAATTTGAGTGGATTCTTGGGGGGGGTTCGGCTCAGGAATCATTCCCCGACTGTTGTCTTGCTTGTCGGTCTTGCTCTGTTGAGACCGTTTGTTCCGGATCGAGAGGCTGTGAAGTTCTCTTCAAGCGTATGCATGAAGAGGAATGAGAGGTTTCAAGTTCAGGCGAGTAAGTGAGGTACGAACAAACAATAAGGGCGCAAGTGTAGGCGAGGACACGGGAATTTTCGGAAGGCACCGAGGAAATGCAATCCTGGGAACTCGAAGAACACATTGGAAGGAAGAGCGGTCTTGCATGCCCGGGAATTGGAGCGGTTGACTGTTTCTTTCTCTCTGGTTTTGCACAAGGCACGGGACAGCGAGAACAATGCAAAAGAAAACTGGGTGGGTTTCCTCAATCGGTTAAATCGATGCGAGAAGGATAACAGGGACAACGGTTGGGCAACAGGGAAAGGTGATTTGCATGTAAGGGAGTGGGTTTCAGTTTTATCGTTATCTTAAATTGGAACTTGCAGAATTCTTAAGTGACTAAATTGTTGTTAGTAAAACTGCAAGATTTATACCACACGAGTGGGGCTGATTTCCTTATAGTCTTATAATAGCATTTAGTAATACATGTGTAATTAGCTTAACATTTGAGTCAAGGGATGCAACTTGGTGAGCACAAGTATTTATGTAGTACATCACCTGTACATGTTGTATAATATATTCCCGTAACTTATGTTACACATTACAATTGCTATGTGTCAATGTGTACTCCATATGCTTCAGTTTGCATAATATGTCACACTTGTTTCGTGTACGGTGTCCTAACGTGGAAAAACTTATTTCGCTCACTGTATTGATCATGTCAAAACCGACAATGTTACCGGCTATGACGTTCGCGGACATATGGATGTCCTCTAGTATCATAGGTTATAAGTTATAACATGATTATATTAATGTGCCAAGTTTACTTAAACACTCCTCATATATTCATGATTTTTTTGCGATTAGGGGTGTTTCAACCTACCCCCCTTAAAGGGACTTCGACCCGAAGTCTTGTCTCGTTAATAAATGTTTGTATACTTGTCACTCCTTGGGATCAAGTCCCGAATTCGTTCTCACTAACTAAGGGATCATGTCCCACAAGTTCATAGTTCTATTTCACCGTTTGTGCTTATAAGCACCACGCCACATCTGTGGCTTGATCAAGTTCTCAATAATATCCCAATGTACCAGTAGTATTCATATACTACACTCATAAATTCAGATATTGTACTCATAGACAATCAGATGAACAAGTCATTCATACATTCATTCATAACCACAATGCATACACAGTTCACACACATAGCCACCCAAAACAACGCATCCAAAGAGCAACAGCACAACAAAAGCGAAACACGCCTACCCCCCTTAAAAATGGATTACGCCCACGTAATCCCTATTACACCATCCTTGAACCTTAGTTCAAGATGTTTAATTCTCATTGGCATTCTAGTTCTATGTACTGTAGCTCACAATATGGTCCACTCAAAGGTTTACCTATGTTAATTGCTTTCAAAAGACTTTTATCGGTGTTCATACCAATCTGCAACTGGATTCGGGTTTATCCTCTCTGGGTCTAAGGTATTAGGTGATCGGTCACTTGTTATCCAACTGGGAAATGTGGAATCTGGTCCACCAGCTTCTGCTGTGCGACTCTGATTTCCTTCAGGTTTGGTTTTCCCTCAATATGCCCTTCAAGGTAGTGCATGGCTTAATTGTATAGGAGTAAAAGTCTCTTGACTGACATGGGTTGTTTAATTCATACACAGTCTCGGTGGTTATGATTTTGTCTCTTCATTTCCTTTGGGGGTAGGGTATTCATGCTTTAATGATTTAGTGTTTAATGCTCTTCAATGTTACAAACGTGTCATTGCCTCGACGACATGTTTAATTTGTATAACTGTTCATAATCATCTATAGATAGCTAGTTTACTCTCCTAGCGTTACTACCTAATTTCTTTATCTCCTAATGTGTACAGCCAAGTTAGACGCTTTTGGTCTTTGCATAATCTTTATTTTTCAGTCCAATAATGGCCTTGACACCGCTGGTTGACTTTAATTTGTTTCATTCGAAAGGTTACCGAATTTTACAACTCTCTATGACTGTAGAACCATTTAACATAGGATGTATAGTTTCCTTATTATCACCATTGTTCTCATTATGGTATCAAGTAGCAGTTTGTCGACTAGTTCTGCTTAGTCATAAGTTCTAGTGTCATTATTATGTACCGCCAGGAACTAGCGTAACTGACTACCACCGATTATACATTGCATTTGATTGCGATAGTAATTTTTTTTATGTAGTAACTATTAGGTTATTTGTAACATCACCTCATCTCAAGTCCTCACATATTTGTATACTCATGTGTTTATCCCCGAATTTTCGAGCCACGTATCCATGTATTTTATGTGGTTTCAACACCGCTTCTTCCGCATTTTTACTTATCCAACTTATAGACTTTCACTTATTTATAGTTGATGTGTCCACTTGTAGGGGGTTTCGAGACTTATCCCACACTAACGTGATCAGCGTAAGTGTCGGACTACCCCCTTCACCCCAATTCATGCGTAGTGTTCCTTGACCTGGCCAGGGTCAAGTTCAACCTTGCACGTCCGATTTAAATAAGCAATCAATTAATCAAATTTGAGTTCTTATACTCGTATCTAGCCATCTGGCAATCATTTATGGGCTAGTTCCCAAGTCTAAGCCTTTAAATTAAATATTCAGATTCTTTAACTGTGTATACATCTATATATATACTCATGTGTTTCACCCTTTTGATTTTGTATATAGGTTCCCATATGAGTATTCCAGTAAGTTTAAGGATATACTAGTATATGCATTTATATCCTCCTGGTATTATTAGCTCTTCACATTCCCATCCTCGTACCATATGTAGGTATGTTCGTGTTTGTTTCCTATATACAGGTGGTCTCATAAATTTTATTGTTTGTCAATTGGGTATACAGTTGTATACTTCCTAACCCTCATGTTGTTACTATTATCATTAACACTTTCAAATTAATATCTGAATTTACAACATGATTCTCCACCTGTCTTAGTCCATCAACTAATTCATCCATTAAGTCCGTTAATCTTGTTTAAAATTTCCAAATTTTCAATACCCGATTATTCATGAATGTTTGGTTTTCTCCTGATATTTTTCTCTTCATACATATTTGACTGATTTTTTTTCCTGTTGACCGGTTAGACTCTCTTCGAACAGCTTTAAATTTTAATTCCATTATTCCGTTTTCCATCTTAGTCTTTCCTGGGTCTTGTAACCTTTCTATTACCTTCTCATTATTATTCCTTTTGTTACTCTTACTCGAAGTAGTCTAGCTTTTTACCCTCTTGGTCCCCCATTATTTACTTTTGGCTGTTAAGTTATATAATTAACTTAAGTCGGGGGTGATTGAGTTACTAATCACGACCTTCTTCAATTTGTCATCACTTGTTACTTGAGTATAGTGGTTAACTCTCCCATGTGTGGGGTGTTTGGAAAGATTATATCATATAGTGGCATTATACATAGCCATTTGGACGTTTATAGGGGAGGCCAAATTGTGTGGCGAAGTTTATGATTGTAATGATATCGTGCACTGTAAATTGGTTTTAGACCGTACGCAATATATGTCTTATGTTTGGGAACCCTGCTTGTAGGTTTGTGTCTGGGTGTATCTCCGTTAAACTTTGGTATGAACTTACGATCCTTTGGCGATGTCTTTGAACTTCACGGGTTGATAGCATTAAGTAGATGCCGGATCGGGTTTTCCCGAGTGTGAGGAGGCTTCCTACCTCTCCGGCGTTCTTTCTATGAATTTTAAGGAAACATTAGGGACGTGGAGGGTGGGTGTAGGTATCTGTTAGGTATCCAGTAATTACTGGGGAAGAACCCTAACTAACGTGCCTCACATACTACCCACAACTCTTGACCCGATATCCGAATTCCAATTCCAGGTATTCCTATACTCGGTACTTCTCT